>OY821518.1:287858754-288344895 GCA_963682025.1 Cordilura impudica
CAGAATAGGAGGCCAAACTGCGATATGGATCGCGATCCAAATATCACAATATATATTTAACGTGTTGTAACAGGGCCCTAAGATTATTTTGTAGTTCATATACATATTTTTCTATATTTTACTTTAATTTAAAAACAAAATAATATATATATTTTTTTGTTAAATAGTTGTAGTAAATGTAACAATAAAAAAATAAGTATCTTACATTCTAAAGAAAAACTACTTTTTTAGTCATGAATTTTATGCATTCTAGTACAAATTAAAAAGGAAACAACAAAGCATCTGTTGTTACTCGCTAACCGCATGGAAGTTGTTGTTGTGCATAAAAGCAGAGGGCGTTTTACATACCATAAAGTATAAACGACCGACATATCAGCACAACATTCAGGCAAAAAGAAAAATCGACAGTAATAATACAATAATGTAGTAAAAGAAAAAATTGTATACAGCAGCAACAACCCTAACAAAAAAAAAAAAAAAAAAAACGAGATCAACAACGCCAACACGTCATTGACATATTGCCACAGTATATAACAATAACAACTGCAACATCAACACAAATTCTCCATAATAAAATAATAAAATCTCACAAAAAAATTAAAAAGTAAAAAGAGTAATGGGTGATGGTGGGAGGCAAAGTAAAATGTTATTTTAAATGAATGAAAATATATTCATGTGAATGCAATTTATGAAAAGAAAAGTAACGGAATCAACGTTTGTCTTTTCTCACAATTAAAATCATCTGGAGCCAGCCCGTATAACTTTTCCTAAAACAACCAAATCGGATAGAAATCCGGAATTCTTGTCAAAAAAAATCACAAAATAAGAGTTATTATACACTACACGCCACTGTGCAGAAAAATGCGTTTGCTACACCATAAAATATATATATATTTCTCGGTCGATATAGCGATGTCCGTCTGTCTGTTGAGATCACGCTCATGCACAAAATAAACCATTTACCAGGGTAAAGTTATTATTTGTCATTACTTCGAGCAGATTGGTATTGCAAATAAGGTAAATCTGTCATCATTGTGCCGAGATATGTCCAAAAAGATGTTAAAAACTCAGTGTTCGTTATAATAATTTAGAATTAAGTTTATCAAATTATCAAATTGTTGCTTTTGAGAATAATTTGTTTACATTTGTTATAAATAGTGCAATAAATTCAGATATTAATGTAAACGTAAAACCGTAGTGGAGGGTAAAAAATGAATTTCCAGCAAAACAAAAACTCATTCTGATAAGCTGAAAGCTACCGATGAGCGCTGGATAATAAGAATCAATTAACCAAAACCCGCTTCACAAAACTAAGAAACAAAAAATATATAGTGTTTTGGTCAGAACAAAAGCAACCAAAAACACTATTGACCTTTTTTGTATTTATACCATATACCACTATGTGGTTTGGGTATAATGACTTTGTGCTGCTGTTTGTAACAACCAAAAATATTTGACCTAGACCCATCTTTAATTATACCGATCGAATCAGAATCACTTTCTGAGTTGATTTAACAATGTCCGTCCGTCCGTCCGTCCGTCCGTCTGTGTGTCCATGTAAAGCTTGTAATCAAACTGCAGGTCGCAAATATGAATATATTTTGATGAAATTTGGTATATAAGCTTTATCGGCCATGGGATGAACGCTATTGAAATTGGTGAGAATCGGTCCATGTTCAGACCTAGCCCCCATACAAATTACCCATATGAAATCGACATAAATTGCCATAAGATCCAAATTGTCATATAGATCTTACTCAAATTGGGTTTGTATGCGTTCATTACATCCACTAATGAGTAGTCCAAAAATGATCCCTTTGACCCCATATAGAGCTGCTTCCCGATCTTCAGTTAAATCTATTAAAAAACAAAAATATTGCACTGATTCTTCTCAAATTTTGTTTGTACATATTTTTGCAAAGAGACTTTACCAAACATGATCAGGATCGGTCCATTTTTGGACCTAGTCCCTTTATAGATATAGCATCCGATATGAACTTTTTCATATCTGCAGCCAAAAAAATTAATAAAAATCGCACTCAAATTTGGTTTATGCTTATTTTCTATATCGAAGTAGTTGGATCGAAAGATAGGGTCTCTAAACCATGGTATAGGGTATCATATAGTCGGTCTAGACCGACTATAATTTTCTTACTTGTTTTAAGCATGTTATTGTTGTTTTTCCAAAATCTTCTTTATCATTTCTTACTCTTTATATTACGAATAAAAAGACTAAACCGTTATATTTTTTTTTGCAAAAAAAAAAAACTAAAAATGGCACTATTTCAGTTGGACAAAACAAAAGCAACATTTAATATTATTCAATATTTAATGAAGAATCCGTTGTCTTTATAACTTCGCGGCATCTACGTGGCATGGATTCAATAAGGTGATTAATAATATTGACTGGAATGCTTTTCAACTCAGTTTCCAGCGCTTCTTTTAAAAGTTGTTTAGCAGTGAAAGCCACTCTAAAATGTCCAATAAGTTTTCAATAGGGTTCAAATCAGGTGATTGGGCTGGCCAATCAAGTGTTTCAATCCCATTTTTAGCGAGCCACTCTTTTACCAACTTCGAAGTATGTTTCGGGTCATTGTCGTATTGAAATATCCAACGAAGCGGCATCTCCAACTCAGATTGTGGCATCATAACATTAGCAAGAATCTCTCTATATTTAAATCCGTCCATTAATCCGTCGATTTCGTAGAAGGGTTCAATGCCAAAACCAGAGAAGCATGCCTAAATCATAATTGCTGCGCCGCCATGCTTCACAGTTGGCTTGCAGTAGCGTGGGTTTAAACGATCTCCTTTCTTGCGGCGAACAGTGCACATTCCGTCAGAGCTTAACAAATTTAAGTTTGCCTCGTCGCTAAATAAAACAGTTTTCCATTTTTTCAGTTTTGATATTTTTGTGCAAAATTAAGCCTACAAATATTGATATGCTTGGATTCCACAAGGAACACTCTACTGTTCATCAAATAAAGTCATTAATTTTTTTGAAATGAACATAAAAAATCGTAAGAGTACAGGGGTTATTTTTCTTGGAGATCCTTGAACTGAAAATTTTAAGAGGTTGTATAGGAAAAAACTTTGAATCAGAGTGTAAACGTTTTTCTAACCGTTTTCTTTATAATCAATCTAAGATTACTCCTGTTGGCTTCTATATTTGTGAAATTTTAAGAAAGTTTATAGAAAGACTTACGCTTCATGAAAATCATTTCATTAAAGATATTTTTAATGTACAAAGGCACTTTAGTTGGTCAAATACAAATTATTTGTCACCTATTGGATTTTTAAATGAAGAACAACCAAATTTTGATTTGAATATTTCATTGTGTTATGACTTTTTTATTAAAAGCAATCCGGGTACTCACAGAGGATAGAACTTTTTGTGTGTTTTTATACCCTATACCACTATGTGGTTTGGGTATAATGACTTTGTGCTGCTGTTTGTAACATCCAGAAATATTTGACCTACACCCATCTTTAATTATGCCGATCGAATCAGAATCACTATCTGATTCGATTTAACGATGTCCGTCCGTCCGTCCGTCTGTGTGTCCATGTAAAGCTTGTAATCAAACTGCAGGTCGCAAATATGAATATATTCTGACGAAATTTGGTATTAGAGCTGCTTCCCGATCTTCACTTAAATCTATCAACAAAAATATTGCACTGATTCTTCTCAAATTTTGTTTGTATATATTTTTGCAAAATACAAGAGACTTTAACAAACATGGTCAGGATCGGTCCATTTTTGGGCCTAGTCCCCATATAGATATAGCATCCGATATGAACTTTGTCATATCTGCAGCCGAAAAAAATAATAAAAATCCCACTCAAATTTGGTTTATGCTTATTTTCTATATCCAGTTAGTTGGGCCTGAGAGATAGGAACTCTAAACGCATGGTATAGGGTATCGTATAGTCGGTCTAGACCGACTATAATTTTCTTACTTGTTTTTATTTATTTTTTTATTTATTTATTTTTTTTTATTTATTAGTTTTTGTGTTCTGTTAATATAATTTTAGTTTTAAGTTAGTTTTAAGACTATTTTAAAGAGATATTCTCTCCAGATAAAAAAGCTTCGGGAGCAAAAGCGGATTAGACTTATTTATAAATGAATGATAGTGAATCAAATTAAAGCTAAGCATGGTGCTCAGTTTTCTTTTGTTTTTGTTAATTAAGATATTACATTATAGTCTTAAGTTTTCTTTTATTACAATGTTATAAATTCATATAATGTTTTGAAAAAAGGCTCAATAAACTTTAACTTAACTTAACTTAATATAGAAAAAGCCTCTGATTCAATATTGCATGCTGGCCTGGTATTTAAACTAAATTCCTTTAAATATCCAACATACTTACAAACAATAATAAAGAGTTTTTTAGATCAACGCTCATATGTTGTATCCAATATATACAAACAAAATTTGAGAAGAATCAGTGCAATATTTTTGTTTTTTGATAGATTTAAGTGAAGATCGGGAAACAGCTCTATATGGGGCCTATGACTAAGAGTTGTCCAATAGGGATCATTTCTGGACTACTGATTAATGGATGTAATATATACATACAAACCCAATTTGACTAAGATTTGTATGATAACTTGGATCTTATGGCAATATATGTTGATTTCATAGGGGACATTTGTATGGGGGCTAGGTCTGAACATGGACCAATTCTCACCAATTTCAATAGCGTTCATCCCATGGCCGATAAAAGATTAAATACCAAATTTCATCAAAATATATTCATATGTGCGACCTGCAGTTTGATTACAAGCTTTACATGGACACACAGACGGACGGACGGACATCGTTAAATCGAATCAGATAGTGATTCTGATTCGATCGGTATAATTAAAGGTGGGTGTAGGTCAAATATTTTTGGTTGTTACAAACAGCAGCACAAAGTCATTATACCCAAACCACATAGTGGTATAGGGTATAAAAATGCAGAATGTCCACTTATGACAATAAGAAATTCACTAAATAATCACTAATATACTCTTAAAGAGGATAAATTAGTGTTTGTTTTTAAATTTCTTATGGCGCCAAGTAGATACAAGGTTTTTTCTTAACAACTTTCCCTTAATACTGTGATATTAATAGTTTATTTAATTTTTAAGATATTAATTGTTGTAATACTTTTAAGTAAATTCTTATGACATTGTAAATAAATATTTTATAAGGTTTCAATAAAAAATAAAAATAAATGAAAAGTGAAAAAAAAAATAATGAAAAATATTGATATGCTAAGCATTTTAGCGAAATAAAGTTGAAATAAATTAGTTCTACATTTTTGACAAATACTTCTTAATGAGCAGTGTTTTTTTTTTGCTGGCTTAAAGCTTCGGAAACCTGCTTCTAATGTTCGGCGACGAACAGACCTTGAATCTGTATTTAAATTTAACTCATTTAAAATAGTTTTTGATAATTTAAATGGATATTTTAATGGATATTTTTTTAGTTTTGTCTTTTTATTTTTAATGTTAAAAAGAGTAAGAAATGATAAAGATTTTGGAAAAACAACAATAAAATACTTAAAAATAGAATAAAGGACAATACTGATTTTGGTTGCTTTTGTTCTGACCAACACTGTAGGTATTTGAAACAATGAGCCCTTCCTCATCACGTTGCCAGGAATCTATAATATTAATAGGCTAGGCGATTTCTTGTTTACCGATGTTTTGTTCTACCGTTTTATCCCGATTTTGACCAAACGTATATTATTTGAAAGGTATGGGTACGTTCGTAAATGCAGTAAATTTGTGCATCATTGCGGCAGTTATACCAAGTTTTGTTGCTGTTGCGTGATCAGTTGTTGCAGATGCTTTGTTACTGCTCAACAATTGCACAGAGTTTGCTTTTTAGAACGTTTTGCAAAAGATAAAAAACATGTTCACCACAATAACATTAACAAATATTATTGAAAATCTTAATTCTAAAAATGACAACTTTTTGTTAACTTATAATAAAAACAGAATTAAAGTAAAGATGAAACGACTTTTGTTTAAAATTAAATTAAAACGAAAAAGAAGGCGGATTCCTAAAATACAAAATTACTTTGAAATAATAAAACGATATTATTTAAAATTGTATTAACAATTTTTATATAAAGCAATAGAGCTTCGCGCTCTATTGCATCAGTAATTAAAATGATGCCATAGTTGCAAAAATTTGCGGCAGCACTGTCAATTGTTTGCATAAAAAAACTTTTGACGTAAATCAGTGCTGCCAACTGATGTCTTTTTGAGTGGTTTACTTTTATTATGCTGCAGTGATGCATAACTACTGCATTTACGAACGTATCCTATTTTTAGCCGTTTTGCAGATTTACAGATTTTTTAAATTTTTCCTTTATTTTGAGTAAGATGCATTTAAAGTTGCTATTAACACAAGCATAAAATTATACAATGCTATGTGTGTGTTTATTAAATTTGTTAATGTGTTTGTAATAAAAATGAGTGTTTTTTTGTGTTGATTTGTGAATTGGCTATAAATGATTAGCATACCTTTAGGGTCTTTATTTAATGAAAAAATAAAATTTCCTAGAATTTGCCCTCGAATTTCGAGGGCTGGAATCTGCTAGTAAACATAAATGATCGTAACAGAAATAAGAAATAATGCAATCACGTCATTAACCCTTCCTTGCATGGTGGTGGAAATTTCCATCATAACATTAATGAATAAGAAAACGCACAAAACCATGTGTACTGTAAATTGGTTAATGTTGACAACATTTCACATGACTATTGTATACATTGGATCATAGCGGTAAAAAAAAAGAAGAAGCATAACATTTAAATTTGTTGGTTTTGTGTCATTACACCTCTGTTTGTTGGGTTAGAGAAAACTTGCACAATTCTTGGTATTTTTGGAAGCTGATCTGTAGCTTTTTGTCATATAAAAGTGTTAATGAGTGGAAAAAAGGTTTGTTTTAGTGTGTCTGTAATATTCTGCGCAATTGATATCGAAATACCTATAGAAATTATGAAAATCTATGTGGCTCAGGTGGAAGACGGTTGGCAATCAGAAGACGACCTTGATGCCCAAAATTCTGATGATGACAACAACGATGCTGATGAAATTGTGAGGGCATTGTGCATCGCATTACTTTCCTGGAAAGCTCTTCTGGTCCAAACGAAGTTCTAAGACTGGAGACCCCATATCAGTGTTTTACTCATTTTTTTACAAAAGATCTGATTAATATGATAGTCGAAGAAACAAATTTATATATATTAAAAAGCAATCCCAATTCATGTACAACTTACACTGAATCTGATATCATCAAGTTTTTTGGTTTACTTTTATACATGTCTATGCAGAAATTTCCGAGCACAAGGTCATACTGGTCACCAATGTATGAATATGAACTAATTTTTCAACAATGCCGGTAACAAGTTCGAAAAGATAAAACTATTACTACATTTCAGCAACAATGAACATCATAATAAACCTGTAGGCCATCCCGAACATGACAGGCTATACAAAATCTGTCATATAATCACGCACCTCATTAAGAGGTTTTCCACAGTTCCAATGGATCAAAGACTTTCTGTAGATGAGCAGATGTGCTCTACAAAGATAGGGAGGGCACTTTTTAAAACAATACCTACCCAATAAGCCACATAAGTTGTATGTTCTTTGCAACCTGAAGGGATATGCTCATAAGTTTGAAGTTTATTTTGGTCAAGAGAACTTAAAAAAACGTCCAGATGAACCAGATCTTGGCGCTATAGGAAATGTTGTAGTTCGGTTCCTTCGGGAAGTTCCAAAAATGCAGAACCATATTATATACTTCGACAATTTTTATACGTCGCTGCCCTTAGTACACTTTTTAGCTAAGAATGGCTCACACTGTGGGAACTGTGCAACAAAATAGAATACCAAATAATAAATTGGCGGATAAAAAAAGATTTCATGAAGAAATCCGTACGCAGGGGAAGTTATGAAGAGTTTCCACGCATAACGGTATAGATATTACTTGTGTAGCTTGGAAGGACAAGAAGGTAGTGACCCTCTTATCTACGTATGCTGGAGTCCAAAAAAGAAAAAGTGAATATAACCTGCCCATTTGTTGTCCAATAATATAATAAACACATGGGAGGTGTGGACCTCATGGATAGCTTCTTGGGAAGAAATCACATAACAATGAGGTCAAAAAAAAGTGGTACTTACGTATTTTTTTTCCATTTGGTTGATTTAGCTGTAATAAATTCTTGGATAGTTTATAAAAAAAATGCTCAAGAAAGAAATTTGTCACAAAAGGATCTGCTTACATTGAGCCAATTTAGGAATGAGTTGGCATTTGTGCTATGCACCAAAGGAGCCACTAAAGATGCTAAGCGCGGGCGTCCTAGCAGTAGTTATCTTAAACAAGGATTGCAATCAAAAAGAAGAAAAGGTTCTGCTACTCCTGCACCCCCAAAAGACATAAGAAAAGATGGTTCGGATCAAAAGTAGGTACATCACTCAGATGCAAATACCCAAAATGCAAAGGTTACTGAACAATAATTTGTAGCAAATTTAGAGTTAATTTGTGCCTATATGTATATGAATAATAACTGTTTTTTGAATTATCATGTGGAATAATATTGATACAAAGCATTTTGTTTTTTAATTATTTAGTACTGAGCTTGACATGCAAATTTGTATGGTGGTGGAAATTTCCATCATACTGCTTTTTACATATTTTATACTATTTACTTATAATAAAAATTTTTAAAATATTTTTTCCATTATTGTGATTTATTTCATAAAAATAGAAAAAATCATGCAAAGAAGGGTTAACTGGTGAGTCCATGTCTTAATTCTGACATGTTATTATAATAAAGCTGGTTATATTAACACGATTATCATTAACCGAATAAATACATACATATATAGTGAAACAATTTTAAAAAACAATTAAAATAAAAACAGTGCATTTCAAAAAGCTAATTGGTATGAAAATTAACATTTCCGTTTCTATGCCCACTACTCACTCAAGCCACTTTCTCTCTCTTTCTCTTCGTTTTTTGCATTTTGCAGTTTCTTTTGTGTTGTCTGTGTATTTAAAAGGTAATGCATTGGAATTTATGGTAAAAAATGTATTATAAAAAAAAAAAAAATAAAAAATCCCAGAGACATTTTTCGTATGTGTGTATATATGAAAAAGAAAATATGTCATGTTTAAGAACGGAAGTAGTACTTTATGAATAATTTGTATTGTTGTGGATTTATTAGTTATTATAAGAGTGTTGTTGCTGTTATTGCGGTTGACTGTCTCATATTCTGCATAAATTTATACATATGTATGTAAAAATACAACAGTACATCACAAAAGTTATATGCTTATAATTTTTATTTTTTGTTTGTCAAACAAAAAAAAAAAATGTGTACAAATAAATTGAAATTCGTACTATGGAAAATGTATATTCTCCATCTATAGTTTTCAGAATAATACCAATACTATAATACTCAGAATAATTTTAACAATGAGTAATAATGGTTTACACAATATTCTTTTAAAACGTTTAAAAATAATATAAAAAATGGTCTAGACTGGATACAACAAATTTTACCTAATGTTCCATAACTTTTGTGAGGCACTGTACCCGTGATGGCTTGTTGTTTGTAACATGTAAAAGACAATTTCCGCTTTAATTTAAATATATTTTAATCTTGCCAGATTAAAAATAAAAAATAAAAACGTATTGGCTTTACCTACCTTTTTGCAGTTTTCATATCCATTACCACACTTCCTTCTTTTATGCATTTATTTATAACGACAATATAGATGTTAAATATTGTTCCAATACCGCTTGAGCCAAAGTGGATCCCATTTCAATGGCTAAAGAGTATGCAGTATCACCATTTTCATTTGCAGACGACAGATCAGGATCTTTGGCTAACAGCTCATTGCAAGTATGTGGATGATTACCGGCAGCGGCATACATAAGAGCCGTATTACCCACTATATCCATGTGTCTATGATCAGCACCTTTTTCCAATAATAATCGAACAATTTCATGATGGCCTCCAGAAGCGGCCAGTAGTAAAGGAGTTACCATTTCCGGTGCTTCCTCATTAATATTTGCACCAGCTTCTATTAAACATTGCGTCGTTGTAAATTGGCCATAATAACAGGCCCAATGAAGTGCCGTAAAACCAAAACTATCATAAGAGTCTATATTTGCAGATTTTTGTTGATAAATCTGCTCTTCGGTTACTTCTCCTTGACCAGCTCTTTCATGAAATGATAATTTCACCTCTACCGGACAAAAGGTAGCTTCTGTATTGCCTCTCTGGAGATTTGTTAGGACTGTTGCTTGTGGTCTATAAGGTAAGAAGGCCGATTTATGTTTACCAGGAGCAGACACTAAGTTTGGATCGTGTAAAAAACCAGAAGAATGCAGAGAATTTGGTGTAGACAATGGTGTCGATGTTGTGGTAGGTGATGGTGTATCTGTATGCCTTAGCGATTCATGACTTTCTGGTGGTGTGTGCGATTGCATTTTGTTGCTGAAAATTAATAGATGAAAGATTTATATGCGAACAAGCAATGCGGCACTTTTAATCGAAACTACTATGTACTAAAAACCGGATCTTAAAATTTATTTTTGAAAAATGTTTGATATTATGCGATATTGCCACTGAAACAACATTCCCATAAAATTGTCGATCGAACCTACTTACAGGCTAGTAGTATTTCAATTGTATAGTTTAAAAAAAAATATTGTAATTTTTGTTTTACAATGAAAATTAATATGTTCTAATGAATGTGCTTCCAAAATTGTAAATAAAAAGATTCAGATATGTACATATTTTTATTAATGCTCATATTCTATTATTTTAACGTTATGTATGGAAAATATTTTAATTACAGCGTTTTCCATATAAAATTTATAGACAAACGTAACGTTAATTTAATTACACAATATGGACATAAATGCTGGTAAAGCTTTCACAAACTAATTTGTTTAAAAAAAAAATTCAAGAAATTTGTATCTGGCAAAATCGACCAATTTTTGGTGGGTCTCATGCCAAAAAGATAACCTTAAATTTTAGCAAACCTTGTATAAACGGGCTTTACGAAACTTAAGAGTCTTGGTATGATCGCAGGTGATAGAATTTGACGGTTATTTGAGGAGCTCCAAAAATGGTTATGTAATTTTGCCGGTGAATAAGACATGCTGTTTTTATATTGTTTTGTTTAAAGCCTTGTCGAACAGTGTTTGTTTTTATTTCTCTCTTCTACTTGGTCTCTCACTATTTGTTATTTCAAAATCTCTTAGCGTAAATCACACTCTCTACGAATCAAGGGAGCTAAACAAAACTTGACGTCGGCGACTGCTACAACTTCACCTGCAACAACATACACACAACACAATACAATAAAAAACACAGGCATACATAACAAATAAGCAAGAATTCAAGTAAATGTGAATGAACTGCAAACGAATGGTGGCAAAGGCAAGACGACAAAAACATTAGAGGGAAGAAAACCTCACACAAACAAATCTTCAAGACGAAGAGAGTAAATGAGCAGACTACCCGAAAAAAAATACGAAAACATTTACGGCACCCAAAATAACAGGAGTGGCAGTTCGCTGTAGTAGTAAATACAAAAAAAAATCTCTTTTTTTGTATTTTTTTTTTTGCATTAACTTTGTCGTTTTATTTTACTACGCCTTTTTTTTGAGAATACGGTTTCGTCGTATAACAAGAATGAAGAAAAAATGGCCGCCTTTACCATGCACATACAATGAACCAAAACCAAACGAAAAAAATGTGTTTGGCAAAACGGCGGTGAAATTTTTTATTTTATTAACTACTTTTTTTTATTCACACATGTTAGGAAATCTCCTTTTACATACCTTATTTGTAGTTCTTTATTACAATTCATTTATTTCACTGAGGTGTATTAAAATTTTCTTTATTTTTCGACAATTTGCGCAGCTTATAATCCAAAATTTATTTTTGCGCGTATACAACACGCGAGAAGAGGAGAACAATTGGAATTTTTCTGCACACACAAAATAAGAATTTTTTTAGTTCACCTCGAAGTGGTGAAGAGAGTATGACACTCAAATAGAGTGTCATGGTGAATAAATACAAATGTTGCTGATGCACAGTGTTGCTTTTGGGTTTATGGTGGTGTATTCTTTTAACAGTGGACTGCTAATTTAATAAAACGTGGTGGGGTAAAAGAGTATAATATTATAAAATATATTTTAATACCAGAGGCTGTTAATTTGATTTTTTTAAATTGTTTTCTTATTTTTAAAGAATATTGTTAGGATTGAGATTTAATGAAGATATTGTGTGACTGGAAGAAAAATTAATTTATATAGGTACATACATATATAAATATAATATGTATGACAATACAATAAAAACGTTTAATATATTTTTTTTGCACAATTTTTCTTAGCTATTAAAAAGAAATTAAAATCAAAAATAGGAAAAGAATTGGAAAATAATTAATTTTTAAATATTTTATTGAAACACATACATAAAAATAATATAAAATTGGAATAAACCAGTTTTGAATACGGATATACAGTAAAAAAAAAAATGTAATTTTAGGAACTTTTTGATATATGTATATTATAATCTACAATTTTCATAAGATTATCTTTAAGATTGTGATCTGGTAATTGGTGCAGTCATTATAACACTTAAATATGAATGCTCAACATGTGAATCTGAATTTATAAAGTATGTTACATGCTACTAATAAACCAATCAATCAGTTCAAATAAATCATAACTTATAACCATGTTAAAACATTCCGGTTTTCTCAATAAATCATCTAGAATGCTACTGTAACTGGGTTCTTATTGATATGTTCCAATACCTTGATAGTCCAATTTTTTTACGAAAAGTAAAGTATGTCAGTTAAGCAGTCTATTCTATTCTATTAAATTTTTTAAGATTCTTTATATAAGAAAAACTTAGGCAATTTAGCATTATTTAAAGGTGGTCAGAATTGAATATGAATATAGTTAACGTACCAATAATACAAGTTCGACGTATTGACATATTACTTCTTTTATTTAACAACGTAGATTTTGTTGACTTAACATAAACGTTTTTGCCATTGTATTTTGTATAATATTGGCAAAATTTATATTTTCTAAAACTTACGTTTTAACTACTTAAAGCCCATTTACATGATACCATTCAAACACATGATTTTTCGACATAAAAATCCGATGAAATTGATCGGACTGTCATAAAGTCGTACCGAAATTATTTCTGCATGGAGTTTCAATTTGCCATCCATCGAGCAAAGGTTGCCTCGCGGCTTCTATTATATCGCATAAGAGAAAACGCGTTTCAGTTTTTTACTTTGTGGCCCTGGCGTTGCTACTCCACGTGCAATTAGGTTAAATGTACTTTTTTCACGTGTTTTTTTTTAGTTTACATATATAGGGGAGCTATATCAACCACATAAAAATTTTTACTGCATTTACTTCTTCAGTTCGTTGAAAACAAGCGAATAGGAAGGTTCGTGTGAAGTAATGTTAAGCGGAAAGCAGGAAAACAAGAAAATGGCTATTGTGAATAATGAAAATTATGTTAACTTTATTAACGAATATAAAAATTTGAGAGAGCTATGGGACGTAACTTGTGAAAAATATAAAAATAAAAATCTAAAAAAAAGCATACGAACAATTAAAAATAGAATATAATAAAAAATTAAATTGTAATTTTCTTCCGCTTGTGTCTTTTCTGTACCACAGCTACACACAGTAATGAGGTTGCGGCACTCGTTGCCACGTGTGTAGTCAACAAACAAAACACGTTGCTTCAACACATGGAAGCAACCGTTGCCTGGTGTGTAGGCAGCATAACATTATGGTGTTATTAGTGAAAATTTGTTTGCATGTGACACCGATAATGCTTGATGGAAAATCAAAAATTTAGATTTTGTCGGTGTCATGCTGAGTACACACGATGGAACATTAGTGTTCCATTAATTAATGGACCCAACAGACCCAAAAGGTATCATTAGCTTTGAAATGTTCTGATGTTAAAATCGTTACAAAAACGAGAGAAAACCGTAATGAAATAGTAATATATATTGTGTATTTCGAACATAAAACTATTACGTTAAAGGAATTGCGGGAAAATTACTCGGTCATAAATTATGTTAAAGTCAGGTGGGAGTACAAAAAGCCCAACAAGTCGAGGGTGACACAATGTTATAACTGTCAGATGTATGGGCACGGTTCAAGTAAATGTAAGGTAAAATCATTCTGTGCCCACTGTGCAGGGGAACACAAAACTGTAGAATGTAACGCATCTTTCGAAAAATGTGCAAATTGCAATGGTCCTCATAAAGCCATGTCTCACGAATGCCCAAGTAGAGGTACCTACATGCAGATACGACAGCGCACACAACCGAAAACGGATAGCCAGTCGAACATGTAATACCACTGCAAATTACAATGGTAACTTCCCCAACGCGTTGAACCAAAATATTAGAGCAAACGCTTCAAATTTAAATTATAATCAACAATTCACTACTACAACAAATGGTACTAATGGAAATAATAACACAAACAACATGTTTTCTATTAAAGAAATAAAAGATCTTACGTTTGAACTGATTTCTAGACTAAGATATTGCAAATCTAGAGAGGATCAGTTTAAGGTTGTAACCGACCTAGCTTGTAAATTTCTTTTTCAATGAATGCGAAAACCAAAATAGTATCATGGAACGCACGAGGAGTTCGCAACAAAAAATTAGAATTGTTTCAGTTTTTGGAAGAAAACAATGTTGATGCCTGTATGTTATGCGAAACATGGCTTAACGAAAATATTTCCATAACAAACCAAAATTACTATACTATTACTATAGAAATGACCGTCAAGAAGGCAGAGGTAGGGGAGTAGCAATTCTTCTTTAAAAAAACATTTAACATCAACTATTACCTGTCATAAATACATCATTAATTAAAAATGTAGGTGTTATAATCCAAAATGTTAATAATGTTGTACACATCTACTAGACTAGACTTTTTTCTAACAAATGTAGCGATTAACATGTCTGCAGTTATAGTGATAAATGATCTAAGCTCTGATCACCTACCTATTAGTAAGATTGATTTAAGGTGTGTTTTTTTAGATGATCTATACTACGATTTTAATAAAGCTAACTGGACCCGATTTTCAAGGTTCATTAAATGAAATCTGCCAAGAGGACGTGAAGTAAGTGAAATAAATGATTGCACTCAGATCGATAGCATGATAAATATTTTCAATGAAAACATTAAAATAGCAAAAGAAAACAGTGTGCCTAAACGTAGAATTGCACCATCGTCAAAACCATTACCTCATAACATCAAATTGATGATACAAATTAGGAACAGATTCAGGCGGAATTGGAAACGCTATAGGGATAGTTATGACCACTAACAAATGGCGAGACTGAACAACCAGATCACAAAAGAAATAAATGACTTTAAAAATAAGTCCTGGAATAGTATGCTGTCAACATTGGATAAACCTTCTTCTTCGTTTTGGAAAATTTAAAAACTGTTAAGAAATAAATCTAAAAATATGCCAATACTAAAACAAAATAATGAAACGTATTACACCCAGCAAGATAAGTGTGAAATCTTAGCTCACAATGAACCATTGTCTTTCATCTCATCTTAGCGATACAGAAAGTGTTTTAGAAGTGAACAATACAGCAGACTTCGTGCGATCATAACGCATGAGAAATTTGCGCAAATTATTAAAAATTTAACAATGATGGATATATCCATCATCGTTGACTACTAAACAGCGGTAGAGTGAGCAGTTCAGATATGTATTATATGGTTTACATACTTTCACAGGTAAGAGTAAGATGCAAAATCACATGTACACAAAAGTTTCGGTCAGTTTTGGCATATTTGCTTTAATAAAATGATAGAAACTTTGTTCTATGCGATGACCGACACTTCAGTCAGTAGTGACGGTCATATCACCGGTCAAATGAACGTCACTGTTCTTGTAGGGAAGCTGTCATCTCTGTGCGTCTCTTATTAAAAAAATTAGTAGCAGCATATTCAACAAACACGCAGAAGTGATGTTTCGTTTTTGGTTGCATCGTTTGTATTAAAAAATTGAAACATGTTTTTTACGAATGTTCCACTTAATGTTCCATCGTGTGTACTCAGCATCACACACACAAACAAATTTTCACTAATCCCACCATAACGCTTAATGTCAATTTGAAAAGTGTATAGTGCCCTTTATGCTGCTTACACACCAGGCAACGGTTTCTTCAATGTGTTGTAGCAACAATGATACACACGTATTAACGATTGCCTCAACAAACCAGAAATATGAAAAGTTAAAATATTAGTTTTACTTCTGCTCGAAACTTACAAACAAATTAGTAATATTGAAAACTTAAGGTGCTATTACATGATTAGTTTTTTACATATGTACTGTCAAATTTCGCCACAACAAAAGTTGTACACATCGTGTGATACATATGAAACATTGTTTATGTACAATACATGAGGAAAGTCACATGTACATTTTTCAATTAGAACAGGTTCTATTTTTGCATGACAAACACATGAAAATACAACACTGCTTGTGGCGAAAGAAAAACAGAGTAAATTTTAAAGATTAATATTGAAAGAAAAATAAATTGTTTAGTATTAATTAACAATTAGAAAATATATAACCTTTTTTTTAACAATAAATTTTTGTAAATTCACAAATTAAATCAGCTGTTGTTTAAATTTAGAGGTTATGTCATACGGAAATACATATGCACGTATGATAGCAAAAATTTTGAATCGTATTTAAAGGATAAAAAAAAGTAACAGTACATATGTAAAAGAGACTTCGTGTAATAGCACCTTTAAACTTGAAAAATATAAACTTCGAACACTTCCAGATATTTTTTAAACACACCACACATTGTTTACTACACCAAGTGACGTAAGAGAAATACAGCTGATTGCTTGGTCGGTCTCAATCACAAAACGATTTAATTTAAGAAAGTCCAAAGAAAACCTCAAATTTTAACCATGAATATACCCACTGGTATAGTTACACACACTCGCCAAGTACAAAGCTTATATAAACGGGCTTTACGAAACTTGGAATCTTGGTATGATCGCAGGTAAGTGATGGAAGTTGGAGATTATCTGGGGAGCTCCAAAAATGGTTATGTAATTAATGGATTATTTTTTGTAATGCCCAATTATTTGTTATTTTAGAGAAATTTACCGCTACAGAGCTGTGCAGATGCGGGCTCGTTTTGACGAGAATCGGTCTGTAGTTGATATGGCAAAGGCAGCCCAGTTATTGGCGGCTGGCGAACAAGAATTATTTAATACACAACATTATCAACCAATTAAACGTAAGTGATGTTCGGAAATAAAATGTCAAATTAAATTTATTACGTGTTTATGATTTTAGAGGCCAACAGTCCCGGTGGTTGTGCTTTTGAGCGTGAAGTTGAGCTTCCAGATTGGGTTTTAGACTATTGGCATCCTTTGGAAAAGGCTCAATATCCTGAATTTTTTGCCAAGCGCGAACAACGCAAAAAAGAATTTGTTGTCTGGTGGGAGAAGCAATATGGTAAACCAGATCCCAAGGATTTGCATCATTAAAAGTTAACGAAATGAACAATTATTAGTTGAAATTTAAATAAAGGAAAAATTTCGAGAATTAAAGATACGTTTTTGTGAATATAGCAAAACCTTAGCCAAACACCTCAAGCTATAAATAAAGAAAACTCAAGTTTTATTTCAGTTGCTGATAAAGTTTTGTATAAAATTTCTTCAATTTAATTACAACAAATTTATGCAAATCTTATAAAGTACATCGAAAAATCGTTTTTCTTGGATTGATATCAAAGAATTTAACAACGACGGGGAATCACACATTTGATTAGCTTAAAGAAATCATCGGAAACTGCGATAACATTGCAGTTTGTGTGGAATGTATAGAAGTATTTTTTCGAAAAAGTAGGTTAATACTTGTGTTTAGGAAATTTCTCTAGCTATGGAAGTATTAAAAAATTACATTTCGTATATAAACTAAAAAAAAAAACATGTTTTGTTTTTGATGTTTTTATTTAAAAAAAAAATATATAAATATTAAATTAATTTGAAATCTTATTCAAATCCTGTTGTACGTATTAAATTAATGATTAATTCAGGCAAAAATAAAATGTTCTATTGATTAGAAAATGGGAGTTCTCTAAATTAAAGTTGTATCGTGTTTGGAAGGGGGGAAATTACAAAGGCTATTGTAACTTTAATTAAGTTTAGACTTTAAGCTCTTTTTAACTCTACTCTTTATTTATTCTGCTTCTAAACGTGGACGCTTTTTACAACTGTTCCCAGCTCCATTGGCAGAACTGGAACCCTCAGTGGCATGATCACGCTTCTTAGGCAGAATCTTCTTATCCCATTGTTGCGACAAATAACGCAGTAGTACGGAACGTTTATCCAGCACAATATGTTGTTCCGAGGGATAATCTTCAGTGGGTAGATAGACGGATGGTCGTTTTTGTGATGTCCTCATCGCTTGTTCCGTATTGAATTGTGAAAAGTTATCAGAATTATGGCAGGGTAAACCCTTAATAAAATCTGTCACCGACATTATTAATAAATCACGAAATTGCTTCACTGCCTTCAAGATGGTAAATACTTTTTTTTTTTACTATTTTCCAGAAACCAGCTGCTCTGTGGTAGTTTTTAGCCTGGAATTTAATAAAAACTTTTTTAAATTTTGGAGAATTTATGAAAATATTTTTTAAATGCTCGTTGTATTAAACATAAATTTAATTTAATATCTTTGATTTTATATTTAACTCGAAAATTAGGTTTTCTATATGTTTAATGTTGGTTTTTTGACGTTTACTGAATAGTTCTTTTGTTGTTGTTGATTTTATTTAATGAGTATCGTAATTTGTAAAGAAAATAAATTTGGCTGCACTTTTTAATCGTTTGTATAACAGAGTTGTATCAACAATACCTAACCAGTGAAAATTTTTACAAAAATAAAACAATTTCTAACATGGTGTCTCGACTAGTCATAATTCATGACAACGTTCAAGTCAATGGCTAGTGGAGACCGCTAATGTTCATGTCATGACTAAAAAGCCAACTTTTTGCCATGACAGAAAGTCTGACAAAAACTTAGCCATTAATTTGAAGTTTCATTCGATTTTGACGTTTAAGTATATTAAAATGGCGCAACTTAAATTATATAAAAGCGAAATTATATTATTCACCCAAAATCTCATGCTTTTTCTTTAATTTTTTCTTCTTCAGTTTGTATTTTTAGTTTTTTTTTTAACTCTTTTAAAGCATTGAGTACAAGAACGCATATTTGTTGTTTACTGTTTAAAGACATTTATTTATTTATTGGAAGTATTTTACAAAAAATGAATTTCTAAAATACTTAAAAAAAATAATAGTGCGGGCTCACTAGGCCATTACACTATATATGATTTATTTAAACTTCATTTAAGACCTTGGCAGATTTTAGAATATTCTTGATTTTTTTGATTGAGTCCCTGTTGCTGGGGTTGATAACTTCTTCTAACGCTTCGTCGGTGGAAGTTAGCGGGCATTCTACAAATATGTGGCTGATTGTGAGTCTTTCGAAACAGTGATTACATTAGGTTGGTTGTATGCGTTCATAGTAATGTTGTGTGGTGAATCTTGTAGTCTCAAGTCTAGTTCGTGCTATAATAATACAATCTTCTCGACTTAGGTTTATGTTGTAGGACGGTCTGGTTATGCTGCTATTGTGTGATCTTAAAAAGCGATTGGAGTTATTCCATTGCTGTTGTAATAGTTCATGTTGCAGATTGCTACGAAAGTTAGTTATCACTGATATTAGTGGCGGTACTTCGATTATTAATGGTCTGTGTATAGCGCTTTTTGCAGCAGCATCGGCAAATTCGTTTCCTGGTATTCCTATATGACTAGGAACCCATAGAATAATTACTTTGTTTTGCAGAAGAATACCCTGCAATATGTATTTTCTGGACTCACATTTAGACATTTTGGAAATGAAATGTCTAAACATAATTTTCCCACTTCGCATTTTGTCTCATTTTGTTTCTCTGACTTGAATATGAACATTGCCATGAATTATAGCTAGTAATATAAAAATCGTGTTAATCAAAAACATCAGACAAAATCATACTCTTTTTTATAATAGTGAACTGATAATTGATTTACAATCGTTAGTAGTTTGCTCTTCAAAACGTTTCCGGTTTTTTTCCAGTAATTCATGTTTCATCAAATAAATGTCGTCTTCGTCGTTTGTTTTATTTCCGGTTGAGGGATGACACGTTTCGGTGGTTGTTTGTTGATCCGAGCATGCATTTAGTTCATGTATCGAAATGCATGCTTTCTGGTTATGTTACATAACCGTTCGCTTTGATAGTTTTATGGATTGAAATCAAATGGCTCTCCCTAACCTCACTTGCGAAGGCATAGGTTGTGTAGGGATCCATATGTCGTATAACCTGGCATTATGACTAGCTGGAGCTAGCGCCAACCTAACTATATTACAAAAAAAAATTGATTTATAAATTAAATCGGTTGTGATAAAATTGATATTATTTCTACTAGAAAGCTTTTACGCTCAACTGTGATGCATATATGCATTATCATAAGCCTATAGTGGTAAATAATTATAATTTTTTGAAGACATAATCCTAACAAAATTATTCTGAGCAGTAGGGAAACAGCATTTTCGTTATTTAATATAAGAATTTTTTTTATAAAATATTGGTTTTGATATATAAATATGCTTATATATTAACTTATGTAGTGGCAAATAAATACAATAAATTTTTGGCAAATTGTACGATTTCCGTGCCCCCCAGTTTTGAGGTGCCATAAACCCGATCAACGAACGTAATGGGTACCTCACCTACCGAAAATCCATGCTGCCTAGCACGAACTAACATTTCCATTTGAAAGACATAACCCTTAGAAACACAACTCGAAATGCATTTTTCCAATACATTCTTCTTATACAATCTAAAAGAACCAGTCAAGTCAGAAGCATTGGGACGTAACAAAAGCTGAGATAAAAAGTTGGCGCCACGAGAAATTAGCTTTCGTTTGAAATCCCAACCAAAAACACCACCGCTACCTTGATAGCGGGTACCAGAAACAATATCGTAATCTTGTTTTATTTGCGTTTCGATCAATTCTGGTATGAATTTAGGCTAAAATAAAGTGAATTAAATAAACAAATATAACTTTTAATGCAGGAACAACTTACATGATGACTAAGGTCAGCATCCATTATAATGATAAAATTACCAGTAGCATGTTGTATACCATGAACATAAGCCGTACCTAAACCAAGTTTGGCTTTACGAGGCCGTAGAAGAATTTTATCTTCACCATATATTTTTTGTAAATCTTGGGCTACTTCTAAAGTACCATCAGGACTGCCATCATCTATGACAATAACTTCAAATTTATAACCACTATAAAACAATCGTACAGAAACCGGCTAATTATCGATAGAAATAAAAGAAACATATTGTTGCAAGCCAAGTCATTACCTTTCATTCATGTATTTCATAATTAACCATATGATTATAGGTAAATTTTCCTTTTCATTGTAGGTGGGCAATAATATACTGTATTTATGCTCCATTTTTTTTATAAACAATGTGGAATTAATTAAATAAAATTATTTTTTTCCTTGTGAGAAAAAAAAATTGTTGATAAATATGACGTGTAAAACGTATTATCATCTTTTAAACAGCTGTGAACACGGCCTTACCAACGTTGATGGTAGAGAGTGCTGCCACACCTTTAATTTTCCTTCAACGAACTTGCTAAAAAACACTAAGATTACAGTAAAATAAGTGAAGCTTTCCTTAAACAAATTTTATATATTTTTGAATTTCAGCCTTCATAGTGTTGAGATAATTATGCTTCTCAAATGTTTTCTAAGAAAATTTATTTAAAAGT
Source organism: Cordilura impudica (assembly GCA_963682025.1). NCBI lineage: Eukaryota > Metazoa > Arthropoda > Insecta > Diptera > Scathophagidae > Cordilura > Cordilura impudica. The sequence goes on from OY821518.1 coordinate 287,880,723, forward strand.
AATTCTGTTTCTTTTTTTAAGGCAAGAATTTAGAAATTTTAATAAGTTTTCTGCCAGAAATGACAGTTTTTGTTATTTTGTTACTGTTATTTGCTGATTTTTATTTCCTGCAAATGTCAATATTTCACACCGATGGAATAAATTTCAAAACGGAAATTGAGGATTTGCATAAATAGCGGAAAAATTAAATAAAATAAATAATAAATAAAAGTGTAAAAAAAATTTAAATTGTATTTACATATCTAAGAGAGTAAAATTAAAAAAAATTTAAACTGCGCATGTGTTTTAAATACGAAAAATATTTGACAATTGTGTTAACATCATTTCTTAAATGATAAAACAAATGAGGGTTGTCTAACTAGTAATTATCCTGTTTGAACGAGAAGAAATTGTGCACACAAAATTAATTTAGGAAAATAAATTTATATATAAAATTTAAAAATTAATTAAAAAATCAAATATTTAAATTACTAAAATAAATAGAAACAAAGTGTAAAAAAAATTAATAAATATTTAAATCAAATTACCGTAAATATCCTTTGATAATTAAAAGTGCCAGTGTTAATATATACATATATAACAAAGGAATAAAACACGAAATAAAAATCCTCTTACATTACGTGTTATTCACAGTCAATGCTCCATCATGGCTAAAAAGATTCCCTTCAATGTTGTTTTTGCTTCTGGTAAGTTTTAACACTCTATATTGTTATTAATAAGTTAACTCCCAATTTATTTACATTTAGTATATACAATTTAAGGTCATATATTACTTTCTTACCTTACCTTTGTTAGAGGTACTTAATAATTACAAATGATGTGACAATTATTATTTTATTTTATTTTGAGTACTTGAGAAATCGATAAGTCTTACTCTATGGTTATTTACAGTAAGATTTTAAAATATTAGTTTTGTTATATGTTTCATGCTTTAGGATAAACCGAAATTGATTTATATAAACATATGACTGCATTGGATTTTTCTCAAATTAACACCTATTTGGGAATGATTTTCAGACATAAGACACGTGTGCAATTTATTATTCTTTCTCCTTTGCAATGCGTGATATAAAGATAAAATCTCTATCATTGAAGAGATAAAGAAAAAAAAATTCAAGGAATAATCTGTTGTTATGGATATTATTCATTCGCCAATTCGATTATATTTAGATTCCCGTCTAAAATTTGTACGCCCGTTTTAAACTCTTTCTTTTAACTCAATCTCTCTATCTGTCGTGGGACAACCCCATTCCCCCTTATCCAATTGATCTGAAACTTTGCCCATAGTCTTGTTGTGACTATAGATAAATTTTTGGGTAGTCACGTACAGTCACGCACAGTCACGGAGGGATCTAAAACCCATTTCCCCTTATCTGAAAAAAGGTTAACTTTGACATAGTCACGCACAGCCACGAATAGTCACGCCCAGTCACGAAGTGAATTAAACCGCATTTCCCCTCATCCAATCAATCTGAAACTTGGTCCATAGTCTTGTTGTGACCAAAGATTAATTTTAAAATAGTCACGCACAGTCACGTAGAGATTGACAACTCATATGCATAAGGAAAGAAATTAAACTTTGTTTTGTGGGTTAGATTAGTTAACATAAATTGTGCTTTTAACTGTTTTTTAAATTCTAAGTAGATTTAAAAGAAATTTTCATATTTAATAGTAAATTTTGGTTGATACCGTTTTATTTTAGGAAACAAGATCATAATTGAATTACTATCAATTACTTGGATTTTTTTTTTCGTTTTGGAGAATATTGCCTTATACCCCCTGAGATCACAATTTCTTAGAATTTGAATTTTCTGTCTCCAAAACATATTCTATTTAAAATTTTGTGTCCACAAATCACTAAATTTTTTTGAATTGATTTTCGTAGAAAAACTCATGTATTTTAAAAATATGGACTTCGAAAAATATTATTTAAAATTTTTTTGGTAGCTCCTCAAACTTTTATAGTGCTTACAGAGCTGCAATCTATAAGGATTGTAGAATTCATACGAAGAGCAAATCTGCAAATTGCATTTCGAATTAATGAGGTTAACTGTACTTGAAATTTTCTTTATTTGATAAGTTCTAGTTTTGAAAACAGAATTTTGACCGACGCGTCGCGACGCACAGTGGCTGAAAAAAGGTTTTCATTGGCCAAAATTCTGTAACTTTTGAACCGATCAAAATATTTTAGTAATTTTTTTATGGATAGATATTAACTTGACTAGAGGACCTCTGCTGCTTCGCAGCATTATATTATATTAATTTTTATAATATAATACCAAAATTTGCCAAGAGACGTACAGTAATACCAAAATATGCCAAGAGAAGTTAATGTACAGTCAAAGTAAAGTTAATAGCTCAAAAGAAATAGCTTGATCCACTGAGTGTTCTTAGACTTATGTCAAAAGCCTACGTTAATTAGAATTCTAGTTATAGAGGTTCGAGTGAAGGAAAATATTGAAAAAAATCTTGAAAAAAGTATATCTTGAGTAAGGTGGGAGTTGAGTAAATTCCAATGCTTGATGACATATCTGTGTCTAAATACCTTTCATTAAAAAAAAATGAAGGAAATCGGCCGGATAGAACGGCCAGACAGACTGACTTTAGTTTTCATAAATTCTTTTAATATATAAGATTGTTTGAGTACTTTTTAAGGAATTCTAGGTCAAAGTTCAACCTTTAATTTTTTATATTTTTTATTTACTAGAAAATGTTATATTTGGATTTTAATAATAATTATAAGCATTTTTTGTAATAATGGGACTTTTTTATGTTTACTCTCGAAAAAATTTTTACACTAAAAAAAAAAGGTAAAATCAACTGGAAATTTTGCTGTTACTGCTGAAAAGTTAAAAATTTCTTGCTGTCAAATTTGAAAATTTGTTTACACTCAAAGAATATTTACACTTAAAAAAACGTTAGTAATATTATCTCCAAGTCTTGCTATTGCTACAGAAAAATTTATCATTTTTGCTGTCAAATTTGTTAATTTTAGCAAAATAAATCTGCCAAACATAAGCACAATGGTTCTGATTTTGATATGAGAATAAGAGTTTTTATTATTGAATCTTTTTTTATATATTAAAACATTTCATACATATGTGGGTAAAAAAACCTTTAAAAATAAAAATTGCAATAGCTTTTTAATAGCATTTGTAACAATGGGAGGTTCTGTTTATTATTACTTCTTTCTAATACTATGTTCTTCGTACTTAAATAACAATGAAAGGCAATTATAATTACTAGCAGATTCCAGCACTCGGAATTCGAGTGCAATTTTCAGGCAACTTTATTTCTCAACTTAGCCAATTCATAAACCAACACTTTTTAGGTTTATTATTATTGTGAATGAAGATAACAAACTCATTAACAAACACATTAACAAATTTAATAAACACATAGCATATGTATAATTGTATGTATGTGTTAGTAGCAACTTTAAATGCAATTTACTCAAAATAAAGGAAATAATTTAAAAATCTGTAAATCTGGTGAACAGCTAAAAAGAAATACCTTTCAAATAATATACGTCTGTTCAAAATCGGGATAAAACGGTACAACAAAAGATCGGTAACAAAAAATCGCATAGCCTATTAATATAAGATATATAAGATATTATTCATTTGATTCAAATATTGATTGCAAATATTCCATATTTTGTTCTGTGTTATATCTGTTTTTTAGAAGTTTTTTGACTTCTTCACTAAATCCCTATTTTCCACTTTCCATTGATTTCGAATACTGGAGATGAACGGATCTTCTGATAGATTTCGAAGTGGCACCAAATAATATTTAATGACATCTTCTGCATGATAAAGGGTTTTGTGAACTGTTGCAACATATTTCTCCATGGGTACTTGGTTGTATATATTTTTGCTGTTTCCTTAGCATAATCTCGAAATTTTCTAGAGTCAATTTCTTCATTGCATGCAAGTACTTCTAGGATTATTTTAAATCTGAAAATAAGGTTTAAATACACTCCTGTTATTTCAGATGCTGTTTCTGGATCTTGAAAGAATCTTCTTGCGGTATTGCCATAATTTGTATTGCTTGACCCTTGTTTAGGCTGATCTATAATCAATCCAAAATTGCAATATTCATCTTGAACATGTTTCTTTCTTTAACCTCTTGACTCTTTGTTGGTTTTGTTGTTTCTTACTGATCCTGAAGACCCGAAATCCAAATCATAACTGATTTTAAGTATGCGTTCCATACGTCGTATTCTTGCATGTAGTTGTGATAATCCAAATTCATATCCATGGTTTAATTGGCTTGATGTTATTAGGCATATACTTAATACAGCTGGATGCAGGCTTCGTGCTAGTCAAAGCCTTCAATTTGCTGCCCATATAACTAAATTTTGTAATAGCTGTAGTGTTGCAATTTGGACCTTGATATCAGTAACTTCTTTGTTAATGGCATCATGAGGTAAAAAGGTAAGAAAATGGCATTAGTGCATTACTACCTAAAATAATATATAAAAAAACGTAATATACAAATGAATTACCTGTCTGTGTTTTCTTTACTACTTGCATTAGTGCATTGTTAGGTAAAATAAAAAGGTATAAAAAAGGTATGATAATAAAAAACCCAGGTTACAAATGAATTACATCCTCTGTGTATTAACATTCTTACTTACAAATATATCAAAACGGTGGTGTATTTTGTAAGGAGATATCATTACTGGTAATAGAACAAATAATGACTATTATGAGCTATAAATACCTAAAGCACAAATTCAACACGCCATTGTATACTTATAGGGCTGTTTAAATTACCGTAATTTGTTTCTCCGGGTGGTATACGTTTCTTGTTCCCTTTTGTTCCCCAGAAGTTCTATTCAACTAAAGTTGAAATTTGCCAAAAATATAGTAGTTTAATAAATATTTCATAGCGCCCCAAATATTAAACGGTAGGGCTGTGACCACTTACAACAACTAAAGACTACAATCCTACCAACCCTGTAAAAGGGACCGCACGTCATTATCGATGATAACTTGCGAGTACTAACCATTTATTTTTGATAAAAAACAAAAAAATCACCTTTTAATTAGATAACAGCATGCCACGCCCACAATTAGCAATAGCATTTTTTGGCTACCTTAATCTGGTTATATTAGGTACAAAATGCCGTTAAAATTTAAAAAATCGGTGACAAAATAAAAATTAGACTGATGGCCAATGAAATCAAAATTTCAGCTAGTGCGACGAAACGTTTAGTAAACGATAACTGGATAATGTCCTGTAATGACTAATTTAGATTTACTTTAGTCAAAAAAATTCATATGGAAAATGCTCAGTTTTTAAATTGTTTCCATACAAATTTTCTAGACGAACGTATCCTTTTTGTTATAGAAGATGGGCATATAAAAATATGGAATACGGACATAGTTTTTTGTGGTCACAAGTGATAAGCGCCTAAGTCGGCTTAAGAACGATTTGCGATATGTATGCTATCATATTATACAAAAATACTTTATATTTACATGAAATTCCCATTTCTCTAACACTGTTTTTTTTTTTAAAGATATTAATAAAAAAATATACTCACCTTAGTAGGGCTTACAATACCGGGATCCCGGAAATCGAGACATTTTTTAATACCGTTCAATACCGATATTAATCACCACTTAATACCGGTATCCAGTATTATTATACCCTATACCACTATGTGGTTTGGGTATAATGACTTTGTGCTGATGTTTGTAACAACCAAAAATACTTGAACTACACCCATCTTTAATTATACCGATCGAATCAGAATCACTATCTGATTCGATTTAACGATGTCCGTCCGTCCGTCCGTCCGTCTGTGTGTCCATGTAAAGCTTGTAATCAAACTGCAGGTCGCAAATATGAATATATTTTGACGAAATTTGGTATTTGATCCTTTATGGGCCATGGGATGAACGCTATTGAAACTGGTGAGAATCGGTCCATGTTCAGACCTAGCCCCCATACAAATGACCCCTATGAAATCAACACATATTCCCATAAGATCCAAATTATCATACAAATCTTAGTCAAATTGGGTTTGTATGTATATATTACATCCATTAATCAGTAGTCCAAAAATGATCCCTATTGGACAGCTCTTAGTCATAGGCCCCATATAGAGCTGCTTCCCGATCGTCACTTAAATCTATCAAAAAACAAAAATATTGCACTGATTCTTCTCAAATTTTGTTTGTATATATTTTTGCAAAATACAAGAGACTTCACCAAACATGGTCAGGATCGGTCCATTTTTGGGCCTAGTCCCCAAAGAAATATAGTATCCGATATGAACTTTTTCATATCTGCAGCGAAAAAAATTAATAAAAATGCCACTCAAATTTGGTTTATGCTTATTTGCTATATCCAATTAGTTGGATCGAAGAGGTAGGGTCTCTAAACGCATGGTATAGGGTATCCTATAGTCGGTCTAGACCGATTATAATCTTCTTACTTGTTTTTTTTTTTTGCTGTAAGTTAAGATTAATATCATTATACCCTATACCACTATGTGGTTTGGGTATAATGACTTTGTGCTGCTGTTTGTAACAACCAAAAATATTTGACCTACACCCATCTTTAATTATACCGATCGAATCAGAATCACTATCTGATTCGATTTAACGATGTCCGTCCGTCCGTCCGTCCGTCCGTATGTGTGTCCATGTAAAGCTTGTAATCAAACTGCAGGTCGCAAATATGAATATATTTTGATGAAATTTGGTATTTGATCTTCTATTGGCCATGGGATGAACGCAATTGAAATTGGTGAGAAGCGGTCCATGTTCAGACCTAGACCCCATACAAATGACCCCTATGAAATCAACATATATTGCCATAAGATCCAAATTACCATACAAATCTTAGTCAAATTGGGTTTGTATGTATATATTACATCCATTAATCAGTAGTCCAAAAATGATCCCTATTGGACAACTCTTAGTCATAGGCCCCATATAGAGCTGCTTCCCGATCTTCACTTAAATCTGTCAAAAAACAAAAAAATTGCACGGATTCTTTTCAAATTTGATTTGTGTATATTTTTTCAAAGTATAAGTGACTTACCGATCGACTCAGAATCACTTTTTGAGTCGAAATAGCAATTTCCGTCCGTCCGTCCGTCCGTCTGTGTGTCCATGTAAAGCTTGTAATCAAACTACAGGTCGCAAATATGTATATATTTTGATGAAATTTGGTATATAAGCTTCCATCGGCTACTGGAACTGGTGAGATTCGGTCCATGTTCAGACCTAGCCCCCATACAAATGACCCCTATGAAATCGACATAAATTGCCATAAGTTCCAAATTATCATATAGATCTCAGTCAAATTGGGTTTGTATGTATATATTACATCCATTAATCAGTAGTCCAGAAATGATCCCTATTGGACAACTCTTAGTCATAGGCTCCATATAGAGCTGTTTCCCGATCTTCACTTAAATCTCAAATTTGGTTTGTATATATTTTTTCAAAGTATAAGTGACTTTACCAAATATGGTCAGGATCGGTCAATTTTTCGACCTAGTCCCCATTTAAATATAGTATCCGATATGAACTTTTTCACATCTGCAGCGAAAAAAATTAATAAAAATGCCACTCAAATTTGGTTTATGGCATATTTGCTATATCCAATTAGTTGGACTGAAGAGATAGGGTCTGTTAACCATGGTATAGGGTATCGTATAGTTGGGCTAGACCGACTATAATTTTCTTACTTGTTTTTATTTAACTTTTTTATTTTTTATAAGTAATTAGCATATTTTTAGGTGTTGCCATGTTTAAAGAATAAACTTAATTTTGAAATTTACGTACAGGTGGAGCGGCCCTACTGAAGTAATTTGTTTTTTGCACATTTAGCCTCGTTTTTGGGATGTTACGTTATTTATTAGTTAACTATTGTTGAAACTCGAAATGTTGTTTTTCAGTTGTGGATTAGTTTGCTTTTAATTAAGGTTTAACCCATCAGCATTGGTCGGTTAAACCCAAGTTAGAACCGTCAAATAAAAACAGCCGATATAAATAAAAAAAGTTTTCCACGCGTGTTTTAAATTTTTATTTAAATAATAAAATAAAATAAATGAATAAAATTAATTAATCCTTTTATAAATGAATGCAAATTTAACAATAAATATAAGGACGCGCTCAAAATTTTTTTATTTATGACGTTTAATAGTATTGCCCTATTAATATTACTCACTTTTAATGATGCCATTTAGCTTTTTTTTACAAAAAAAGAATGGCAATACTATTAAAATTGACAGCTCTTAAACCACCACTGAAAAACACCATCATTAGTTAAAACCCAATTAAATTTGTTTTAAGATTAACTTAATTACCCGTTAAGCAAAGTTTAATTGACATCCTAAAAACTAGCCCTAAGAAAGGCCTTTTTTGTACGTTAATTTTCCTTCAGTTCAAATGGCGCACAGTGGGACGAATAGCACCCGTTTTGTTCAAATTACTCTACACCTCACATAGTTCAACTGTTTGAGCTGGGAGCTTTTTTAGGTGATCGTCTAGAATTTGCCCATCGATCCCTGTTTTGCGATTTTTGATTTCGTCTCATATTTTTCTGGAATTGTTCTCCAAAAATTAGTTTAAAAAAAAAAAGATTTTTGGCGCAAATGTGATCCTACGGAGCTTAAGAATGGTTTTTTTTTCAAAAATGTTAAGCTGAGAATCTTCGTTGCGATAAGTACTAAAAAACTGTCTGCGTGAAACTGCGGGGAAACATTTTTCATTCTGAAAAATTGCTGAGTATTTCATGAATAATTCTGAACACTTTTTATTCAATAAATTTTCTTCCAAAAGTGCATAATCTTCCAGTAAAAACATCGCTTCTCCACGAAAAGTTTTGGAACATTGTGGCCGTTTTTTGGAAAAATTAAAAATATAAAAGTTTTCCCCGCAGTTTCACGCAGACAGTTTTTTTTAGCATTTATCGCAACGAACATGTTCTCAATATTGCATCATCGACGTCACCGAGTCATCTGCTGATTCTGTGCCAGTATCCGGTATTAAATTTTTTTAATTTCGATGTCAGTGAAAGAAAAATTATTTAGTTTTTTAATTTTTTTTTTACAGTGTAGTTTCGCTTTTCAGCTTTTTTAAATACCTGGATCCCATTATTAATATAATGAAATACCGAAATACCGGTTGTAAAAATTTGGTCCTGTGTTGCAAGCCCTACACCTAAGTCGTAATGAAGCCCCATTACATTTATATAAAAAGTCAATTTTCTCGAAAGCACTATTTTCAACTTAGGCGGTTAATGCTTGTGACCATTGTAAAATTTTTCTGTTTTTCGATTTTTTTTTTACAATTTTTAGTACTTGAAATACAATTTTATTTTCATTGCAGGATCTCTCATATACTCATTTTTAACCATTAATTTGCCCTCTAATCTTGCCATAAATTTACAAAATGCTGTGGTGAAAACCAATTTTGTACACAAAAACATATATTTTTGATGTTTATGGAAATTATTGAATAAAAAACTATCGACAATAAAAGGCAAATTTAAATCTCATAGCCATTAGAATTTAATTGTTAAACAATTACAATCATTAAACTTGTAGAAAACTTTATAAAAAAATATTCAGAAAATATAAACAAAAAATAAAATAGACAATTTTTGTCGTCGACGTTGTCCGTTGTTATTTTGTGTATTTTTTCCGCAACAAAAAACGTCCCGCACCGCGACTGTGGTTTACGAACAAAACAAAAGCAAGCTAAAGCTGAAAATTTTCTTCGTGCTTAGCAACTTTCTTGAAGGCGACAAGTTAAAATTAAATTAATTGTGAATAGTTCAAAAACAACCTCACCGACTGTAACGACCGTTACCCCAATAGCAGAAAAGTTTGTTTGTCTTCGTAATTCATTCAAAAGATTTAATTTTATGGTAGCGGAAAGTAAGAAGGTAAGTAAGATGAAGAATTTTGTAAGGCCAAATAAGCATCAAAAGCCTATTTTAATTTTTAAACATTTTATTAAAAATGTAACGACCGTTACCTTTTTTTTGGCGTTTTGCATTTAAACTGTTTTCGTCTTACTATTTGGATTCTTACTGATTTTGGTTGAAAAATCATGGAGCAACTTACCAAGATGCAAAAATACAGAAAATAACAAGTAAGAAAATTATAGTCGTCTAGACCGACTATACGATACCCTATACCATGCGTTTAGAGACCCTCTCTCTCAGGCCTAACTAACTGGATTTTTGTTCTTATTTTAATTGTTCTTGCAGTTGGGTTAGGGGTTTGGCGGGATGAACCGACTCTGAGGTTTTCGGTGTTCTCAGTAATGCTAGCCGGCGCTTGCCACCCTAATGCCGCTGCCGTCACGTAACAATATGGAAAATAAGCATAAACCAAATTTGAGTGGGATTTTTATTATTTTTTTTGGCTGCAGATATGAAAAAGTTCATATCGGATGCTATATCTATATGGGACTAGGCCCAAAAATGGACCGATCCTGGCCATGTTTGGTAAAGTCTCTTGTATTTTGCAAAAATATATACAAACAAAATTTGAGAAGAAGCAGTGCAATATTTTTGTTTTTTGATAGATTTAAGTGAAGATCGGGAAGCAGCTCTATATGGGGCCTATGACTAAGAGTTGTCCCATAGGGATCATTTTTAGACTACTGATTAATGGATGTAATAAACATATACAAACCCAATTTGAATAAGATTTATTTGGTTCTTGTGGCAATTTAAGTCGATTTCATAGGGGTCATTTGTATGGGGGCTAGGTCTGAACATGGACCGATTCTCACCAATTTCAACAGCTTCATCCTATGGCCGATAAAAGCTTATATACGAAATTTAATCAAGACATATTCATATTTGCGACCTGCAGTTTGATTACAAGCTTTACATGGACACACAGACGGACTGACGGACGGACATCGTTAAATCGAATCAGATAGTGATTCGATCGGTATAATAAAAGATGGGTCTAGGTCAAATATTTTTGGTAGTTACAAACAGCAGCACAAACCACATAGTGGTATAGGGTATAAAAACGAAAAGACGCAGGAAAGCATGAGACTTACTTGGCAAAAGAGAGAGAGCGCTCAAAAACGAAGACTGGATCAAAAAAAGGCGCTGACGGACGAACGCCAAACTCAGTTTCTCAGGAAGAATTTTCACCTCATTTTCAGGAAGACTCTCCAACAACCGTTTTGCTGTATGGCCCATGAGATCCTGCAGATTGGCTTTCACAGAGACTTCCGTAAACTCCGTATGCAGTGGTCGTGAATTTATTTTGGCTTGCGTAATATGCTTGTATCCTGGTAAAACGTCAGCCCCGTGTCGCATCAAGGATGCCCGTAGTATCTCATATTTTTCTTTGGAAAGTTGTAAGTCCATAAACAAGGCCAAGGCTTCTTCGGAACCATACTTTTTAATGTGTGCGTTTGTGGGCGTGGGAATGCTTTCCTTAATCCTTTTTAGTCGCAGTGGGCTTGCATCAGCAACAGATTTTGTAATCTGCGACCTAACTCTTTCACTATCCTTTGTATATTTAATAGACAGCGCGTCCGATAAATGCTTCGTGGTCAAGTCATTGCTGGCATCGGCAAGTTTCCTCTTTCTTGTGAAAATTGAACACTCCTCAATACTTTTTTTTGGCCTTCCTTTTGCTCCTCTGGTTGATGTGGTGGGTTTATCTACTGCCAATATATCCAGGATGGTGTCTTCATTAAGCCAGTCCTCGTATTTGGAGGTGAAGTTCTGAATGGTTCGATTAGATTTCTCCCATTTTCCCTTAATATTTGCATATATCAGATAAAAATTATTTTTTATAATTTCGCTTCTCTCAATATTTCCGTATAAGCTATCAAGTTCTTCTAAAGCAGCTTCCGTGAAAAACTTTGGTGTGGTTGACCTTCTAAACAGTTCAAATAATTTTAAATTGTTTAACGCCATGGTTTCAGTATTTGTTGCGCCAACTTTCAGTCGTAGACTAATCCAGGCATTATGCTTATTTTGCAATATATAGGTTTATGCTACCATGCCTAAAAATTTACCTTTTCCCTGCATACATATGGATTTAGGGTGAATTATGCAATTTTGATATTATGGTCGTGTCTAAATAAGATTTGTGCCTACCTGGAGGGACCATAAGTCAATATTGTTATTGACCATTTGTACTCCAAAGTAATTTTTAAGTGAGGTGCGTACCTGCGAATTTCAATGAGTAGTTTTTTGTGCATCCTGTGTGTGTAACAGAATATTGGGAGTAGACTTTGGCAGAGGCTCACAGGTAGACAACCGACTTAAAATGCAATTTTCAAACTATTAGATCAAACTACTGTCAGTCAAAACATGTAAGGGATGCACGCCATACAATTTCTGCAACCATGTCTTTTTAACCTTTTTTACCTCTAGAAGCCAAACGGGCACGTACGGGCAGATAAAGCCTTTTGAATTATGTAAAGAAATAATCAAAGAACATGTTTTGCAAATATGGCAAATATAGAAAAATATAGAATTTTTTTGTTTTCCGTCAAATTTGAAAAATAGTGAAAAAACGGATAGTTTTTAAATAGTGATTTACCAGGAGAAACACAAAGCAAACAGTTAATTTTTTTTTATCATTATACATTTAATAGATACATCAATCAATACAAACAAAAAATAAGGCGATTCGTTACCTATTTTTCGTGATATTACACCTGAAATCGCAACAAATTGACTAAAAATTGTGTGTTTTTTTGAAAACCGAAAGTCGGTCAAATTTGAATGGTTATATCTTCTAAACTAAAAATGTGATATTATTAAGAGTAGCATATTTGAAATCGTTGAAAAGTTTCCTATAACATGGGTTTATTCAAAACTTCGTCGGCGCACATGAAAATTTTGATTTTTGCAACCTCGTTTGCTCTACGGGCGCCACTGTGCGACTTGGCATTGAATTGAATTTATTCTCTCATACATGATCTTATTTTAAAATACATATATTTCTCTCACTAACGTTGCCTTATTTTTAGTAAAATTAGTTTAGTCATTTGTAAAATAATTAAAACTTAAAAAATTTTACAAAACTTGAACTCCTAGTGAAATTATCAGCTGAACATATTCACGGTTCATTTTAACCCTTGATATATTCGTTTTAAGAACATTTTTGGCATTCTTTTTAAAAAAGGATTAAAATGTTTTACGGAAAATTTTTTTTTTGTAAAATTTCTCAGCTGACATCCACAAGCAAAAGTTTGTTTTGCAATATTTACACTAATATTTTCACTGTACCATTTACTGATTTTTTTTATCAACTTTGTATCGGTCACATATTTAAATTTTAATACATTACCACAAGTATACATTATAAATAAATGTAATCTTTAAAGAACATCGTACATTCGCCATAATATAATTTATCGAAGTTTATTATATTAGTATTATTTCAAAATTCTCCAGGATAACAAGGAATTTATAGAATAAAAAATTTATTCAATTATGAAGTTTTATATGATTTTCATTATATCGGCGATATTTTTGGTGTTGAATTCTAATTTCACCGATGCTGTAAGTTTAAGAACTTATAAAGTTTTCTAATTATTTTTAAATTCGTATCGTTTTTTTAAGGATGGCAATACTAAAGTAAAATCTAAAGTTGTTGTAGACAAAAATGGCAATAAACAGCAGGAATTTGAGATTAAGGGAACCGGTTGGAGTTGGTGGAAATTTTTTAAAAATTTGTTTGGTTAATAAACGATTAATACCTTCTATAAATTAAATTTGAAACAAAAATTTGAAATTGAGAAGACATTTCAATTAACTGTATTATTTATCAAAAGTATTTTAAATTATTAATTTAAGAAGTACAAAGTTCGATATAATAATCGCATATTTACTTATACATTAATTGTATATGATGGTGGTATAATGAGTTTGTACTGACTTTTATAACTACTAAAAATACTTGAACTAAACTCACCTTTTATTATAGGGATTGGTTCAGAATCACTTTCTGAGTCGATATAACGATGTAACCTTGTACTCAAATGAAATTATATATTGATGAATTATGTCTCGAAATTAATTGCTACAAAATACCTAAACTGTATTTTGTGGCAATTAATTTCGAGACATAATTCATCAATATACATATAATATATACTAGCACATTCCAGCCCTCGAAATTCGAGTGCAAATGCTTGGAAATTTTATTTTTTCATTAAATAAAGACCCTTAAGGTATGCTAATCAATTATAGCCAATTCATAAATCAACACAAAAAACTAATTTTTATTACAAACACATTAACAAATTTAATAAGGACGTACATAGCATTGTATAATTTTATGTATGTGTTAGTAGCAGCTTTAAATGCAATTTACTCAAAATAAAGGAAAAAATTTAAAAATCTGTAAATCTGCAAAACGGCTAAAAGGAAGTACCTTTCAAATAATATACGTTTGGTCAAAATCGGGATAAAAAGGTAGAACAAAACGTCGGTCACAAGAAATCGATTAGCCTATTAATATTATAGATATATATTAGGGTGGCCCTTCGTTATATGAAGCGAATATCACAAAAAGTGGGAAATACAAAGTTTTGGCCCAATCAAAAACATTTAGAGGTGGCTCAACGCGATTGAAAATTTCAAGTGTGTTTATATGGGGAAAATATGACTTTTTTCATATAGTTAAATAGTTCTATAGTTAAATTTTTCCGACAAATTATATATAATATTTCATATTCTTTTGAATAAAATGTCTTTTATTAGCTTTGGGTCATTTGTGGGGCTTCTTATTTTATTTAGAAAAATATAGATAGTTTTTACATATAAAAAATTTTAAAACAAAATTGCATCCGATATAAAATATCTGCTCTTAAAAATATCTGACAATCTGACTTAAAATTGGCTTATCCTTATTTTTAAATGCCGAGTACGGTTTGCAGTTTTGAATAATGGTACTGTCGGGCATATGAATTTGAAATAATGTAAAAAAATCGTCTCAAAATTTAACAAAAAAAAAGTTCTCTCAAAATTTATAAACAAATTTTTGGCTCAAAGTTTTAAACAAATACTGACTCGATTTATAAAAAAAATTGTCTCAAAATTTGAAAAATTTCAAATTTCTTTTATATATAAAAAAAACAAGTAAGAAAATTATAGTCGGTCTAGACCGACTATATGATACCCTATACCATGGTTTAGAGACCCTATCTTTCGGTCCAACTACTTCGATATAGAAAATAAGCATAAACCAAATTTGAGTGCGATTTTTATTAATTTTTTTGGCTGCAGATATGAAAAAGTTCATATCGGATGCTGTATCTATAAAGGGACTAGGTCCAAAATGGACCGATCCTGATCATGTTTGGTAAAGTCTCTTGTATTTTGCAAAAATATGTACAAACAAAATTTGAGAAGAATCAGTGCAATATTTTTGTTTTTTAATAGATTTAAGTGAAGATCGGGAAGCAGCTCTATATGGGGTCAAAGGGATCATTTTTGGACTACTCATTAATGGATGTAATGAACGCATACAAACCCAATTTGAGTAAGATCTATATGACAATTTGGATCTTATGGCAATTTATGTCGATTTCATATGGGTAATTTGTATGGGGGCTAGGTCTGAACATGGACCGATTCTCACCAATTTCAATAGCGTTCATCCCATGGCCGATAAAAGCTTATATACCAAATTTCATCAAAATATATTCATATTTGCGACCTGCAGTTTGATTACAAGCTTTACATGGACACACAGACGGACGGACGGACGGACGGACGGACATTGTTAAATCAACTCAGAAAGTGATTCTGATTCGATCGGTATAATTAAAGATGGGTCTAGGTCAAATATTTTTGGTTGTTACAAACAGCAGCACAAAGTCATTATACCCAAACCACATAGTGGTATAGGGTATAAAAATGATTTCTATATACAGCGGTTTCCCGGTTTAACGAATACTCGGTGTAACGAATTCGCGATTTAACGAACAATCAAATATTTTACATTGAGTACCTTATATTATGAATGAAAACATGATTTAGTACTCGATATATCGAATTACACAGAAAAATTGACTTAAAAATAAGAGAAATTAAACAAGAGGAGAATAGTTTATTATTCCTGTATTTGCCAAACAAGAGAGGTGAAAAAAATCTGTTAAAATGTCTGTTCTATTTTAATTTTTAAAATTCCTTACTTTATAAAAAAGTCAGTAAATGTGAATTTTAGATGAATGCTTTTTTCTTCGACTTTTCTTTTCATCAAAATAGTTTTTTTTTTCTGTTCTATATGAGTTGATGAGTCAACTAGAAAAAGACTTTCAATTAGAGAAAAATTACAAATCGTAAAACATTATAAAAAGGATGAATGTGTACGGGCTTTATCCAATAAATATGGAATACAAAAATCCTCTATATGCACAATAATAAAATCAAAGTGAAAAAATTTAATAAAATATGGAAAAAATACTTTTGGTTTTGGGAAAAATAGACGAGCTATGAAAAATGATGAGTTTCCAAAAATGGAATCATGATTGTTTAAAGGATTCGATATGGAAAAAAAGAAAAATATGTTCCAATAACTGGGCCTATTTTAAAGATAAAAGCTATCGAATTACATAAACAATTTTATGGTGGCCAAGAGATATGGAATTCGACTAAGACTGGACCAAAACGGCATAAGACTCTAAAGCTGCATTACAAAAATAGCCTCTTGTCCAAAATTGTACCCTCAGGACAGAAGGACATAATCATGTTTTTAAAAAATTGTAATAGTTTTAGCATTTCAAGCTGTTACATAAACCTCCCTTGCAAAATGTTGGAATAAAATTGTTATCCCAAGCCAACCACAATTTAATGAAGATGATGATGTTCCATTGTCAACATTGTTACAATTACTCCACGAAATTTTCCCAAATGTAAGCAGTTTTTGTAGCTCTTTTTATAAACAGCAGTGTATACCACTATGTGGTTTGGGTATAATGACTTTGTGCTGCTGTTTGTAACAACCAAAAATATTTGACCTAGACCCATCTTTAATTACACCGATCGAATCAGAATCACTTTCTGAGTTGATTTAACAATGTCCGTCCGTCCGTCCGTCCGTCCGTCCGTCTGTGTGTCCATGTAAAGCTTGTAATCAAACTGCAGCCATCGGCCATCTATATAACAATTTGAATCTTATGCCAATTTATGTCGATTTCATAGGAGTAATTTGTATGGGGGCTAGGTCTGAACATGGACCGATTCTCACCAATTTCAATAGCGTTCATCCCATGGCCGATAGAATATTAAATACCAAATTTCATCAAAATATATTCATATTTGCGACCTGCCGTTTGATTACAAGCTTTACATGGACACACAGACGGACGGACGGACGGACATCGTTCAAACGTATCAGATAGTGATTCTGATTCGATCGGTATAATTAAAGATGGGTGTAGGTCAAATATTTTTGGTTGTTACAAACAGCAGCACCAAGTCATTATACCCAAACCACATAGTGGTATAGGGTATAAAAATAACATTAATTACACTCTCTTAAAAATGCATATCGTCGCTATTGAGGTAACATTTTTATACCCTATGTGGTTTGGGTATAAGGTCAAAAATATTTGACCTAGACCCATCTTTTATTATACCGATCGACTCAGAATCACTTTCTAAATCGATTTAGCAATGTCCGTTCATCCGTCCGTCTGTCTGTGTGTCCATGTAAAGCTTGTAATCAAACTAGAGACCTCAAATATGAATATATTTTGGTGAAATTTGGTATATAAGCTTTTATTGGCCATAGTATGAACGTTATTGAAATTGGTGAAATTCGGTCCACGTTCAGACCTAGCCCCCATGCAAATGACCCCTATGAAACCGACATGAAGTGCCATAAGATCAAAATAATAATATAGATCTCAGTCAAATTGGGTTTGTATGTGTTTATTGTATCCATTAATAAGCAGTTAAAAAATAATCCCTATTGGACAATTCTTAGTCACAGGCCCCATATAGCTGCTTCCCGATATTCACTAAAATCTATCAAAAAACAAAAATATTGCACAGGTGTTTCTCAAATTTGGTTTGTATATATTTTTTCAAAATATAAGTGACTTTACCAAATATGGTCAAGGTCGGTCCATTTTTCGACCTAGTCCCCATATAAATATAGCACCCGATATGAACTTTTTCATATTTGCAGCAAAAAAACAAGTAAGAAAATTATAGTCGGTCTAGACCGACTATACGATACCCTATACCATGCGTTTAGAAACCCTATCTCTTAGGCCCAACTAACTGGACATAGAAAATAAGCAAAAACCAAATTTGAGTGGGATTTTTATTAATTTTTTTTTGCTGCAGATATGAAAAAGTTCATATCGGATGCTATATCTATACGGGGACTAGGTCCAAAAATGGACCAATCCTGATCATGTTTGGTAAAGTCTCTTGTATTTTGCAAAAATATATACAAAAAAAAAATTTGAGAAGAATCAGTGCATTATTTTTGTTTTTAATAGATTTAAGTGAAGATCGGGAAGCAGTCTATATGGGGCCAAAGGGATAATTTTTGGACTACTCATTAATGGATGTAATGAACGCATACAAACCCAATTTGAGTAAGATCTATATGACAATTTGGATCTTATGGCAATTTATGTCGATTTCATAGGGGTAATTTGTATGGGGGCTAGGTCTGAACATGGACCGATTCTCTTATGGCCGATAAAAGCTTATATACCAAATTTCATCAAAATATATACATAGTTGCGACCTGCAGTTTGATTACAAGGTTTACATGGACACACAGACGGACGGACGGACGGACATTGTTAAATCAACTCAAAAAGTGATTCTTATTCGATCGGTATAATTAAAGATGGGTCTAGGTCAAATATTTTTGGTTGTTACAAACAGCAGCACAAAGTCATTATACCCAAACCACATAGTGGTATAGGGTATAAATACGGAGGGCACGCCGTTAACGCTAAATGTAAGTTTAGCAAAAACAAATTGTTTTTCTTGTTTTTTCAAGACAAAAACAAACATGTATATTGTAGTATGCAATGTATACTCGTATACAATCATATTTGTTTCAAAGTTGTTCTATATTTTTTCTGGGTCGATTTAGTGATGTCCGTCCGTCCGTCTGTCCATCTGTGTGTTCATGTAAACTTTGTAATCAAACCACAGGTCGCAAATATGAATATACTTTAATGAAATTTTATATATAAGCTTTTATATGTCATAGAATGAACGCTATTGAAATTGGTGAAATTCGGTCCATGTTCAGACATTGTCCCCATACAAATGATCCCTATGAAATCGACTTAAATTGCCATAATATCCAAATTATCATATAGATCTCAGTCAAATTGGGCTTGTGTGTGTTTATTACACCCATTTATCAGTTATCCAAAAATAAACCCCATATGGCAATTCTTTGTCATAGGCCCCATATAAAGCTGCTTCGCGATTTTCGCTTAAATCTATCAAAAAAACAAAAATATTGCACAGATTTTTCTCAAATTAGGTTTGTATATATTTTTTGAAAATATAAGTAACTTTACCAAATATGGTCAGGATTGGTCCATTTTTCGATCGAGTCCCCATATAAATAAAGCATCCGATATGAACTTTTTGATATCTGCAGCCAAAAAAATTAATAACAATCCCACTCAATTTTGGTTTATGGTATAGTGTATCGTATAGTCGGTCTAGACCGACTATAATTTTCTTAATTTTTTCATATGAATTTTTGCCCTTTTTTGTTGTTAGAAAAAAATAAGATATGTAATTAAATAAATACTAGTCTGTTAAACAAAAAGAAAGTTGTAAATACATTGATTTTTAATTTAAAAAAAGTTAAATAAACAGTACTCGTTTTAACGAATTTTTCGATTCAACGAACAGGCCTGACATTACATATATCGTTCATTAAACCGGGAAACCACTGTAATTGTTTAATAACACAGGCCAACATTTTTTAAACAATGGGATCAAGTTAGCTATTTGTATTTCTATTTGTCGCGCTGAATCAGAATCTTAACTTATAATTTCAATCACATTAGGTAACAACCAAAAATTTAAAAAAAAACTTTTGTTTCTAACTGATATGATGGAGAAATTTTAGATTCAGATTCGGACTCAGTGCACCCTGGGCCTTTGTAATTTTTATTGGCTGAACAGTGTTCGAATTATATTTTATTTTGATTTAATTTAATTAGTTTTTTGTTCCTCACCATATATTTCCACATATTTTTCATTTTTACTTAAAAACTTTTTCGCCCCTATATAATTTTTTTCTCTACATATTTTCCCTCAAATATTTGTATATATCCTCAACAATTATAAAAAAATTTAAAACAAAACGTTAAATATTTTGCATTGTATGCTGAATTTAATAATTATAAATTTCATTCTATACTATTTTTACTTCAATTAGTCAACTTTTTATATACACATTCTAATACTCTCAAAAAACTGTTTTCATATATTTTCATAATGAAAATTTTTTATGACACCTGGATAACCACCATATTTTTTTTATGTCTTATGGTTCTCTAACAACAAAAACTGTTGAAATTTAAAATTCTACTAGAGGACCCCTGCTGCTCCGCAGCGTTATATAATATTATATTAATTTTTATAATATAATACCAAAATTTGCCAAGAGAAGTTAACGTACAGTAATGCCAAAATATGCCAAGATAAGTTAACGTACAGTAAAAGTAAAGTTGATTCTCCACGCATAACTTTCCTCAAACCCAACCAATTTAAGCAGTTAATAGCTCAAAAGAAGGAGGTTGATCCACTGAGTGTTCTTAGACCTATGTCAACAGCCTACGTTAATTAGAACTCTAGTTATAGAGGTTTGAGAGAAGAAAAATATTGAAAAAAATCTTGAATGCAAAGTTTATTAATAAATTCCTTTAATATATAAGATGGATAAGTTTTTTTTAAATATTTTTTTATAAATATCTAAAATTTTGGATTTTTAAGCAACTTTATTTTATCATAAGTTGGGAACAACTTGACCAATTTTAATTTAAATTTTACTTTAAATTACCTCTAAGTTATACTAATATTATTTTTTTGTTATTAATTATGAATTTTTTTTTCCACATAATTTAATTTGTCTACTGTAAACTTCACGTTTCGATTCTCTTATAAGGAACCAAATAAAAGCTATTGTTTTTCCTTAAGCTTTTTTAAGGAATTGTTACGACATTAGTATTTGCAACCACTATTATTTTAATTTGGTTTTAATTTTTTTTTTGAATTGTTAATATGGCGGACAAATTTTATAGTATTAGAATTCGCACGAAAAAAGTACAAGACCGGTCTGTTTCGATTTCAATACAAGAATGATTTTATTAAAAATTCAAAATGGATCCTTAAAGCTAACAATTCAAATTTCCCAAGCGTTTTGACATGTAGTGATGACAATTCAATATTAAAACTTATTATAGCCGAAAACTTAAATAAAAATACTAATACTTAAAGGAGTTAATTCGTTAAATTCAAAAATATTAAAATATAAAAATATAAAATGACGAAAAAGATAAAATGATGAAAAAATAATAATAAAATAATAAAATAATAAAATGCCAAAAAAAAAAATCCATGAAATGACTAAACAGCTATCATATCACATTTTTCATTATCCCCTGTACCATCGTGTTTAAGCATGTTTAGCACTTCAGACGCAATACATACAAAGCTTTTGACGCAGCAAGAATTAAATGATTTCACGATGCAAGTGAATGGATATTATTTGTCGACAGTAGCAAAGAAAGTCTTATAGCAGTTTTAGGCATTTTTTGAAATGCATATCACTTCAGTTAGCTCACGCACCTTCAGCCGACAATGATCCAATTCTATTTCTGCCGTGGTCACCCAATATTTTATAGTCGTAAACGAAGGAGCAGATTTCCCCATAGTAGAATTTAGCTCGGCTTTGACATTGGTTGGAATGAGACCTTTCAAATGAAAATACTAGAGTACATAACGGTAACCAATTTTTCCCATGTTTACAAATTAACTCAGATCGTTTACTTCTGTGGCACCAAAACCGCTCTCGTATGTAGTTCGGAATATATTAACATTATCGGAGATATAATATAAACATTTTAGATGTACCATTGATATTCTGGGATATTTCAATATTTTAGGATCATAATATTTATAAACATTTATTTTCTCCCATAGACCATGGCCGGAATTATATTTCTGCCAAATGTCAGCTTTCTAATTCATCAGAACACATCAAAAGGTTTTGGGAAAAATAAAACCCCCTACACAAACAATAGGAAATCACATTTAAATATATTGTAAAAAAATAAATTTCCGCCCACAGACTGAAAGCCAAATAAGTAAGAAAATTATAGATGGTCTAGACCGACTATACAATACCCTATACCATGCATTTTGGGAGAGGGTCTTAGATCCAACTTTGCTGAGGAAATAACTTGATATAGATAATAAGCACACACCAAATGTTATTGCTATTGTTATGCAAAAGTTCATATCTGATGTTTTTTTTATAGGGAGACTAGGCCAAAAAATTAACCAATCATGACCATATTAAGTAAAGTTACTTATTTTTCTCAAAACCACATGTAAACTAAATATGAGAGAAATATATGTCATATGTTCGGTCCATGTTCAGACCTAGTCCCCATACAAACGACCCCTATGAAATCGACATAAATTGCCATAAGATCCAAATTATTATATAGATCTCAGTCAAATTGGGTTTGTATATGTTTATTATATCCATTAATCACTAGTCCAAAAATAATCCCTACAGGACAATTCATAGTCATAGGTCCCATATAGAACTGCTTCCCGACCTTCACTTAATTCTATCAAAAAACAAAAATATTCCACAGATTTTTTCCAAATTTGGTTTGGTCCATTTTTCGATCTAGTCCCCTTATAAATATAGCACCCGATATGAACTTTTTCATATCTGTAGCCAAAAAAATTAATAACAATGCTACTAAAATTTTGTTTATGCTTATTTTCTATATCCAATTAGTTGGACCGAAGAGATAGGGTCTCTAAACCATGGTATGTGGTATCGTATAGTCGGTCTAGATCGACTAGAATTATCTTACTTGTTTTGTTTATAGATTTAAGTGAAGATCTGGTATCAGCTTTATAAGGGGACTATGACTAAAAATGGTCCTACAGGATTTTTGGATCAATGAGTAGTGGGTATAATTGACACACATTTACCAAATTTTATCGACACTATATATATAATAATCGATATTTCACGTACATTAAGTCGGTCTGATAGGGGTTATTTGTATAGGAGGTAGGTCTGAACATGCACTGTTTTTACCCAATTTTAAAAGCATTCATCCTATGGCTGATAAAATATATTGATATTTGCGACCTCTAGTTTGATTACAGGTACATGGATATTCAGACGGCAGTTACAAACATCAGCACAAACTTATTATACCCTAACCACAAAATCACATGAATTTCTCGGCCATAGGACAAATGCTATTTAGATTAGTGCTATTTAGATACAAGTAACCCCTATCAGACCGATTAAAACTGTTGTAAGAACTGGATTATCATATACATATATATTGATAAAATTTGGTATATGTGTGTATTATATCCACTTATCAGTAGTTCAAAAATAAATCCAGTAGGATTATTTTAGTCATATCCACTTATCAGTAGTTCAAAATAAATCCAGTAGGATTATTTTAGTCATAGTCCCCATACCCGATCTTTATTAAAATCTATGAAAAAACAAAAGTAAATTATCACAAGAACCAACAATACGGCCAAATTTCAGCTTTCTCCCAAAGCTCTGGAAATAATAACACTAAAACACACACACGAGCACAAACAATCCATATTGTAAAATATTCCAAATAAAATGTAAACAAAGAAAGCCAAAATTTTATTTTTCATGACTTTACAGTCGGTTCTTTTATTGGAGTCATAGTTCGCTTATATATTATCAACGGTAGTAATTCTTTTGTCATTTTAATAAATGCCTTATTTCACAAGTTTTTATTTACACTATGAATCATTCCGTTAAACTTAAATACACTACCGCAATTTATATTAATATTTATATGCCGTACGATTTTTTATTTTCTAGGGTATAATGAGTTTATGATCATGTTTGTAAGTGCCGAAACAATATGTGAAGCCCTTAAGAATACTGCTCCATTGGGGAAAAGTTCCGGTTCTTCTTCAGTTTGTCTATATTTATCTTGTTATTAAGTTATTAATCTCAAATATAAAGTAATTTGGATAAAAAACGAACTCCATTAATATTGGTGAGAATCGGTAAAAGTTCAGACCTAAGCATCATCATTATTCACTCTTACTTTGACTTAAATTGTTCTGACGTTTATTATCGATTTATGTTTATGGATTTCAGTCCTAATTTAAACTAAATGTTATCGTTTGTAGTATTAGTCCCTATATGACACATCCTTCCCTTGTAACTGGGACATAGACATGGACACATATTAAAATGACATTTACATTTTACTCACATTCTTATCCGAGTGTTAGAATTTTTATCAAAGGCCTGGTTTGCTATTGGGTATGTGACCGCTTCACTTCATTTGTAACTAACACAAAACTGAGTAAAAATAAAAATATAACAGGGCACTCAGGTAAGTTACATTAAGCAATGCCCGGATAAGTTTCATTTCAGGCGTTAGTTCAAAACATTCAATAATGCCAAAGAAGATGAGACAAAGCCAGGTAGTAGCTCTATCTAGAGCAAGTCATAAAAAGAGTCCTAAATCGAAAATAAAGGACCGCTGGAACATTTCACCTCTATATGAAGCAATAATAAGTTAAAGACTCAGAAAGCTGTCCTGATTAAGCTACTAGAGCTGAAAAATTCAATTTTGAATGAATTCCTTAAAAATTTTAATAAAATTATTATCAGAAAACTACACACAGAAAAAACTTCACCAACCGAATTGATTTAAAGTTTAACAACTGAAATTTGGATTGTATCAACAGAAGCAACTAACCATTTTCTATTGTGATAAAATATTTACTGTTAAGACAACAGAATTGTAATTTCAATCAACTGGAAATTCGGTTATTAACTTCATCGAAATTTGGTTCGCAATAAATTTAGTAGTTTTCAACATTTAATTAGACTTCCAGGGACTTAAAAGCAAATATTATTTGTAAAGGGACTTATGTAAAGTGACAGGTCTATTGGGGACTGGAATATATTGACGAATTGTTCAATTAAAGTGTGTTTTCTGTTGTTTTTAAAACACTGTAAAATCCTTATTTTTAACAAAAAAGTCTAAATTTCGAACTACCGACTTAACAAGCCGTAATAGTTTTTCTACACCAGGGGCGATATTACCGCATTCGTTATCGAAATTTTTCGATTGAAATTATTTTTTTATTTTCCAAAATAAAATTCTAAAAATAATTTTGCTATGTCATAGTTAAGGAATTATGGCTCCTAACTATGAGTAAAAGTGAAACGAGGGCTGATGTGTGAACGCCTTCTTTAAATAACAAACCAAAAGATGGAATTTCGGTTGATTTTACTCGATATCGAATGCGGTGATTTGGCCCCAGTTTTGTATTTATGGTTAACGGTTTTTTGAATTTCAAGTTTTGCTACGTTGCTAGAAACTCAGAATATCTTTATTAAATTTGTTTTGAAAATTGTCCAAAACTGCTCAATTGGGCGAAGCTGTTGGATTTATTTACTTAGGTACAAAGCTGATGTTATTCGCTTTAAACTTACCGAAACCCTCTTACTATAATGACAGCTAGCCAAGTCTGGCCAGAAAATGGGAGGCGGTGATATTATGGGTCGATCATCGATAGCAACCAAACTTTAGTTGCGTTGCCAGTTGCCAAAAAGATATTACGTGTGGCAACTGGCAACTGAGAATGTCAATTTCAATAGGCAAATAGTATCATATTGGCAACCACAAATTTATGGTTGCTGTTAATATTATTATAAAGTGGAAAAGTAATTTTTGTATTATTAATATATTTCTTGAATTATAGAGTTCAAAAATGACAGCACAAAAATTGTATGGAAATGTTGACCTGATATGAATTAACTCTGAAACCAAATATTAGTTTTAGAAACAACCAGAATGGTATTTAATTTGAATAAATAACAAGTTATTTGGTTCCTTAATAATAAAAACTTGCCTTCAAAACCCACAGCAACCTCCTGTTTCAATGGGATGTTGTTCGATATGAAAACATCATAAGTAGATCCACGATATCTGGCGTCAACATATCTTATACGCATTTGGTAATCATACATCTAGAGAAAAGTCATCACTATGGGATAAGCTAATACATATCTTATATATTAAAAGAATTTATGAATAAACTTTGCATTCAAGATTTTTTTTTCGATATTTTTCTTCTCTCAAACCTCTATAACTAGAGTTCTAATTAACGTAGGCTGTTGACATAGGTCTAAGAACACTCAGTGGATCAAGTTCCTTCTTTTGAGCTATTAACTGCTTACTGTACTGTTACTTTTACTTACTTTTACTGTACGTTAACTTCTCTTGGCAAATTTTGGTATTATATTTTAAAAATTAATATAATATAATATAATATAATATAATATAATATAATATAATATAATATAATGCTGCGGAGCAGCAGGGGTGTTCTAGTTAGATATTATATTACTTACTAGCAAAATATTCAACTAAAGTAACCCTTCCTTCCCATAAACCACTGCGTCTTTTGCCAGTCGAAAATAAACTTTGCAACTAACAAAAACTTAATAAATTATTATAACTAATATACAGAATTATGCATTTAGGACATTACATACAGTACCGGCAATAGTTCTAAAGGATTCGACTTGTTCCTTAAATGTCGTCTAATAGATGCCACGTTTACAGGCACGAAAAAACAGGTCCATGGAACAAATCGTTTTATTTGTCACGTTTTTTCTTGCTTGTTTGTATAAAAATGTTTGATTGTTTACATTTATTTTCAGTTGCTAACTGTCAAAATTGCATCATCGATAACTTTTTGGCAACTGAAGAAGGTGCTTAGCATAATATCAATTCATATGTCAGTTGCGTTGCTTTTTACCAACGTAACTGTAGTTCGGTTGCCATCCATAATGGACCTATTCATTTTTCCAAGCACTGGTTAATGTAGAATTCATTAACTGATGCACGGGCAGTTAATCCATATGTTCATTAGAGTGCCTTGAACTATAATAAAATTTGACATATTTTATGATGATTCCCGAAATGCCTATCATGTGAATTGTTTTTGGAGACTCATCTAACGTAATGTTAGACATATCCCGGGATTTCCGCATATTAAATAAAACAGTTTAATTTTGATAGGTTTTGCAGGGAGCTATATTGTTACGGATCCATTGTTGGCACTAAAGTGACCAGCCCTTCTAGCTCTTGGTTAACAGCAGGGTGTGTTTTCCTCCCTCAACTCTAGCCCGAAGGTCGTAACAATTAATAATTTTCATTATTCGCGTTTTATTCCTCGTTTTGTCGAGGACATTACGAATATTTGAATTTCTTTTGTTTGGACTGTCATATAAAATATCTCGCTTGGACAGAACTGTCATATAATATATGTCAAAAAATGCTGCATTTTTCCACTAAAATTATTTTTGGATACGTAGTTATGCTTCACATCTTTTAATCAGCTTTAAAACGATATATAATATCAGGGTGGTAACTCTGTGTAAAAACCATAGATAACGTGAGTATCAAAATTCATATCATCACAAAAGATCACCTTTGTTCAATAATTATTAAAAATTTCTAAAAATGGAGTCATGTTTAATCATTTTTTTTATATTTTGTCTTAGGGTGACATCTCCGTGAAAAAAATATATTCAAAATGAGTTAATACTCCATATTTTAAAGAGTCATATAACATTTTGTGATAGTTAAGTGAGTAGCTTATTTTTATCGCTATTAGGGCTTTTGTTACTTTATAAGGTTTAAGATTATGCTTTTGCTTTATACGAAACACCAAACTTTTTGAAATTCTAAATTTTCGGTCAAAATCTGTTAGATTAATATCGTACTAATGAATTGAAAACAAATGAACGAAATAGAAATTCATTTGAAAAAATTTTATAATTTTTTTTCAAATATGCATGAAATCAAATAAATATCTTGGTTGTATAATTGATAAACATTTGAAATTTGAAGAGCGTATGGAATATATAAGCAGGGAAATTGGTAAAAAAATGTGTTTTTTTAAACGAATACGTAATAAAATATTGTTAATAACAGTTATAAATATTTATAACACTATGGTAAAACCCTATTTCGAATACGGGTCAACAACTTTACACACAGATAGAAAGACTACAGAAACTACAAAATAAGGCGATGCGGTCAGTTTTAAAATGCAGCATATACGAGGGCGGATCAATAAGTCCGTGACTTTTACGGATCAATAAGTCCGTGACGGTTTTTTTTGCAAAAGAAAAATTTATTTTTCAATATAATCTCCTTTTAGCTCAATACACTTAGTCCAACGTTTCTCCAATTTTTGTATCCCTTCCAAAAAATAGGATTTTTCGACGTCCATAAAATAGGCATTTTAGATCAGTAATTTCATCGTTGGAGCTAAATCTCTTTCCTCCGAGCCATTTATTTAGGTTTGGAAAGAGGAAATAGTCACTGGGGGCTAAATCCGGAGAATATGGCGGATGAGGTACCAATTACTAGCCCCATTCATGGAATTTTTAAGTTGTCACACAATTGAGAGCAAACGCGGCACCCATCTTGCAGACAGCTTTCTTAAACCCAACTGATCATTTAAAATGAAGCCACACTGCCATATGAAATGCCTATGGCATCAACAATCTCACGCACTTTTACTCTTCGATCGGCCAACACCATATCGTGGATTTTTTCGACATTTTCGGGTGTATTTACCTCAATTGGCCGTCGAGAACGTTCAGCGTAATTTGTATTTGTGCGACTACAACAAAAGTCAGTAAACCACTTTTTTACCATTGAAATCGATGGTGCAGAGCCCCAGTAGTATTTATCAAGCTTTTTCTTGGTTTGACTGACGGTTATTTCTCGCAAAAAATAATGTTTAATGAGCACTCAAAATTAACTTTTTTCCATTTAAAAAAAACCACGAGGTTGTATGTTTTGAACAGCTGTTCAACGCAAAGTAAATGACGGAACTTGCTCCAAATTTTACAGTAGTCTACTAACAGGTGGTACTTGATGGGAGCAGTGTTGTATTTCATATAACTACGAGGGAAGTTCGAAAAGTTACGGACTTATGGATCCACCCTTGTATACTAGGGTGACAGCAGTTGGATTATTGTGATACTGGATCTAAAACTTTAGTGAGCTAAATTTGAGCCAAATCAGACAATGCTTTCTGGACGCGCATTGAGTTCAAAGTTCAAATATGCATTTATATGTAAAAATTATCAAAAAAAAAATCGTTTTTCACAAAAATTTTGATATTAATAATCCGTTTCAATTAAATTTATTAATAAACCATGATCTAGAGTAAATTATCTTTCAAATAAAACAACAAAATCTATTATCGGTTGAAAAACAGCGAAGTTATATCAAGTTCCCCAGGAAATAAATGTGCCGCAGCCCATTTGATTAAGAAAATCAATCTCACATTTTTAAAATAATTGAAATAATTTACAGCAACAACAACATTTTTGCATTCTCCTGATCCTAAGCCCTCGATATATAAATTTGTTTATACTTATTAAATATAAAAACTAATTAATCTACATATTTTCATAAAATAACGAATAAATTTGAGGAATTTTATGAATACAATAAATTTGGTTTGTTTAAAAAAAATCCTGATGAAAAATGTTTTTATAGATTTTCATAAAGAGTCAATTTGAAATCAAGAGTACCCCATGAGCAAATTTCAGAAAATAAGTCCAGAATATTATATTTTAGAATAACTAAAATATTATTAAAAATTTTATCGAAATACTTCACAAATATATATTATTTCGATAATTTGTTTTAAAAAAATGTAATCTCCTTAAATTTGATTTTGAGATTGAGAACTTATATCAAGTAGTACCTATAATATTTTGACAAAAGATATTTGAAATATGAAAATACGAAAAAGATGTAGCCTAAAAGTTGAAAAAGTATGAAAAATCACATTTTTCTTCAAATCCGCTGAAATAAAAACGCTGCCCTCGCCAAATTAAGAAAAAGATACCTACAATATTTGGCATTTTTAATCACATTTATTTTGGTTATAATACCTTAAAGTCCAATCGTTGATTGCGGTAAATTTCTTGAACAAAATTTTTGAAAAAGTAAAATTGGAAATTTTGAAATAGTGCTAAAAAATACGTACCGTTTTGACAATAATTTAGAATGGCATAACAATAGACGAGATGAAAAATACTTCATATAAGATCATTTTGGGATCAGGAGAATGTAAAAATGTTGTTGTTGTAAATTATTTCAATGTCTTTGAAAATGTGAGCTCGATTTTATTAATCAAGTGGTCTGCGGCGCATTTATTGCCTGGGGAGCTTGATATAACTTGGCTGTTTTTCAACCTTTAATAGATTTTATTGTTTTATTAGAAAGATAATTTACTCTAGATAATGGTTTATTAATTAATTTAATTGAAACACAATTATCAATATCAAAATTTTTGTGAAAAATTATTTTTTTTTCATAATTTTTACATATAAATTCATATTTGAACTTTGAACTCACTGCGCGTCCAGAAAACAATATCCGATTTGGCTCAAATTTTGCGCACTAAAGTTTTAGATCCAGTGTCACAATAATCCGACCCGCACGTCTTGAATTTCCAAAAAGAAAATGGTTGTCACCCCATTATATACACCAATAGAATTAATGCTTAACACATTAAAATGGGTTAATATTACGTAGAGACTTGAAATGCATATACTTCACTTTATACAAGAAATGAAAAAGGCTAACGCACAGGAATATCTAATGGAATAACTAAATTATGTCGGAGAAATACAACCTTGCCATCTAAGGAGCGCTAAAGTAACAATAACAGCAATGCTAAGTTAATTATTTTTCTTCCTAATGACGTAAAATCTGAAAGAAATACTAATACATTTAAAAGAAAAATTGATTATTTCAATAAAAATTATATATTTTAAGGAGTTTTGTAAGTATTTTAAATACCTCTAAATTTTATATACTACTAAAAAAATAGTTCAATTCTCAACTCAAAATTAAATTAGGAAATGAATTCTTTTGAAGCTCTGATGTGATTTTATTAAACATTATTTTTGAACATTATTACGCCAAAAATTTTTAGTATTAGATTAGTTCTGGACTATTGCTGGAATCTATTATTTGCAGAAACTATGATAATATGGTGTAGCGTATTCTATAATTCGGCCTGATCGACTATAATTTTCCATGTACTATTTTTATTAAGAAAAAATCTTCTACAAAAAGTCGTGTTAGCAAAGAAATCATATTAGTATAACTTTAAAAGTGTATTGGATTACAACGAATTGTAGGAATTAATTAAGTAAATCTGATAGGTCATGAAATTTAGAGTCGTTTTTATTTCATCGGCAATATGTTTGCTGATGAATTTCAACATGGCTGGTGCTGTAAGTTTTTAATTAACATTTTACTTCTTCGAGAATGGTTTATATAAACGATTTTCTATGGTTTGTAATTGGTACATCGTAATTTATAAACTTTTCAGTCGAATATAATAAGTGGCAATAACCTTAGTAACAAACAGCAAAGTAGTAGTTCAGTTGTTATAGATCGCGGTGGTAAAGATTTTGACTGGGATGATTTTAATCCCAATTATGGCGGCGTAAGTTTGTTTTCTTCTAATTAAAGAGTTAAGTTACGGTGTTCTGATTTGAATCTTTTAGGATAATGTGATTACTGGAAATAATAACCATGACCATGTTCAAAGTAACGTCAGATCTACAGTTTATATAGATAAAAATGGCAATAGGCAGGAGACATATGATGCTTCTATTAATCAAAATGGTCAGAAAGGGAATAGTAACAAATATGGCGTAAGTTTTTCTCTCTTTTAAATGCTAATATAAGTTACAGTTTTTGCCGTCTTTCAGCGCAATGTGATAACTGGAAATAACAATAACAATGTTCAGACTAGCATTAAAACATCTGTTCTTGGAAGCGCGAAGGACAATAAACATGTGGCATCGAATGTTAATGTCAAGGCGAGTGCAGAAAATTTGAGCTGGTGGCAAAAGGTTAAGAATTGGCTTGGTTGATTTAAATATGATTAAAATTTAATGATTTGTTTACACTGCATTTTTTATAATATATTTCTGGTCAAATAAAATATTGCAAAAAAAAATTGGGTATTATAGAAATTAATTTAACAAACTAATACATAGAAATAGGTTGTTAAATTACCTATACCACGCGTTTAAAGACCCTATCTCTTTGGTCCTACTATTTAGATATAAAAAATAAACAAACTAAGTTTGAGTGGCAATTTTTTTTTGCCTATGCTATATTCATATGAGGACTAGGTCGAAAAATGGACCGATCCTGACCAAATTTGGTAAAGTCAATTATATTTTGAAAAAATTAATACAAACCAAATTTGAGAAAAATCTGTGCAATATTTTTGTTTTTTGATAGATTTAAGTGAAGATCAGGAAGCAGCTTTATATGGGGCCTATGGCTAAGAATTGTCCTATAGGGATTATTTTTGGACTACTGATTAGTGGATATAATAAACACATACAAACCCAATATGACTGAGATGTATATGATAATTTGGATCTTATGGTAATTTATTTCGATTTCATAGGGTTCATTTGTATGGGGACTGGGTCTCAACATGGACCGAATTTCACCAATTTCAATAGCGTTCATCCTATGGCCGATGAAAGCTTACATACCAAATTTCATCAAAATGTATTCATATTTGCGATTACAAGGTTTACATGGACACACAGACGGACGGACGGACGGACATCGCTAAATCGACTCAGAACGTGATTCTCAGAACGTGATTCTGAGTCGATCGGTATAATAAAACATGGGTCTAGGTCAAATATTTTTGGTAGTTACAAACAGCAGCACAAAGTCATTATACCCAAACCACATAGTGGTATAGGGTATAAAAAGATCGATAGATAGATAGATAGATAGATAGATAGATAGATAGATAGATAGATAGATAGATAGATAGATAGATAGATATGTTCTTTATTGAATTATATTATATATTAATTTAGTATTCCAATATTTAGTATTACAATTTCTTTAATGATAAAAGATTTTCTATTCAGACAACTGAATTTGAATTTCAAGAAACTTTTAGAAATCAACATCAAGGGCACCCCAGGGGTTAATCTCAGATAATAAGTCTAGAATATTATTTTTTGAATAAATAAAATATTATTAACAAGTTTTATTGAAATCCTTCCACAAATATATATTATATTGATATTTTGTTTTATAAAAATCTAAATCTCCTTAAATTTGACTTTTGACCTTAAAGAGGGACAGTTTATAGTGTTTCAATTTAACCTTAATTTATGATATTAAGAACTTATATCAAGTAGTATAATATTTTGATAAAAGATATTTGAAATATTAAAACACCAAAAAGATGTAGCCTTAAAGTTGAAAAAGTATGAAAAATCAAATTTTTTTTTCAAATCCGCTGAAATAAAAACACTGCCCTCGCCAAATTAAGAACAGGATAGCTACAATATTTGGCATTTTTAATCGCATATATTTCCTTAATAAGACTTTAAAGTTCAATCGTTCATTTCGGCAAATTTCTTAAACAAAATTTTTGAAAAAGTAAAATTGGAGATTTTGAAATAGTGCTAGAAAATACGTACCGCTTTGATATTAATTTACAACGGCGTAACAAAACACGAAATGCAAAATACTTAACATAAGATCATTTTGGGATCAGGAGAATGCAAAAATGCTGTTGTTGTAAATTATTTCAATGTCTTTGAAAATGTGAGCTCGGTTTTCTCAATCAAGTGGTCTGCTGCGGCGCATTTATTGCCTGGGGAACTTGATATAACTTAGATGTTTTTTAACCGATAATAGATTTTGTTGTTTTATTGGAAACATTATTTACTGTAGATTATGGTCCATTAATTAATTTAATTGA
The DNA here is from genome assembly GCA_963682025.1 of Cordilura impudica. Taxonomy (NCBI): domain Eukaryota; kingdom Metazoa; phylum Arthropoda; class Insecta; order Diptera; family Scathophagidae; genus Cordilura; species Cordilura impudica. Next base: position 287,914,833 of record OY821518.1, read on the forward strand.
AACGCAATTATTAATATCAAAATTTTGGTGAAAAATTATTTTTTTTGGTAATTTTTATTTGGCTCAAATTTTGTGCACCAAAATTTTAGATCCAGTGTCACAATAATCCGACCCGCACACCTCAAAATTCGACCAAAAATTTTTGTTTCATTCAAACCGCTGTCACCCTAATATACATATATATATAAATATAAATCTTAATTTAATTTATTTAATTTCATTTATAAATAAATCTTAATTTAAAAACTTTATTACCCAATCTGTTGTCTGCGTTTTACTGGCGATTTAAGCAATAATAGTGGTGGTGCCCTTAAATTGAAAATAAATAAAATATTTTTTTATAAAATTGTTTCATACAAATATGTTTGTTGAATGTACAAGTACCTTAAAATCAGGCCGTAGCCATGGCAAATCTACAGCCTTAGTTGGGTTCAAAAAGAAAGCCATTATTAGACCAATAAATATTATAATATTTAAATCTCTCATATCGATTGTGAGTGTACGTTTGTTTAGAATAAGTAAGTCTTGGGATGTTTATATACATTTTTTTTATAATCGCAAACCACATGATTCATGATTAATTTCTTCAAACGTAGTTATTGATGTTTTTACAAATAGCTTGAAATCTAATATTCAAATAAAGAAAATAAATATAGTATTTTGTGGTCGAAGTCTATTCTTATAGAACTATTTGTATTTGTTCTGTAACATCCTATAAATATAGGAAAATTTTTTTGTCATATTTTATTTTATTAACATATTCTGATTCCAAAATGGAAATGTCTTAATGTGAAAAGTTTCCCTATGTGTGATGATGAGAAAGAGGCTATATGTTTAAAAGCAAAACTTTGTAAAACCTTTCCAATGATGTCTTAAACAGAGTTATCTTTTATTAAGAAAATAACTAAGGCAAGCTTTAAATATATATTTGTGCTAAATTTGTGCTAAGAAGAACGATTAATATATGTTTTTAATTTTTTAAATGAAAGGCATTTTTTAGGAAAAAAATATACATTTCTCAACATAGTCTCCTGAATACACTTTTCTCAAATTTTGTTATCCCTTCCAAATAATACGATTTCTCAAGATGCTGAAAGTAGCCATTAGTTTGATCATTGATTTCATAGTTTTAGGTAAATCTCTTTCATATGAGCCATTTCTTTAAGTTTCGGAATAGCAAATAGACACTGGGGGCTATTTGCTATTTCGTGGCATTTTGTGGTCTATCGAGAGCAAACATGGCACCCTTCTTTCTCTCGAACAGCTTTCTAAAACCCAACTGATCATTTAAACTTAAAATCACAGACCCTTATGATATGTCTATGTTATCAACAATCTCGTGGACTTTCACTCTCCGCTCGGCCACCAACATATAATGCATTTTTTCCGGCATTTTCGAAGTGATTGAGCCGCCCTCGTATACATAAGTAAAATAAAATATATAATCGAAAATGCTTCTTCTTCTTCATTACTTTTTTAGTTATTTCCATTTTTCCATATTTTTTTTGTCTACTATTATAATAATATATCATAGGGTATTATATGGTCCGGTGTGACCAGCTTACTTACTATCTTAATAGTTTATTATAAGTAGAAAAAAATCTTCTATAAAAGGTGGTGTTAACAAGAAAATTAATTTAGTATAATTTTAAAATTCAATTGAATTGTAAAGAACTGTGGAAATTAAATATTTAAAAGAGACAGGTCATGGAATTTAGAGTCTTTTTTATTTTATCGGCAATATGTTTGCTGATCAATTTCAACATCGCCAATGCTGTAAGTTTTTGTTGACATATTTTATGATAGAATTTTAAAATTCTTACATTGCAATTTTCAGTCTAATATTATAAGCGGGAATAATTTGAAGAACAATGTTCAAAGAAGTTCTACAGTCGTTGTAGATGGAAATGGTCATGGTCGTAATCAGAACAATTATGGTGACGTAAGTTCTTTTTTCTTTTAATCGTAAAGATGCGTTACAATTTTGAGGTATACCATATTTCAGAATAATAACAACAAAAATGGCTATGATCAAAGTTACGTTAGTTCTTCAGTACATGTTGATGCCAATGGCAATAGACAGTCTACTTATGATATTAAGCGAAATATTAATAGTGGACTCAAAATCAATGCTGGTGGTATTGGCGTAAGTTTGTTTTTCTTCTAATTGTTAAGGTAACTTACAGTTTTTTGGTTCCTATATTTCAGATTAATGTGGATACTGGTAATGCCAATGCTCAAAATCACATAAGTTCTTCAGTTAATGTAAATGCGAATGGCTATGGTCGTAGAGGGGCTAATGTTAATCCTTACGGTGGTGGTGCCGTAAGTTTTCTTATTCTCATTGTTACATATAAGTTACAGGTTTGTGTTTCCCATCTTTCAGGGTAATAAGATTCTTGGAAATGGCAACAATGACAATATTCAAACTAATGTTAGAGGTTAATTTTTTCAAGGTGCGACTGGCATAAGCAGGTGATACCAAATGTTAATGAAATGATAAGAATTGATTTGTTTGATTTTAATAAGATTAGAAATGCAGTATAAACAGCATATTAAATAAATAAATGAAATTTTTTTTCAAGATTAAATAATTTAAAAAAAAGTTTCTGATTTGATTGTATTAGACGATTATGTGTACGGAAGGTCAGGAGTGAGTTTATGAAAAAAGGCTCAAATTTTGATAATTCTTCTAAATGCTTAGAATTTTTGTATAGAAAAAAATTATTTATAAACAAGTAAGAGTGTTAAATTCGGCTATGCCGAATCTTTGATACCCTCCACCTGAGTTTTCTTGCACTATTTGTAACACTTGCACTATTTGTAAATAAAATATTTGAAAATGTAAACAATTTGATCAACTTATATTACTAAATTATTTCAACAAATACTCTGAATTTTCAGCATTTACGTTTAACAATTTTAAAGTCAATAAAAGCCAGTAAACAAAATATATTTTTTAATTTCGGATCTTTTTCGGAATACTTGTCCATGTCTTATATTTTAAAAGCACTAGCGTTAATCAGTTTTATTTTTCAGATCTTATTACATCAGTTTGTCATTCCGTCTGTAACGCATCGAGAAATGAATTTGCGTCTATGTATGTGTTTCATGCACAGATTTCTTACTTTTGTCGAATTGTAGCGATTTTTTGCAGATTTTTTTATTTTAAAAACTTAATATTATATATTTTTCAATTCTAAACTTTAAAATTAAAAAAATATATACCTTTTTTAAGTCTGCTAATAACTGGATATGGAGGAAGTAAATATGTGGCTTCTCTAATAACAATGACAAGTTAAAAAAACTTTTTTTTGTGCAGTTTACTTGTTTTGTGCAACTTTTTATACCCTCCACTCCAGTGTGCAGAGGGCATATATAAGTTTGTCATTCCGTTTGTAATAATTAGAAAAAAAAATTTGGATCCCATAAAATATATATATTTGTGATCCTTATAACAACCGGAGTTGGTGTAGCGATGTCCGTCTGTCCGTCTGTGGAAATCACGATGACGCCATTAATCGGGCAGCTATGGTGCTCGTTGATATAAAAAATGATTCATTCACTAACAGCCTGAGAAGCTTGCTATTTAAAATCGTCCAAATCGGTTGACTAGGGCCCGAGATTTGAATGAAGAACTAAAAAAAGTCTTGAAAAAATATAATTTTCTATGTTGTTCTTGTCACGATCACGCCCTCAATAGGATAGCTGGGGTCATTATTTTTAGTGAGAATGATTCACCAAACTCGTGGGAAGATTCTTATTTCAAAAATCATTAAAATCGGTGGAACAGGTCCAGGGAAATCTCTGAAAAATTAAAAAAAAAATAAAAAATATGATATTTCTATATTGTTCTTGTTGTTATTCTAAATGTTGTATTGTTGTCGTAGCTGTACTTGTTGTTTTTGTGGTCGTTGTGGTAATAATATAATTAAAACTAAACCTTTGTACATTTTTTTTTATCAACTCTGGTAGAAAAATAAAAAAAGTTTCCATTGTTTTGGCATCACTAAAAAAATTTATTAGATCATATCTGTCATTGCCACGAGCCTGCCTGCAATTGGGTAACGGGAAAGGGGTTAAAATCGACCCAAAATTTTTTCGACAAGCAGACATTACGAGATAATATAAAGGGAGTAAAAATTCACCAGCATCTAAAGCAAATAATGCTAAAATACGTAGTTGTTATTAAAAAAAAAAAAAAACAATGTAAATTTAGCAAAAAAAAATTTTATTTATTAATTTATTTAAAGAGAAAAACACAAAAGTAACGTTTGATGTTTGTTGTATTTTTTGTGTGTAATATTTACATATACATACATACACATTAAATAATACAAATAATATACATATATTCTACATATGTATATCCATAATAACTGCGTGTTAGAAATAAATCGGTATATTATTTTATTTACATAAAATTTTGCATTAACAGAGTGTCAATTCATTTTTCTCAGCGTCACTATGCCACAGTAGATGGCGCCACAATTTTTGTTCTAATTAGCTTTGCAATAGTTATTTCTATTTTAACATGAATGTTAATATTTTCAACTGGATATCATACAGAACAATGTTAAGAGTATACACGGGCTGGTCTTTTATTTCATACGTTTTTTAATTATTCTTTTACAAATATGAACATAAGTTTGGCATATTAACTTTTTGTTTTCTTTACAAAATGGAGTTACCGAGTTCATCAATGAGTTTTTTGCTTTCAAAACAGTTCTACATAGTTATATAGAATTATTAGTTTGCTTTACCTACAAAATATCTGATTGCGATTACATCTAATTTTTAAAAATTGTTTATAATTACTAAAGCACTATTATTCACATAAATACAAAATTGCACTTTTTAAATTTTCCATTGAAATTTTAGAAAATATCAATTCTAAAAACTGGAATTAAAATTTCATATTATAAATTAGAAAATATTAATCGAATTTCAGAAAATCATTTCAACACGTCGGAAATAATAATTTTAAATCTAAAAGACATTAATTGCATCTTTAATATATAAATTTTATTCGTTAAACACAAATTGAAATTCCAAAAAGATTCCATTTAAAAATGTTTACATTTAAAAAAAATATTGGCATTGGCATAATAGCCTTTCAGTAACTTCTTTTAACGATAGTCGAATCGTTAAAAAAAAGAAAATAGCAAAATTATCAGTAAAATTTTTAAACGACAATCGCTATTGTTGTTATCTAAACGACAACCATGTTTGTGTTGTTTATTCAATCGATAAAAACTTAAATTTTTAGGTTGAAATGTCGCCATACATAAATAAAAATCATAAAATAGTGAAAATATTTTGCTTTAATTAAAAAACTTTTTTATATAAATAAAAAAAATTAAATAGCATATTCAATTCATTATTTCATTTTCAAATAAATAAACAGAAATATTAGTAAAAAAATAAAGATATTAAACATAAACATAAAATCATCCTGTCAAACACGAAGTAATTTGTTTTTTTCTATTCTTCTTTGCGTTTTTCGCTTATTTTGACAGAGATGCCACTCGTTTACAATTTAAGTAAATAGAAAAATAGATTGGTCGACTGTCGTTAAGATGTCTGTACTTAGTGAATCACTTAATCCCTAGTGCAAAGAACAATAGCTGTCGATATATTTTGCGATTGTCGGATCGTTGAAATTTACAGCATCGCACTACAGAAAACACTAATTTAAATTCAATGAATTTTAGAAAACCTCAAATGATATTTAAAAATTGCGAACACAAAAATTGTTACATAAGTAAACGCAATTTGATGAGAATGTTATTTATATATTATTTTTCAAAATTTTTTTTGGATGAAAATTTGAAGTTTTTCAGAAAATAAAGATAACAAATTATTTTATTTAAAATGTTTGGGAAATTTGCTTTTTTGCGTTTGACATCCCTCATTTGATTATTTATTATTATAAATTTATTCTCTTGTTTTCCAAATATGGCAATATTTTAATAAAAAAGTTGAGAGTGCATTTTTTTGGTTATTATTTTGTTACTCCATCCGACCTATATGGCCGCAATGAAGAAATATTTGGCCAGTTAAAAGAAACTATACAGCCATCTCCAATTAGCACGACTTAATGCATGTAGCCACCCTACACAACCATTACCTTTGCAATGGAGGTTAGGGCGAGCTACTTAATTAGCAAAAACTAAATTAAACGAGAAGTTATGTCATATAACCGGAAACGCATGCATATAGGTATATAACCTAAATGCATGCCGATCAGCAACCACGATGACCAAAAAGCAAACAGCGAAATAAATTCGAAATAATAGAAAAGACGAAAACCAACCCAAAGAATTTGCTGAAATAATTTGGTATTAAGTTTAACAAATTGGTTACTTTTTCCAATATTTTGCTTACATTTATTATCAATACTCAAACGGTATCAAAGAATTTAACACTCTTGTTATACATAAGTACGCCATCTTTGTAGATCCCTTCGATTTTATTAAGCAAGTTTGTAAATGAAAATAACGTTCAAATATTATAAATTTAAACATAATTAATTTTAGAAAAATGCGCGATTCGTTTTTCGATGATGCTGAAAACACATCAAAGGAATACAGAAAACAAAGATTTTACTCAAGTTAGTTGAAAGACGAGAAGCTAATGGGATGGAACAGGTCAAAGATGACGACTTTAAATGCAGATGCAAGGCTTGAGAAAAATATTTAATTGCGATAAATCAGATCTAAGTACGCATGCTAATAACCAATGTCTTAAAAAATATCTTTTAAAACCAAGAACCAAAATTCTGTTTGCGGTATAAGATCCCATTTGCAAGCCATTTTAATTAATTTTGTAAATTTTAAATGCACATCTAGCCATATGAAAGATGAATTATGTATACAGAATTGTAAAAATATTTTTTTTATAATATCTGTTGGTTTTTTACATATGTTGTTTTTATGTAATTCTTATGGTATTCTTATCTTATTTTTTGTATTATTTTTTTTTCGTTTTTATGTTATTCTTGCATTATTGAAATTGAAAATTTAAAAATTAATAAAATTTTATTTTTTGAAAAATGTAGTGTAGGGAAAAAAGTGGGTGTAGGGAAAAAAGGGATTTTTTTCATTAGCGTAGAGAATTCTAAAAAAATCTCCTGGCATTACTGGTACCTATTAAAAAACAATGTAAGATTTCACAAGACAATGCGACATATATCTCCTTTGTTCAAAACCTTTCATAAGACTAAATGAAATTGTTGCTTACTTTTACTCTTTGGTGAGTATTTTCGTTTTCGTTCGGCTGCACACATATAAGAAGCCGATTAGAGTTCGGCTTATTGCTGCCACCTTGGATATGGATCTGTGCAAACAAAAATATACGATATCCCAGTCATCATTTCGAAGATTGTTTTAACAAAAATCATCTTACTGTGTCTTCTTCGAGCACTTTTGATGATTAAAAACTGATTAATCACATGCGCTATTAGAAAAAGACTAAACAATGAATTTTGCTTACGCTTAAAAAATCATTTATAGAAAAATTACATTAAATACGACTCAAAAATAAGTCGAAACTGATTAGAAAATCGGATAAAAAAGAGTCGGCGGTAAGGTAATATTTTCTCCCGACAAAATAATATTTTGTGATCAGCAAAAGAGTGGATTTATGACTGTTTTAATAGCATAGAGGAGTCAAAAAAGACTCCACATGATCATTTATTGCATAAAATGCTTACTGGGAAATTATTCACTACCTGTAGAAACAGGTTTTTTAAGTAAAACAAATCTGCACACAATTTCCATTCTATTTCGTTCACAATGATACGATCACTTTGTTTACTAGCTAGCAGTAAAATAAGCAGTAAAATAAATTATAATACAAGGTAGTGATGAATTGTACTTCTCAATTAGTTTATTTTTAATGTGCCGACATCAAATAATAAATTAAAAAAATGTACTATAATTAAATATTAAAATTTTTTTCGAGTTTTAGCTTCTTTTGACATCTGACAAAAAAAATTTTTTTAACCACCAATTCTTTACAGGGTAAATATTTTATGGTTTCACTACTACTACTTTTGAATGCAAGTATGTACTAAAAGTAGAACCCTTAAAATCATACTATTTTTTGCAACCCTAAAAATTGCAGTATTTTGTATAAATAAAATAATTTATATTTATACTAATTTTAATATGCGCTTATTATGGATATACATATACAGAATATACGAATGTTATTTATAGTATTTTGATATCTGCAACAGTAGTATGTATCAATTTGTAACATTTTGTGATGTTATAAAAATCGCAGAATATTGATATTGATATTATATAGTTTCTTTTATTAATTAACTAACTTAAATATTGCACCAAAAAATATTGATATCGGTGAATTTTTATATTATTACCACAACGGCAATAAAAACAAGTACAGCTATGACAAAATACAAAATTTAGAATAACAATATAGGAAAACATCATATTTTTTATCTTTTCAGTTATTTCTCGGTACCTATGAAACCTATTAACACGATTTAAAAAACAGAAACCTTCTCATGATGTTAGTGAATCATTCTCACTAACAACAAGTGACCTAGCTGTCCTATGGAGAACATTATCGTGAGAAGAACAACATAGTCAAATCATATTTTTTCAAGACTTTTTTTACTCCTTCGTTCAATTCTCGGGACGAGATGAACAGATTTGAATGATTTTTAATAACAAACTTCTCAGGATGTTAGTTAATCATTTTTTATGCCAAAGAGCGACCTAGTTGCCCGGTTGAAGCCGTCATTGTAATTTCCACAGACGGACAGACGGACAGACGGACATCGTTATATCAACTCCGCTTGTTATACGGATGACAAATATATATATTTTATGGGGTCCAGATTTTTTTTTCTAATTATTACAAACGGAATGACAAACTTATATATACCCTCTTCACACTGGAGTGGAGGGTATAAAAAACAGCCTTAGACTCATAATAATTCAATAGAAGAACCATCTCAGATTCAAAGAATATTTGTGTAGAAAAATATTCGGATAATAAAAGTCTCAACATTTTTTTTTTCAAAAACAAATTCAGTGCCTGAAAATATTTTAATAAAAAAACACACTTCGATTTGGGCAATTTTTCAACAGAAAAGTAGTAGAAAAATAGTCTTATATTGTCTATTAAACATTTTTATCATTTTAAACAGCAAGCAGCTCAGGATATCGATGAATCATTTTCAATAAAAATGAGCAACCCAGCTGACCTATTGAGGGCATATGAACTCAGCTTATTATAAGGATTAAGAATATATTTTTTTGGTTCAGTTTTTTTTTATAATACAAACGGAATGACAAACTTACATATATGTATATACCCTCAGTATACTGATAATGAAAATAATTATATATATCCTCTGCACACTGGTTTGAAGGGTATAAAAACACAGAATACAGTTTTTAAAATTTTGTGTCAAAATTAAAAAACAAACAAGTAAACGGTATACACATAAACGTTATACACATAGATTCCATTACTCTCATATTATTGCTAGTAACACATTCAATTATTTGACGGATAACTTCTGAATCGGATTTTCTCAATTGATTCTTATTTTTAAATTTAGAAAATGGCTTTAAAAAGAAGTAAGATTGTTAAATTCGGCTGAGCCGAATCTTTCATACCCTCCACCTGCTTCTTAAACTCAATATTACAACCAATGTTGGGTACAGTACCACATCTTTTAAAAAAATTTTGGTTTTAAAAAGGTACTATTTTAAAAGAGAATACTTCTAAAAAATTTTGCTTATTTTAAAAAGGGTACTTTTTTTTTTGGAAAAAGGTACTTTTTTAAAAGGGGGTACTTTTTTAAAAAAGGGTACTTTAAAAAACAGTTCTTTTTAAAGAAAAAGGATGCTTCTTTAAAAGGGGTACCTTTTTAAAACAAGGGTAATTTTTAAAATGGTTACTTTAAAAAAGGGTAATTTAGAACAATTTATATTTGATAAAGGAACTTTCTTAAAAAAATCTGCTTTTTAAAAAAAGGGTACATTTTTGAAAAAACGGTATTTTTTGGAAAAATGGTAATTTTTTTTTAATGTACCCTTTTTTAAAAGGCAATAGTTTATTAAAAAAAATTAATTTTTTTCAAAAAGGAAATTTTAAAAAAAGTAGTAATTTTTAAAAAATGGTTCTTTTTTAAAAAAGGGTAATTTTTACAAAAAGGGCAATTTTTGGAAAGAAAAATCGGTATTTTTTTAAGAAAGGGTATTTTTTAAAGTTGCCAAACTTTTTTTTAATACCACATAATTTTGAAGTTCTTAAAACATTGAAAATATGACCCCTTACTTTGACTTTATTCTAAGGATAATGATAATATAAAACTAAGGAAATTTTTCTATACTTAAACCATGGTTGTTCTTTATAAAAAAGACAATAAATATAATATTTGTATGAATGTTGGTCAATAAGAAAAACCATTAACTTTAAATTAAAATTGTATTAGAATTAAAAGGTTAAGTATTTGTATTTTAGTTATAATATTGAGTTCAAGATTCAGGTGGAGGGTAAAAAATATTTTTGCTAATTAGTCGACGTTTGAGAGATTTTATTTCAAAATTAAAAACAAAATTATAAAAACTTTACTTCTGCAGAGCTTTATGATGCTTTAGGGGACAAAAAGTATTCCACTTCACAAAAAATATTTCCACATCAAATTATTGTACATGTATAATTTTCTATTTCGATAACCACATGTTGGAAAGTTCAGTATATCAAATGTATTTGTTTTCAAAAATAATATGAAAATTGTCATATATGTAGATGCTAATTAATTAATACCACAGTGTTAAATGAGTCTGAATTTTATTTTTAAAATTATAAATTACAAGGTGGCTCATCGGACGGTGCTTTTACTATTGTAAATGTTTCGATATTTGTGAAGAAATAAAATACAGAATACACATGGACAAGCTATGGTTAATATGTCTGGTGAGCTATACAGAACCATGATCAACGAGTTTTTATTGCCGCAAGTTGATGAAATGGGACCGGAGGACAAGTGATTCTAAAAGTACAGTGCAACTGCACACACTGCTCCTGCGACAATGGAAATTTTGAACTATACGTTTCCGGCTGGCCTTATTCTGGCGATTTGCAGTGATCGCCCGATTAACCACTTCAGACTTCTTTCCTTGAGTTTTTTTTTTTTTTTGAAGTTACGAGTCTATGTTAACAAGCTAAAGACGCTGGAAGCTCTCAAAGAGAATATCCGACAAGATTTCGAGAACTTATTGATGAAGAATCGCCCAAGTGGCCATCAACAATGGCAGCGTCCTTTAAAAAGTTATGGCAAAAATACTTAAAGTTCCAAATAAAAAATTATAAAATTTTGTAGTTTCATTTAAAACAACGTCGGGTGAATGTTTTTGGGCCACCATGTATTTACATGCATTGTGGTTTTTTATCTTATAAATCTAAGATACTTGCTCTGCAATAAATATTGAGTTCGGATTTATAATATTATTATTATTACTTTGGTCTTTGTTAAAACAACGTGTTATTAAGCTAAACTATTTAATATGAAAATCAACTTAATTTTCCTTTTGTTGTCTTTAGTTTTGTTGTCAGATTTTAAAGCTGTAGTGAGCGAGGTAACAACTAAACTGTTTTCTTATTGTTTTGATTTTAATATCGTTCTCGTTTTGTAGAAGGTACCATTGAGAATTGCTAAGAGCGGTGACACTACTGAAATAAATTATAAAGATGGTAGTCGGATTATTATGCAAGGGTAATATGTAAGTTTGATTAATTTTTAATATTCTCAATATCCATTGAATGATGAGGAATATGTGTATTTTTTTTTAATTCCAGTAATAAATGATTTGAAGGGCTTACAGAAAAATAAATAATAATATGGCTAAGGTACGGGATGACAAAAAAAAGATGGATTTGGTATTTAAAGAAATTTGTAGTATTAATTAAAAATAATTAAAAATAATGTTCTAAAAGTTTTAGTTGACCGTTTGAAATAATTTTCAAAATTTTTCTTGAAAATAAAAAATTAAATTGAATTAATTATTAATTGTGACTGAAACTAGAGTTTTGTTTATTTAAATTGTCTCAATAGCATAAGTTTATTACGAAAGTCTTAAAAGTCTACGATGTTGAAGCTTCATATACTATATGTATATAATACCTTTCAATTGATGGGTATTGACAAGGTGGATACAGGACAACTTAAAAAACATTTTCTGAAGGAATCCTCAGGATCCTCTAAGAACTTTAAGTTAACTATCTTTGTATATTTGGCCAATAAAGAAATTTTCGAGTTGTATTTTTTTTTTGCGAAATTGGGTTCAAATGTTTTTTTTTATGAGGGTTTAGAGGGTCGTAGAGTCCATTACAGCATTTTGAAGTTTTGAACAAGTAAACAAATATTTTTTTATTATTTATTTTGATTATTTAATAACTATATTAATGGTTTTTTTTTGCAAATATTTTTGCGACTTTGTCGACCATTGCGAGATTTTGTATCAAAATTAAAAAACACAAGTAAGAAAATTATAGTTGTTCTAGACCGACTATGCGATACCCTATACCATGCGTTTACAGACCCTATCTTTTAGGTCCAACTAGTTTGATATAGAAAATAAGCATAAACCAAATTTGAGTGGCATTGTTATTAATTTGTTTGCTTTCGGATATGAAAAAGTTCCTATAGGATGCTATATTTATACGGGGACTAGGTCGCAAAATAGACCGATCCTGACTATATTTGGTATGGTTACTTATTTTTTGCAAAAACACATACAAACCATTTGAGGAAAATTTGTGGATCGGGAATCAGCTTCATATGGGTGCTATGACTAAGAATTGTCCTATAGGGTTTATTTTTGGACTAATGATTAATAGATGTAATAAACACACACAAAACAAATTTTACCGAGATGTAATGATAATGTAGATCTTACGGCAATTAAGGTCGATCTCGTAAAGGTAATTTGTATGAAGACTTGGCCTGAACATGAACCGATTTCCAATAGCGTTCATCCTATGGCCGATAGAAGCTTATAGAGTAAATTTCATCAAAATATATTCATATTTGCGACCTGCAGTTTGATTATAAGGTTTACATGGTCACACAGACGCACGGACAGCACATAGTCATTATACTCTGACCACTGGGGCGGGTCGATTTGTAGGGAGGAAAAAAATCGCTCAAGTGACAAGGAAACCCATATTCTAGGGATCAAAACAAGAAACTGCCCAAGGAAGCAAACCTCTAAAATGAATTCTGATGTCCTGACTTTTGACCTGTCTGTCTGTCTGTCTGTCATGGGGCTACCCCATTCCCCCTCATGCATTTTATCTGAATGTGACTACAGATTAATTTTGGGGTAGTCACGCAGAGTCACGCATAGTCACGGAGTGATCTAAAAGTTATTTACCCTCATCCGATCGATCTTTTTGAATAACATAACAGAGTCAAGGTGTTTTATTAATATTTATTATCAGAGTAGAAGATACGTATACGTATGAGCCTTAATTATACCCTATACCACTATGTGGTTTGTGCTGCTGTTTGTAACAACCAAAAATATTTGACCTACACCCATCTTTAATTATACCGATCGAATCAGAATCACTATCTGATTTGATTTAACGATGTCCGTCCGTCCGTTTGTGTGTCCATGTAAAGCTTGTAATCAATGAATGAATATATTTTGACGAAATTTGGTATTTGATCTTTCATCGGCCATGGGATGAACGCTATTGAAATTGGTGAGAATCGGTTCATATTCAGACCTATCCCCCATACAAATGACCCCTATGAAATCAACATATATTGCCATAAGATCCAAATTATCATACAAATCTTACTCAAATTGGGTTTGTATGCATTTATTACATCCATTAATGAGTAGTCTAAAGGCCCCATATAGAGCTGCATCCCGATCTTCACTTAAATCTATCAAAAAACAAAAATATTGCACTGATTCTTCTCAAATTTTGTAAAATACAAGAGACTTTACCAAACATGGTCAGGATCGGTCCATTTTTGGGCATAGTCCCCATATAGATATAGCATCCGATATGAACTTTTTCATATCTGCAGCCAAAAAAATTAATAAAAATCCCACTCAAATTTGGTTTATGCTTATTTTCTATATCCAGTAAGTTGGGCCTGAGAGATAGGGTCTCTAAACGCATGGTATAGGGTATCGTATAGTCGGTCTAGACCGACTATAATTTTCATACTTGTTTTAATATTAAATCAAACATAATCAGCCCAATTCTAAACAAAAATGGTGATTTTTTGAAATTTTTGTATGGGGAACCCCCCAGGGGGTGTGCCACTGGCATGGGTGGGTCGACCTTCCAAAGTTAGTGGGGGTCGATCATACATTTGGACTCGTTTGGGGCACTCTAAATGGGTCAAAGTGGGACAGACAGACAGACAGGTCAAAAGTCGGGACATCAGAATTCGTTTTATAGGTATGGTTCATCGGCCAAAGTTTCTTATTTTGATCCCTAGAATATGATTTTCATTGCCACTTGGGTGATTTTATATAAATATTTATAAACTTTACTTGAAAATTTTATTTTTTTTCCTTCAAACCCAGCTTCTAAACCTAATTTTTTAAAAGGAAAAACATCACATCTTTTAAAATACACTACAATCGCGACCGGTGACCGTTTTACGGGACCAGCTAATATATATGGGGCGTTTCGTGTTAAGTGACCCAACTTTTGAAACCGATGGTTAGTCCTATTGGATAGTAGTTTAGACACAGTTTTTCAACAAGATCGGTCAAGAATTCTCTGAGTTAGATTTGACATTTTGGCCAAACAGGTGTTTTTTCTCAAAGAAGCAGCAAATAAAGGCGATAAATAACCTTGATGAAACACTGGTTATTTAAAAATTTTCAAAACTTAAATACTTCATCAGCTAAAATAAAAGAATGAATATTTATGTTATAAATGGATCTAATGTGATTAAGATTAAATTGTATTAAATTATTTACATGTTTATTTTTATTATTATTATTATTATTATATATTAATTTAATTATTATTACGAATTAACACAAAAAATAATTTTTCAACATTTCTATAGAAAAAAATGAGATTTTTTTTTTCCTGAGGTTGACATATTGCGGGTATAACAGTATCGAAGTATGAAATTTTAGTTAGGTATAATATACCATTGGAAAGGTTAATTTGTCTAGTTACTCAATATACGTTTTATTTTTAAGGTTTTAGAAACACTTACACACTAATAGGAAAAAATTCAAATTAGTGCATACGCAAAAAATTGAAAAACCGTTGTCTTGAGTTATAAAACATTTTTTTTTTTATGGATATCCCACTCGCATCCCACCAAGCGACCATAAAGCTCTTAAAGGAAAAAACCTAAGCTATCTTTTGAGCAAAAAGGGCGTTTTTTGAAAAAAAAGTCAAAAAAGTTTTTGACTGCAAAAAAAGACAAAAAATTTTAATTAAAAAAAAATTTTTTTTTTCCGAAAGACTGAAGAAATAGCTATCTAAACTATTTGGGACAAATTTTGTTAAGAACAATAGCTAAAAAGTTACACGGATGAGAAAAACACCTGATTGGCAAAAATATCAAATTTTGACCCTCTCTAACTCAGATAGTTATTGACCGATCTTGTTGAAAAACTGTGGCTAAGCTACTATCCAATAGGACTAACCTTGGTGCAATTTTAATCCTGATCGAAAGACATCGATTAAACGCCCCATATGTATATTATTTATATCGATAACCACATGTTTGAAAGGCAATTATATTTATTGCCTTTAGAAATAGTTTGAAATTTGTCATATAGAAAATATTTATTTAAAATTGTTATTCCGAGTATAACTCAACTGAGTATAAGTTAAACTTACCACAGTGTTAAATAAGTCTAAAAGTGTTGTGGCTACAAATTTTCTTTTTATACCCTATACCACTATGTGGTTTGGGTATAATTACTTTGTGCTGCTGTTTGTAACAACCAAAAATATTTGACCTAGATCCATCTTTAATTATATCGATCGAATCAGAATCACTTTCTGAGTTGAATTAACAATGTCCGTCCGTCCGTCCGTCTGTGTGTCCATGTAAACCTTGTAATCAAACTGCAGGTCGCAAATATGAATATATTTTGATGACATTTGGTATATAAGCTTCTATCGGCCATGGGATGAACGCTATTGAAATTGGTGAGAATCGGTCCATGTCCAGACCTAGCCCCCATACAAATTACCCCTATGAAATCGACATAAATTGCCATAAGATCCAAATTGTCATACAGATCTTACTCAAATTGGGTTTGTATGCGTTCATTACATCCATTAATGAGTAGTCCAAAATGATCCCTTTGTCCCCATATAGAGCTGCTTTCCGATCTTCACTTAAATCTATTAAAAAACATAAATATTGCACTGATTCTTCTCAAATTTTGTTTGTATATATTTTTGCAAAATACAAGAGACTTTAACAAACATGATCAGGATCGGTCCATTTTTGGACCTAGTCCCCATATGGATAAAGCATCCGATATGAACTTTTTCATATCTGCAGCCAAAAAAATTAATAAAAATCACACTCAAATTTGGTTTTTGCTTATTTTTTATGTCCAGTTAGTTGGCCCTAAGAGATAGGGTTTCTAAACGCATGGTGTAGGGTATCGTATAGTCGGTCTACACCGACTATATTTTTATTGTTTTATTTTAAAACTGTAAACTACAATATTTGTAGAGTAAAAGCCGGCATTTCTCAAGAATGCCGAATACTCGTTACTATTTGAAGATACTGGAGCAACATGTGACATAAAAGGTACCTGAAAGCCTATTGGTGCTTGTTTTGTCGAGAATATTGCCGCTGTGGCTGAAGATGTCTAAACCAAAAAGAACAAAATTTGCAACTTCGGGCACTTAGAATCCACACCGGTGCTTATTTTTGCGAGTACGCCATGCGCCGTGTAGTTCCGGGTCGCCTTATGTCTCATTTTGGCGATTTCCAGTGACTGAAAATAACGCCCGATTTAACCGCGCCAGATTTCTTTCTTTCGGGTATTTTTGAAGTAAAGTGTTTATGTGAACAATTCACAGACTGTAGCAGATCTCAAAGAGTGGATTTGACGATATTATGAGAAATTATCGCCCGAAGTTAACGCTAGAATGATTGAAAATGAGCCCACAAGATCATCAACAGTGACTTTGACCAATTGACCGATATCATCTTCAAAAATTAATAGTAAAAAACTTAAAGGTTCAAATAAAAAATTATAAAATTATGTTGTTTCATTTTAAAGATATAGTAAAACAATATCGGATGAATGTTTGTGCCATCATGTAGATGTTTTGCAGTTTTTATATACCATATACCAGTGTGTGGTTGGGATATTATAATGACTTTGTGCTGATATTTCTAACTACCAAAAATATTTGACTGGACCCATCTTTAATTATACCGATCGACTCAGAATCACTTTCTGAATCACTTTCTGAGTCGACTTAGCGCTGTCCGTCCGTCCGTCTGTCTGTTCGTCTTTCTGTCCGTCTGTTTGTCCATGTAAACCTTGTAATCAAACTACAGGTCGCAAATATGAATATATTTTGTTAAAATTAGGTATATAAGCTTCTATCGGCCATAGAACGAACGTTATTGAAATTGGTGTAAGTCGGTGCATGTTCAGACCTAGTCTCCATACAAATGACTCCTATGACATAGATTGAAATTGCTATAAGAACCAAAATATCATATAGATTTCTAAAATTAGGTTTGTGTAAGTTTATTACATCCATTAATCAATAGTCAAAAAATAAACCCTATAGGACAATTAGCATCGATTTTTAATTAAACCTATCAAAAACAAAAATAGTTTTTTTTTCTCGAATTTGGTTTGTATATGTTTTTGCAAAAAATAAGTGACTTTACCAATATGCTCAGGGTCGGTCCATTTTTCGACCTAGACCCCATATAAATATAGCATCCGATATGAACGTTTTCAAATTGCAGTCAAACAAATTAATAAAAGTTCCACTCAAATTCGGTTCTTTAAACGTATGGTATAGGGAATCGAACAGTCTGTCTAGACCGACTATAATTTTCTTACTTGTTCATCTTATAAATCTAGGAAATATTTAATTAAGACCACACTATTTTGCAACCACATTAATTTGTAGCATATATAGATTGCAAATACTTGCTGTGCCATAAAAATTGTATAAAAATTAAGTTTGAATTTATAATATTGTTATTATTACTGTGGTCTTCGTTAGAGCAACGGGTTATTAAGCGTAATTATTTAATATGAAAATCAATTTCGTTTTCCTTTTATTTTCATTAGTTTTGTTGTTAGATTTTAAGGCTGCAGTAAACGCTGTAAGTATTAAAGGATTTTCTTATTGTTTTGATTTAAATCTTGTACTCGTTTTTTTAGAAAGAAACAGCCAGAGTAATTAAGAATGGTGACAGAACTATAGTGGAATACAAAGATGGTAGCCGCATCATTACGGAAGGGAAATTTGTAAGTTTTATTAATAAGATTCAATTTTGATAGATATGAATACATGTATTTTTTTTAATTCCAGTAATAAATAATATGAATGCCTTACAAGAAAAATAAAATTCGATTTATTCAAGATATGAGTTTGGCTTTTAAAGATATGTAGCAATAATAAAAATTGTATAGATTGTTCTTATTAAATAATTAAACTAATATTCTAAAGATTTTAGTTGATCGTTTTAAATAATTTAGGAAAATTTATTTATTTATTTTACAGAATTTATAATCATAAAAAGTTATGAGTATAAATATATATATTTTATTAGGTACTAACGACAGTGGTTTTTGACATAATTTTTATGAACATGAGAGTCATTCTTATATAAGGTGATACATATTACAATATTTAAGAATGTTTTTTATAGGGTAATACCACTATGTGGTTTGGGTATAATGACTTTGTGCTGCTATTTGTAACTACAGCAGAATCAATATCTGATTCGATTTAACGATGTCCGTCCGTCCGCCCGTCTGTGTGTCCATGTAAAGCTTGTAATCAAACTGCAGGTCGCAAATATGAATATATTTTGATGAAATTTGATATATAAGCTTTCATCGGACATAGGATGAACGCCATTGAAACTGGTGAGAATCGGTCCATGTTCAGACCTAGCCCCCATACAAATGACCCCCATGAAATCGACTTAAATTGCCATAAGATCCAAATAATCATATAAATCTTAGTCAAATTGGGTTTGTATGTGTTTATTACGTCCATTAATCAGTAGGCCAAAAATGATCCCTATGGGACAACTCTTAGTCATAGGCCCCATATAGAGCTGCTTCCCGATCTTCACTTAAATCTATCAAAAAACAAAAATATAGCACTGATTCTTCTCAAATTTTGTTTGTATATATTTTTGCAAAATACAAGAGACCTTACCAAACATAGTCAGGATCGGTCCATTTTTGGGCCTAGTCCCCATATAGATATAACATCCGATATGAACTTTTTCATATCTGCAGACAAAAAATTTTATAAAAATCCCACTCAAATTTGGTTTATGCTTATTTTCTATGTCCAGTTAGTTGGGCCTATGGGGTAGGGTCTCTAAACGCATGGTATAGGGTATCCTATAGTCGGTCTAGACCGATTATAATTTTCTTTCTTCTTACTAAATTTATATTTTCTATGTTTACATTGCGTAGCAAATCGGGTAAGCATAGTTTTCCCAATAGTTTGATTTGGGCTTCATTAATGGAACTGCAGTTGAAAATTGAATGGTTTGACCTTATGATGTCTGAGTTGCATAGCGGACAAATTTCTAGCCTTAATCTGGTGTATTTTTGTAGATTCAACCTTGACTCATTAGGGGCATAAGTTGGTTTTATTTTATTTGGGTTGATGATTTTTTAGTGATGCTGATAGTTTGTCCATTCATCGATTTCCATTTCATTAATGTAATATGAAATAACTTTGTGAATGTCTTTTTGATGTGTAAACATCTATATGCGCAGGGGGGTAAATTTCTATTTCACAATACAATCGCAAAAACAGCGTAACACATCGGTGTGAGCTGAAGTGTTAATCGGTGTGACTTTATCTGATTGTATTTGTGAAAAAATTATGATATGTTCTTTTCTAAACATTTTCCAATTGTCTTTCAAAAAACATCAATTGTATTTCAGAAAACATCAATTGTATTTCAGAAACCATCAATATAATTTCAGAAAACATCATTTGAATTTCAGAGAACATAAATAGAATTTCAGAAAACATCAATATAATTTCAGAAAACATCATTCCAGTTTCAGAAAACATCAATTGTATTTCAGAAAACATCAATAGAATTTCAGAAAACATAAACTGTATTTCAGAAAACATCAATAAAATTTCAGAAAACATCAATTGAATTTCAAAAAACATAAATAGAATTTTAGAAAACATCAATATAATTTCAGAAAACATCATTTGAATTTCAGAAAACATAAATAGAATTTCAGAAAACATCAATATAATTTCAGAAAACTTCATTCGAGTTTCAGAAAACATCAATTGAATTTCAGAAAGCATCAATAGAATTTCAGAAAACATCACTTGTATTTCAGAAACCATCAATATAATTTCAGAAAACATCATTTGAATTTCAGAAAACATAAGTAGAATTTCAGAAAACATTAATATAATTTCAGAAAACATCATTCGAGTTTCAGAAAACATCAATTATATTTCAGAAAACATCAATAGAATTTCAGAAAACATAAACTGTATTTCAGAAAACATCAATAAAATTTCAGAAAACATCAATTGAATTTCAGAAAACATCAATATAATTTCAGAAAACATCAATTGTATTTCAGAAAACATCATTTGAATTTCAGAAAACATAAATAGAATTTCAGAAAACATCAATTGTATTTCAGAAACCATCAATATAATTTCAGAAAACATCATTTGAATTTCAGAAAACATAAATAGAATTTCAGAAAACATCAATATAATTTCAGAAAACATCATTCGAGTTTCAGAAAACATCAATTGTATTTCAGAAAACATCAATAGAATTTCAGAAAACATAAACTGTATTTCAGAAAACATCAATAAAATTTCAGAAAACATCAATTGAATTTCAGAAAACATCAATATAATTTCAGAAAACATCAATTGTATTTCAGAAAACATCATTTGAATTTCAGAAAACATAAATAGAATTTCAGAAAACATCAATTGTATTTCAGAAACCATCAATATAATTTCAGAAAACATCATTTGAATTTCAGAAAACATAAATAGAATTTCAGAAAACATCAATATAATTTCAGAAAACATCATTTGAATTTCAGAAAACATAAATAGAATTTCAGAAAACATCAATATAATTTCAGAAAACTTCATTCGAGTTTCAGAAAACATCAATTGAATTTCAAAAAGCATCAAAAGAATTTCAGAAAACATCACTTGTATTTCAGAAACCATCAATATAATTTCAGAAAACATCATTTGAATTTCAGAAAACATAAATAGAATTTCAGAAAACATCAATATAATTTCAGAAAACATCATTCGAGTTTCAAAAAACATCAATTGTATTTCAGAAAACATCAATAGAATTTCAGAAAACATAAACTGTATTTCAGAAAACATCAATAAAATTTCAGAAAACATCAATTGAATTTCAGAAAACATCAATATAATTTCAGAAAACATCAATTGTATTTCAGAAAACATCATTTGAATTTCAGAAAACATAAATAGAATTTCAGAAAACATCAATTGTATTTCAGAAACCATCAATATAATTTCAGAAAACATCATTTGAATTTCAGAAAACATAAATAGAATTTCAGAAAACATCAATATAATTTCAGAAAACATCATTCGAGTTTCAGAAAACATCATTTGAATTTCAGAAAACATAAATAGAATTTCAGAAAACATCAATATAATTTCAGAAAACATCATTCGAGTTTCAGAGAACATCAATTGAATTTCAGAAAACATCAATAGAATTTCAGAAAACATCAATAGAATTTCAGAAAACATCAACTGTATTTCAGAAACCATCAATATAATTTCAGAAAACATCATTTGAATTTCAGAAAACATAAATAGAATTTCAGAAAACATCAATAGAATTTCAGAAAACATCAATTGTATTTCAGAAAACATCAATATAATTTCAGAAAACATCATTTGAATTTCAGAAAACATAAATAGAATTTCAGAAAACAACAATATAATTTCAGAAAACATCATTCGAGTTTCAGAAAACATCAATTGAATTTCAGAAAGCATCAATAGAATTTCAGAAAACATCAATTGTATTTCAGAAACCATCAATATAATTTCAGAAAACATCATTTGAATTTCAGAAAACATAAATAGAATTTCAGAAAACATCAATATAATTTCAGAAAACATCATTCGAGTTTCAGAAAACATCAATTGAATTTCAGAAAACATCAATAGAATTTCAGAAAACATCAATTTTATTTCAGAAAACATCAATTGTATTTCAGAAAACATCAATTGAATTTCAAAAAGCATTATTTGAATTGCTGAGAACATTAATTGTATTTCAGAAAATATCAATAGAATTTCAAAAAGCATCATTTGAATTGCTGAAAACATTAATTGTATTTCAGAAAACATCAATTGAATTTCAGAAAACATCAATTGCATTTCAGAAAACATCAATTGAATTTCAGAAAACAGCATAATCGACTTATTTTTATGCACTGGAAAATATGATGTTGATGTTTTCTTTAATTATTAGATGTTTACACATCTCCCTTGTGATCGGACTCACATGATTTTTTTGTTTGTAGAACGATATTCTATAATACGTGCATGTGTAGCATATTTGGCGGATTTATCGGCTGTGTTTCCCAATATACCAATATGACTAGGAATCCAAATGACTTTAAATTTAGTTGGATACTTATTTAGGATGGCTCGAAATTTAGAGTTGATTGTATTTTTCTTGTTGATATTTTGAGTTGATGTTACTGTAGGTTTATAGTACGAGCTTTTCAAGTATTTACCAGGAAAACTTTTGTATTTGTTTATAGCATAATAAATAGCTATTGCTTCAGCTGTGAAAATTGCTAGAAAGTCGGTTTAAGGTTATCGTTTATAATCGCCATTGCGGTGGAAGTATCTGTTTTTGAGCCATCTGTGTAGAGAATTTTCCAATTCTTATTTTTGTATGAAGAAGAGATTTCTTCAAATAGAGACGTATAGTAATGATCGTGTGTGGAGTTTTTTGATAAAGTCATTAAATTTTCTACAAAGCTGGAGCTTTTTAAATTCCAAAGCGGTTCGAAGAAAAAATAAATTTTTCTTAGTTTTATGTCAATAACCATATTTTTAGCATGTTTGAGGTCTAGACATATTGTGGACGGAAATCTAAGTGGTAATTGTGTTGGAATGATTGAAATGCATTTTAAGAAAAGCTGTTCTGCAGGGAAAATAATTTTCGTGTTCAGCTTTGATGTTAGGCAATCAAATCTTTGTTCCAATGTGGGTAATCCTGATTCCGCTATTATATTTTTATTGGAGTTGTCCTTAGCGCACAAAGGGCAATTCTGATAGAGGAATTGTAAATCGGATAAATTTTTTAATTTTGGAAAATTATTCTTGAAAAAGACAGAAAAAAATTAAGAAATGTGAATGAATAAATAATTTATTATAATGTAAATGATGTGTAAATGGTCTTAATATCAATTTTTAGTTATATAAATTAGAAAACAATTAATGTATTTCAATGGTGCGTGGTAGAGAAGAAGAAAGCATATATTTAAAAAATTTATAACTACACTGTATTCTTAATCGGATCGGTTTCTGGAATTTCAGCCTTCATCAGCGATTTATTGAACATTGTGATAATTGTTATGTTAATTGAATAGATTTTTTTCTATATGAAATTTTTTACCTAAAGTCAGGCCTACGAGCAGTTTGGTTAGAATCGTTTTCATACCATACAGCTTTTACTTCGTATTAATTTGATATAACTGTGTCCAAAAAAAAAATTGTTATTTTTGAATTTTTTAATATTTTTGCATTTATACTCCTAATTTCCACTATTCCCCGTTTCGTAAGAGGAGCCATATGTGATGTACGGTTTGTACATACTACATATTATTTTTTACATATATTTGAGATGATCCTTTGAAGCGAAAATTTTTGTTTGTTAGATTTGAAGTCATTTTTCAGACATATTGCAATTAATACTGTAATTAATATGCAAATTTTAATTTTGTTTCAATGGTGCGTGGTAGAGAAGAAGAAAGCATATATTTCAAAAATTCAGAACTACACTGTATTCTTAATAGGAGCGGTTACTGGCATTTCAATTTATTCATTGATTTAAAAAAAATTTTTACCTAAAACTTACCCCAATTGAAGGAATAACATGTAAACAAGTTATGGTTAGCCTACGAAAAATCGCTCAGATCCCAACTATATCTAGTAATAAAAAAGCATAAAATAAATTTTAAAGGGATTATCATCTGGCAGAGAATTTTTCATATGGCAGATTGGTCCGAAAACGATTCTATCATGATCAGCGATGCCAACAATTGTAGTGTACCTCACAAGTCTGTATTGCATACATAGTGCATAGAACAGACAATCAATAGTATCAATTACTAGTCAAACTGTTCTATGTACAATGTAATACAATGCAATATTTGTTTAGTCTATAAGTAATACAATCCTTCATGATAACGAATAGAACAATAATATGTGAAAGGTAAGCAATATAATGTATGTTAAATAAGCTAAGCCAAATTTAGCATAAAAAGGGTTGAAACCCAAAAATAAAACAGATTTTAATTCAGACAACTTAATCGGCAACAACTGCCTTTGTTTCTTTTAATTAAAATTTCTATTTGCCCTTACTCTGTAAGAACGGCAAATATAATAGATCAACCAGTGGCCAACTCTGTCGGTTGAAAACTATATAAGGACCACAAACCTTCACATGGCGATCCTGCCAAACAAACCACCACATGGCGATCCTGCCGAACAAAACGGATATCTCCTACGATTCGGACTTATTTTTAATGTTAGAGGAATATATTCCAGAATCTTTGGTAGTCCAAGGAAGACTTTCACCAGAATATACTTTGATCATGTATAGTTATAAGCATATATCTAAAAAAAAAAAAACAAAATCAAACAAAAACAAGGAAAAACTTGAAAAACACAAACAACAACAAAAAAAAAGTAAAAATATAAAAACAAACAATTATTATAAAATAAAAATATATACTATTAAATAAATACTAGCAAATTCCAGCCCTCGAAATTCGAGTGCAAATTCTAGGAAATTTTATTTCTTCATTAAATAAAGACCCTAAAAGTAGGCTAATCAATTATCGCCAATTCTCAAATCAACACAAAAAAAACTCATTTTTATTACAAACATATTGTAAAATTTATTGTATCATTTTATGTATGTGTTAGAAGCAAATTAAAATGCAATTTACACAAAATAAAGGAAAAAAAAAATAAAAATCTCTAAATCCACGGAACGGCTAAAAAGAAATACCTTTCAAATAATATACGTTTGGGCCAAATCGAGATAAAACGGTAGAACAAAACATCGGTCACAAGAAATCGCCTAGCCTATTAATATTATAGATATGGATAAAGTCAGTATATAAAATTGTGAATTGTTAAATCTAAGAAATATATAAAAAAAAATAAAAAAAAAATGTATAAGCAAAAATTAAGAAAATAAAAATTTAAGTAAGCTTTTTTTTTTGAAATTTTAGGAACATGTAGAAAATAAAAGAAGTAATTTAAAAGTTACCAGTAAGAAAGATAATTGGAGTTATAATAAGATTTTTTTTTTAAATGATTAAAGTAAAATTAATAATTCTATAATTAGTCAATTAAGACTAAAAAAAAATAAAATAAAATTTATGAATAATAAATACAATTTTGATAAAATTAATTATCATCATTATAGATTATATCTTGGCAATGAAAATGGTAAAAATGTGAATAAATTTGAAATGATAAGAACGCTGGTGATGACTAACGAACTGAGACAGAAAATGACATAGAATGAGGAAAAGAAGGAATTGATCACTTCAAGATGTGTGCATGTACATCAATAAGTGATGTTAGGAATAAATAAATAAATAGATAATTTAATAAATGAAGGAATATATGGGGATTAAATGAATTGATAATATTGTGCACATAGGACGTAGTGATAATTCATCGAAACAAGATTCGATTATGAAGAAACTACGTGCCTGAAAGGAGGATAATAAAAATTGATAAGTAAATGGCCTAGCAAGATTCAGTTATAATTCTGCGAATCTAGATTCGATGTGAAGAAACTGATATCTATTATACGAAAGTAAAAGTATAAGTTAATAAATATGGTAAATGAATTAATAAACATTGGAGATAAAGTTGTCAATGTGGCGCGCAAGATATAGTGATTATCCGTCTTTAACTAGATAAAGTACTGGAGAAGCTATTATCTGAATTTTAAATTTAAAATATTGAAATACAGTATGACGATGAACCCCAGAAGAAAATAAAATAATGGTAAAGAAAAATAAGGAAAAAGAAAAGAAAAAGGAAATAGAAGGAAACATATGACAATAAAAAAAAGGAAGTACAAAACATCATAGTATCATAAGAGATAATCCTCAGGACTTTACAGAATAGAAGATTTTAGAATTATTAGGAACACACATAATTGGACATATAATTAACAAATTTGATAACTACCTTTATCATTGACCACAATGAATATATGAAATAAAATTAAAGTTAAAAAAAAAACAATTTTTTTGGATTTGCAATATCTAAATGTTAATAAAATGAAAACTAAATTAATAAATTTTGTATTTAATATGAATCATAAGTAAAATGTCATAAAAGAATAAGAGAGATTAATAAAGCGAGAAATAAACCATGTAATCGGCATGATCCACTATAAACATTACAATTTTATCATCCGAAATTTATCCGAAATTTTATAATAAAATTTTTTTTTTTTTTTTTAATAAAAACTTAAACATATAATATTACAATTTATATATTACATTTGCATTGCATTGAGTAATAATAATATAGAAAAATGTTTAACTTTGGAATTAGAGAATCTTTGCTATTTAATATAATATTTCACAGTTAAATTTTACCTATTTTAACCAATTTATGATGTCAAAAAAAATGTATATTAAGTAATCATTATCATTAAATACTAAAAAATTTTGTAACGATATTATGATGTTGATAGGAATAATTATGAAGCTAATAAAAAAAAAATTTATCTATTTTAACCAATTTATGAGTAATCATTGTCATTAAATATAATACAACTTTGTAAGGATATTATGCAGTTGATAGGAATAATTATGAAGCTAATATAACAAATAAATTTTATCTATTTTAACCAATTTATGAAATCGAAAAGAAAATGTATATTAAGTAATCATTGTCATAAAATATAATAAAATTTTGTAACGATATTATGAAGTTGATAGGAAAAATTATGAAGCTAATGAGAATAATTACCCTCCAGTGGCAAACTCTGCCGGTTGAAAACTATGTAAAGGACCACAAACCACCACACAATAGTTAATTGAGTTCACAAAATCTTTTTGTTACAAGCTGTAAGGACCAAAGTCGGCCCTCGTTTTAGTCCCTACATTTATCAATCAACCTATTCCAACCAGCATACTATGTTCGTATGAACATTCATATATTAGACCCCTTTATGTTATTCATTTATAATATACTCACATATATTTAAATTATTTCCCTTATATCTATATTACGTTCATTTCAACTACATTCATTTATTATTGTTTATTATTGCACCCGGTACTTACGGTATGATTATAATATTTAAATTATAACAATTATATACAACGACCTCTAACATCACCATTGGTAGTAAAGACTTCAATCAAGAGTTGTACGTCTTGTGTTAACCCAGTTGTTTGCATACATAAATTAACAACTAAGTGACGCTTATTTTGACACGTCAGCATTGTTCTGATTGGTCGGTAGAGTTCGTTGTATGTACGTATATATTCGCGTATGTTTATCACACCATGCTGTGGCTGGGGCCAAACAGCAAACGAAAAATGATCAGTAGTTTGGTAGATACCAAAGGTAAGCTAGGTGGGCGGCAGCTTACTAATTAATTTAATTGATAAGGAATACTTGTATTGGGCTGATTACATATACTGGAGGTGAAGTCGTGTATGTAATTGGTTTAATACATTTGAAGGCAGGAATAGATGGTGAGTCGCTTGCCTGCATTCCTGCAGTTAAATTAAAGTTGGTGCCTTCTGTAGTATCCCGGGTGGTACATATAATTGCAAATACTCGTTTCTAAAATATTTGTAATATAATAATAAATAAAAGAAAGTCGTACGGTTTATAACGTTTAAATGGATGACGTGTTTCCTTTCTGTGGCATATTTGTGGATCCTCTTTTCTGTTAACGACCCTGGACGAGACCGAGCTCACCCAGGCTAAAGGCAGTTTTGCGTCGTTACAAAGCTAAGAGCTGAGTCATCATCTAATTTAAAAAAAAAACTAAAAGAAATATGTACTCCGCGTGGACAACATTTTTTCCAAAAACTCTGAAAATATTATAAATTTTATAAAAGAATTAGGAAAAGAAAAAAAGAGATCGAAGAAGTACCTTAAGTGCTTATCAAATTTCATTGTAGATAAATTAACCTTTCCGAACTCAAAAGTTGAAGTTGAAACAGTGTTCGGTGCAAAAATCCCTGTTGTATTAATTATAAAACTCCATCAACTGTTTCTATTAAAATTAATTCTCTTCAACCTCATAAAGAATCAAAATATTAATTAAAAACACGACTAATCACATTGATAATTAATGTACATGTCAAAAGTTTCAAGACTGTCACATTCGTAGTACTTCATATTATATTATGACATTTTATATTTACTTTGTATGGGAGGTACCACGCCTATTGGTCTAATACCGCCCATTTTTGTCCGACTACTCACATTAATAATAGATGGCCTCACACAAATTTGCAAAACTGTCTCTGTCATAGTACTCGAGATATATAATTAATTAATTAATTATATAATTATTAATTATTGATTTTTGATTTTTGACAGATAATATTCTAGACATGTCTCATTTTCAGCCAGTCAATTATTTAATTTCATGATGGTGACTTAATTTACAAAAAAGAGAGTATAATAAAAACTTTTTTTTTTTTTTTGTTAACCAACACTCAAGGGATGCCCCCTACAAATGCAGTGCATTGTGTTGATTTCAGGAAAATAGGTTATGGGAAGGAGGAGAGAGGGAGTAGTGTTTGTGGATATTTGACTTAAATTTTATTAGATTATAACTGTCAGGAAAGACCTCTGCGGGGAGTTTATTCCACATACGGCTAGTTCGACTGATAAACGAATTCTCTCTGTAATGCGTTGTGCGGTCAACTGGACAATAGACTACAAACGGATGTGATCTACTAGAGAAGCGGGTAGAGCGAACCGAAACTCGGGCACTTGGAATAAGTTCGCTAATCTCAGAAGAACATTTCCCATGGTAATATCTATAGAACAGTGCTACACAACCCACATTCCGACGGTGTTCCAATGAATCAATAGAATTGGATACCCTACTGTCATTGATGAGCGCCAACGCCCTCCTTTGCACACGGTCCAGTAGCTCCAAAAGAGACTTCGAAGCCCCTGCCCATATATGGGAGTTGTATTCCATTTTCGGTCGGATGTAAGTGGTATAGATTTTAAGGAGATCAGAAGGAGTGAAGTAATTTCTACACCGTTTTAGAAAACCAAGACACTTGAAGGCTTCTTTCGACACTTGAACAACATGCTCGTTCCAACGAACATCACATTGAATTATCATGCCCAGAACATCAAGAGTATCCGATTCCTCAATACCTATACCACCCATATATACAGATGACATTGTTGATTCCATGGCCCTATGGGTCAACATACAACATTGAGTCTTCAGCGCATTAAAATCAACCCTACCCGCTTTACCCCACTCGGTTTTTATGGGTTAGTTTTTTCGTTCTTCTCCCAGCGATATTCATTAACTTCGATACCCTGTTTATAGCGAGTACGTTGATAATATACCAAGTTTTCCACATGTAACTATTTATCATGACCAACTTCAATCTGTGCCAGAGTTTGTAAATTTAGAATCCTTGGCAGTAATGACGCGAATACTTGGAAGGAAATCGAGAGGCAAGTATCTGCGACTAATAAATGCTGGTATGGTCTTAGAAAACTCTTGTCGTCAAAGCTTCTAAGTAGAACACCAAAGATATGCCTCTATACGATTATTATTCTGATTCTGCAAGTGCTCACTCATGTTTGTAAGACCTGCAGCATGTTAAAAAGACGAAATTTTTATTAGCGCATTCGAAAAAAGAACAGAATTAAGAAAAATTTTTGGAGCGATATTCAAAATCGGAGACTGAAGAATTATAACTAACTACAAGAAGAATAATTAAGCTACCACGCGTATTCTTTTTAATAGATTGTTTAGCGACACTAAATGAAAATCCCAAAGGGTTTGGGCATCGCTTCATAACTCTGGATGAAACGTAGATGCATCATGGATGAAACGTAGATGCATCGTAGTATAGCAGAGACCGTTTTACTTGACTCAGTTAATCAATAAAATTTAGAATAAATTATAAAAGAGAATAACAAATTAATATCGTTGCACCTATGCAATAATTAGCATGCATTGCTGATATTATTGATAACACTAATAGAGATGCTCTTATCAATTATTCGTATATACTAAGAGAGTAAATAACCGTAAGTCAGTAAAAAATGTTCTAAACAAAAACATTTCCTTGCATAGACTTTATGAAGAAGTATGAAGAAGTAGAGTCCTTGCTATTTCTATATGATGCAATTAGATTTTGAAAATTTCCTCAAACAATATTTATTATTACTATTTTTTGTCAGTAACGGACATATGTGTTCAAAATGGAATTGCCCAATAGTAAATGAAATATAAGTATATTTACTTAACCCATGGAAAGGAATTTTGTTCCCCAAAGTAAAAACAGTGTCTGTGGTCATAGTTACATGTATAATTTATTTCAGTAGCATAAATTCCCGTGTTTTTTAAATATTCACTCTATTTTTTAAATGAATGAATAAAATTTGCCGAAAATATGCTTTAATGTTTTTTGTACGTCACAAATTGGGCTGAATATTATGCCTTGAAAGTCATCATAGTTATTGATGACTATAATATCTAAAATTCTGCGGTGGTGCTTGAAGATTTCATTCCTACTTCAAAAGTTATATATGAAAGAAGGTGAAAAGAACGAACTTTTTCAATTTTTTCGCTTTTTTTTTTAATATTTTCCAAATTTTGTTGTTAACGAAAATGCGATCGTCACGCACCACCGCAGAATTTTAGAATTTGAAGTCATTAACAACTATGTTGAATGGCAAGACATAATATTCAGCCCAATTAGTGCCGCGTTAAATGTTGGCAGTAGTATTTTCTTACTTCCAAGTTTTGTTGTTGCCATTTTTTTTCCTCAGTGTATTATTGCAACAAAATCCGAAAATGGAGGATTGCTATCCAAACTAACTATGCAACAAATAAAAACATTGATTTTGTAGCTGTTAACATAAATATTGCGTTAAATTCATAAAAAGTTAAGAAATACAAGTTTAAATTTCCGTTTTAGGAAAAGTGAGGGACACTCTAATAAGCAACTAAGGTAGCTGACTCTACCCCGGAAGCATTAAAAATCATTCCGCATTCATAGCTTGAAAATTAAAAAGTAAATTTTTTTTTGGCATATTGCTAAATAAATTACTGAAAAAAGTTATTTATGTTTTTAAAACTCAATTTTATAGAAATTATAACAAACGCCTTACTGTTAACAGGACTCCAGTCGTATAAAGTACAGAAGGTGAGGGATTGAAACTCCAAGAGAATATCGAGGCAAAAGAACGTGCTAAAAAACTTAAACGTTATTTCATCAACAAGTATAAATGCTTGATTATTTACGAGCTTGACGTGAACAATTGAAAAAGAAAAAAAAAAAAAAACGATTTCCCCGAAAAAGTTTTTAGTTTGGCAGGCTATTTGTTGTTGTGGGACAAGAACCATCGTGTACGATTAATACAGATTTTTATGGGAGGTGTTCCTGAGAAACCTACAAATGTTATGCAATAAATTTTCATTAAATAATATTTCCATCAATTAGGTTTAGTTTTTATTTAAATCGGCTATTTTGCTTAAAAGCTATTGCAATTTATTTATGATACAATTTTTATACCCTATACCACTATGTGGTTTGGGTATAATGACTTTGTGCTGCTGTTTGTAACAACCAAAAATATTTGACCTACACCCATCTTTAATTATACCGATCGAATCAGAATCACTATCTGATTCGATTTAACGATGTCCGTCCGTCCGTCCGTCCGTCCGTCCGTCTGTGTGTCCATGTAAAGTTTGTAATCAAACTGCAGGTCGCAAATATGAATATATTTTGATGAAATTTGGTATTTAATCTTTTATCGGCCATGGGATGAACGCTATTGAAATTGGTGAGAATCGGTCCATGTTCAGACCTAGCCCCCATACAAATGACCCTTATGAAATCAACATATATTGCCATAAGATCCAAACAATCATACAAATCTTAGTCAAATTGGGTTTATGTGTATATATTACATCCATTAATCAGTAGTCCAAAAATGATCCCTATTGGACAACTCTTAGTCATAGGCCCCATATAGAGTTGCTTCCTGATCTTCACTTAAATCTATCAAAAAACAAAAATATTGCACTGATTCTTCTCAAATTTCGTTTGTATATATTTTTGTCAAACATGGTCAGGATCGGTCCATTTTTGGGCCTAGTCCCCATATAGGTATAGCATCCGATATGAACTTTTTCATATCTGCAGCCGAAAAAATAATAAAAATCTCACTCAAATTTGGTTTATGCTTATTTTCTGTATCCTGTTAGTTGGGCTTGAGAGATAGGGTCTCTAAACGCATGGTATAGGGTATCGTATAGTCGGTTTAGACCGACTATAATTTTCTTACTTGTTATATGTGTATCCGAATATTCAAATATCTCTTTAATTATATTCAAATATCTCTTTTTTTTTTGCTCTTTTTAGGTAAGTGACACTGTTTGCTATTTAAATGGGTAATCCTATGAGGTAAATGTTAAACTATATTTTAAAATTTTTTTATATAAGCGACAGCATTTTCTTTATGTGTTTTTTCACAAAAAGAGTTTTGGCGAAAACATAAAAGCATAGACAAATGTATTCAGACGTCTCTGAAATAATAATACAATTTTGTATACTACGTATATACATACATATTTTCGTTGTTACAAAATGTTTATGTAATGTATTACAATCAATTTTTGATTTACATCAAACTTAACCCGTTTATGTTGAGGTGGATGCTATTACTGTTGGGACTCCTACGGGACCGGTTTGTCGAATTCCTAGTTATATCTATAATATTAATAGGCAAGGCGATTTCTTGTGACCGATACAATAATTCATTTACAAATCGATTTTGACCAAACATACTTCATTTGAAAGGTATTTCTTTTTAGCTGTCCACCAGACTTACAGATTTGCACCGTCTGGAACATTTTTTTTTTTGAGTAATGCTCATTTAATGTTGCTATAACCCACACATAAACATATACTGTGTGCGTGTTTATTATAAATATCAAAAGCCCTGTGTTGAATTGTGAATTGGCTAAAAATATTTATTTATTTTATTTATTAACAAACCCATTTATTTATATATCTTCTGTTTGTTCAACACATATTTATAATGAAATGTAATGGATTTTATTTAAAAAGTGTTAAATTGTGAATTGGCTAAAACTGATAAGCATAGGCATAGGCTTTAGCCTCTTATAAAATTATTTATTTAATTAACATTTTGTTAAAAATAAGTAAGCCGAATAATATTCGCCCTTCAACAACACAACAGGTCAACAAAAATCTAAATTATCAACAAAATAAAATTTTCTAAAATTTGCACTCGAATTTCGAGGGCTGGAATCTGCTAGTTTTAGTTAATGTTTCAACCACTTTAAATCACTGCAAATAATAAACTTACTCCAGCTGCTTTAACAGCTTTACCAACCACCCAACCAGCTTCCACAATATTCAAGCCTGCAGCCAAAAACAAGAGCAATAACAAGGAAAATTGTTTTTATGTGATACATTTTATATTTTTTTATTTAATAAGGAAATATTTTTTAAATTTTTTTGAAATTTTCACACAACACCAGTAAAACGGTCGCACAAAAGCTTCACCATATGTGACTTGACTTTCTATATACATAAAAATGTTGATTCCATTTTATATCAATTTTTACATTGAAATTTGTGTGTTTTGATTTCTAGAAAAATCAAACTTTTAAAATGATTTTAATCTATAACATATCTGTAAATCTTAACCCTCAGAAATGCTAAAAATATACTGTATCACATATACTTTGTAGAAAAATAGTAAAATAACGTAGAATTTTTCAGAATTACAAAAAATTGTTATTTAACCCATTAATGCCCAAGGAGACTCTGGCAGCAAAAAAATATTTTTATTGCTATCTATTAATTCATTGTCCGATAAAATATAAAGAATTAAAAAATAATATTAAATTCATTGTATTTTTTCACAAAAATGGATGTCCCCATTTAGAGACAATTGGCGTATAAGTTGTGGAATGACCAACACAACTTATTTCCAGGCAAAGCGTTTTTGCGGAGAGTACGCATCTCCATCGACAATTGTAATGAGAAACAACACATCACAATTGATTTGTTATCCTTTCTTGCTTGTGGCCATTGTTTTTTGCGTTCTAGACCAACCACTATGGACGATGTTGAACTTTTTCTTGCCGTGGTAGGCTGCGAGTACGTTCTCGCAATATTTCTCCTGAAACACAGTTGGTCCATCGGAGTACGAAAACTTATCTATGTTTCGTGAAGAAACATTAACAAGAATTTCTCCCGATAAAAACTTTTGGCAAGGCTATTATCAGCAAAATAAAAGCTTTGCTTTATATCTAAAAATCTTTTGCGTCTCATTGTTCTTGCAGGGGATTCCCAAGTCTTCATCGAAACTCCAATTAGCATGCTCTGATTATAGCGGGATATATCCACTTAGCAATAAAATCCCCATAAAACGTTTTCAATCATCAAGGCCGAGACTGTAGTTATGCCTATTGTTTTGATTAGCGTATAATACACAGTTTTCGACTATCAAATCAAGAATATCGGTATTGAACATTTATTTAAATATAATTCAGGGGGTTTAATCCTTCATTATTTTGGTGAGATCATCAACTGTACTCCGATCTCCAAAGTCACTTTGATTGATTTTTCCGTGTAACTTTTGTGTGAAATAACTAGAAACTGGCTCATCGTCGCTGCCATTCCAATCCAAATTAGAATCATCATTTTGCTTTCTCGACACAAGCTCAATTTTTCCCGGCACATCGCTTGCCGTATTTGTACATAATAATTCATTTTCATTTCCTACCGTCCCCATTACTCACATCAACGTTAACATCAATGTCATCGAAGTCGCAAACAAATGTGTTTGTCGTTTAAAAATATTGTGGTGCGTTATACTGCAGACATTGAAAAAACAGCAAAATAGCTAAATTTTTTACTAATACTGCCCTTTTTCCCCAGTTCTATAAGACCATACCTTGTGAACATAATTTACACGTTTTTGTAATTGAATGATTCAAAAAGCTTGTGCACCCTTCAAAAAATATTTAATCCGTAACAACTAATTGTAAACTGCTTCAAATAAAAAAGTAAGAAAATTATAGCCGGTCTAGACCAACTATACGATACCCCATACCATGCGTTCAGAGACCCTATCTCTTAGGTCCAACAAATTAGATATAGAAAATAAGCATAAACGAAATTTGAGTGGCATTGTTATTAATTTTTTTTTGCCTTCGGATATGAAAAAGTTCATATCGGGTGCTATGACTGTATGGGGACTAGCTCGAAAAGTGGACCGATCCCGACCATATTAGTTTTTGCAAAAACATATACAGACCAAAAAATCTGTACAACATTTTTGTTTTTTTGATAAATTTAAGTGATGATCGGGAATCGGCTTTATATGGGGGCTATGACTAAGAATTGTTTATATTTGGGCTACCTATTACTGGATGTAATAAACGTACTCAAACCCAATTTGATTGAGATCTATATGATAATTTGGATATTATGGCAATTTAAGTCGATCTCATAGGGGTCATTTTATGGAGACTAGGGCTGAACATGCACCGATCTTCATCAAATTCAATAGCGTTTGTTTTATGTTTTATGGCCTCATCTATATTTTGGCTAAAAATTTTTCCGAAGAACATGCAATTTTTCTCATAGCTATATCATTTTTCATGTTTATTTTATCATTTTGCTACATTTTTCATACATTTCTCGAATATTCGATCTAAAACACAGCGGGAAAATTAATATTTTTTTAATTTGATGAAAATAATGTTAAAAAAGAGATCTTTATGGATGAAATTTTTTCGACATTTTAGCAATTTTCAGCACAATTCAGTTTTTTCGGGTTAGTTTGTTTTACACTTTTTTCTTATAGTCTATAGCTACAATTGTGCTGCAGACAGAAAAATAAAATTCCAATTTGTTATATGAGGCCATTAAATCCAAACAGTAGCTAATCTAGCAAAACCCAAATAGGGATTTGTTAGTTTCGATAAGTGCTTCGAAAAACCGCACACGAGAAGGAGTTTGCACTCCATGTCTTCTAAAATGTTGCGCTGTGTTACTTATAAAATAAAGTTATTTTTTTGAAAAACTCCTCGAAAAACCCCTAAACATAAACGAAATTTATATTACCCAAACATTCCCCTAAGCAAGAAAAAAACACTAAAACTAGGGAAAAATTCCCAAACTGTCAACTGTTTGACCTGCTCTCTAGTTTTACCAAGGATCATACATAAATAAATGTTTTTTTCCAAAAAGATTTCAATTGCATATTTTATTATTAAGATTAATATGTTTTTCTTTTAATATAGAAAATATAAAAAGTTTTATGTGTACGCATGTGTACAAATCTAGTTATGAACAAGTAAGAAAATTATAGTTGGTCTAGACCGGCTATACGATACCCTATACCATGCGTTTAGAGACCGTATCTCTCAGGACCAACTAACTGGATATAAAAAAATAAGCATAAACCAAATTTGAGTGGGATTTTTATTATTTTTTTTGGCTGCAGATATGAAAAAGTTCATATCGGATGCTATATCTATATGGGGACTAGGCCCAAAAATGGACCGATCCTGACCATGTTTGGTAAGGTCTATTGTATTTTGCAAAAATATATACAAACAAAATTTGAGAAGAATCAGTGCAATATTTTTGTTTTTTGATAGATTTAAGTGAAGATCGGGAAGCAGCTCTATATGGGGCCTATGACTAAGAGTTGTCCCATAGGGATCATTTTTGGACTACTGATTAATGGATGTAATAAACATATACAAAATCAATTTGACTAAGATTTATATGATAATTTGGATCTTATGGCAATTTAAGTAGATTTCATAGGGGTCATTTGTATGGGGGCTAGGTCTGAACATGGACCGATTCTCACCAATTTCAATGGCGTTCATCCTATGGCCGATGAAAGCTTATGTACCACATTTCATCAAAATATATTCATATTTGCGACCTGCAGTTTGATTACAAGCTTTACATGGACACACAGACGGACGGACGGACATCGTTAAATCGAATCAGATAGTGATTCTGATTCGATCGGTATAATAAAAGATGGGTCTATGTCAAATATTTTTGGTAGTTACAAACAGCAGCACAAAGTCATTATACCCAAACCACATAGTGGTATAGGGTATAAAAACTACGATTCTGTAGAGTAGTGAACACATTCACCTACTTGTATACGTGCGAGTGGTTAGAGTTGTTGCCTATACATTACATCCTTGCTGGTTTATTTCCCACCAGCACCACAGTGTATTATTGTTTAATTTGCAATTTTCCTAAAAAAACAAGAACATTTTTTAAAAAATTTTAAAAATACTAAATATTGCTCATTTTATTCATTTTGGAAATTTCAGTGTGGCAAATTTTTTGTTATTTTTACCGTAAATGTCAAACTAAAAGTGACATAATTGAAGAAAAAGTCTATTTGCACAATTTTGCCGTTATTTAACAAAATAGCAATTGAACCAGCCAATTTGCTGTTTTGAAGCAGTAAACACAGAAGTTGTAGGCAAGAACTCTAACTCAAAAGTTGGGTCACTTGACATGAATATTTTTTATATCGATAACCACATGTTTGAAAGGCAATTATATTTATTGCCTTTAGAAATAGTTTGAAATTTGTCATATAGAAAATATTTAATTAATATTGTTATAAGTCAACTGAGTATAAGTTAAACTTACCACAGTGTTAAATAAGTCTAAAAGTGTTGTGGCTAGAACTTTTCTTTTTTTATTTTAAAACTGTAAACTACAATATTTGTAGAATAAAAGCCGGCGTTTCTCAAGAATGCCGAATACTCGTTACTATTTGAAGATACTGGAGCAACATGTGACAGAAAAGGTACCTGAAAGCCTCTTGGTGCTTGTTTTGACGATAAAATTGCCGTTGTGGCTGAAGATGTCGCAATTGGCCATTACACGTTCGTCTCTGCAGCGCATTTTGGTGAAAGGGTTGATGGTGTTCACTAACAAAGTGTAGATCATCAATCGCATCTAAACCAAAAAGAACAAAATTTGCAACTCCGGGCACTTAGAATCCACATCGGGGCTTATTTTTGCGAGTATGCCGTGCGCCGTGTGGTTCCGGGTCACCTTATGTCTCATTTTGGCGATATCCAGTGACTGGTAATATTGCCCGATTTAACCGCGCCAGATTTCTGATTATCGGGTATTTTTAAAGTTAAGGGTTGATGTGAGCAAGTCACAGACTCTAGCAGCTCCCAAAGAGTGGATTTGACGATATTACGAGAAATTATCGCCCGCAGTTAACGCTAAAACGATTGAAAATGAGCCCACAAGATCATCAACAGTGACTTTGACCAATTGACCGATATCATCTTCAAAAATTAATAGAAAAAACCTAAAGGTCCAAATAAAAAATTATAAAATTATGTTGTTTCATTTTAAAGATATAGTAAAGCAACATTGGATGAATGTTTGGGCCACCATGTAGATGTTTTGTAGTTTTTATATACCACCTACCATATACCAGTGTGTGATTAGGGTATAATGACTTTGTGCTGATGTTTCTAACTACCAAAAATATTTGACTGGACCCATCTCTAATTATACCGATCGACTCACAATCACTTTCTGAACCACTTTCTGAGTCGATTTAGCGATGTCCGTCCGTCCGTCTGTCTGTTCGTCTCTCTGTCCGTCTATGTGTCCATGTAAACCCTGTAATCAAACTGCAGGTCGCAAATATGAATATATTTTGATGAAATTTGGTATATAAGCTTTTATCGTCCATGGGATGAACGCTATTGAAATTGGTGAGAATCGGTCCATGTTCAGACCTAGCCCCCATACAAATTACCCATATGAAATCGACATAAATTGCCATAAAATCCAAATTGTCATATAGATCTTACTCAAATTGGGTTTGTATGCGTTCATTACATCCATTAATGAGTAGTCCAAAAATGATCCCTTTGACCCCATATAGAGCTGCTTCCCGATCTTCACTTAAATCTATTAAAAAACAAAAATATTGCACTGATTCTTCTCAAATTTTGTTTGTGTATATTTTTGCAAAATACAAGAGACTTTACCAAACATGATCAGGATCGGTCCATTTTTGGACCTAGTCCCTA
Organism: Cordilura impudica; assembly: GCA_963682025.1. Classification (NCBI taxonomy): domain Eukaryota; kingdom Metazoa; phylum Arthropoda; class Insecta; order Diptera; family Scathophagidae; genus Cordilura; species Cordilura impudica. The sequence goes on from OY821518.1 coordinate 287,954,728, forward strand.
TATAGATATAGCATCCGATATGAACTTTTTCATATCTGCAGCCAAAAAAATTAATAAAAATCCCACTCAAATTTGGTTTTTGCTTATTTTCTATGTCCAGTTAGTTGGGCCTAAGAGATAGGGTTTCTAAACGCATGGTATAGGGTATCGTATAGTCGGTCTAGACCGACTATAATTTTCTTACTTGTTTTTATATCGATAACCACATGTTTGAAAGGCAATTATATTTATTGCCTTTAGAAATAGTTTGAAATTTGTCATATAGAAAATATTTAATTAATATTGTTATTCCGAGTATAAGTCAACTGAGTATAAGTGTTAAATAAGTCTAAAAGTGTTGTGGCTAGAAATTTTCTTTTTTTATTTTAAAACTGTAAACTACAATATTTGTAGAGTAAAAGCCGGCATTTCTCAAGAATGCCGAATACTCGTTACTATTTGAAGATACTGGAGCAACATGTGACAGAAAAGGTACCTGAAAGCCTCTTGGTGCTTGTTTTGACGATAAAATTGCCGTTGTGGCTGAAGATGTCGCAATTGGCCATTACACGTTATCTTTGCAGCGCATTTTGGTGAAAGGGTTGATGGTGTTCACTAACAAAGTGTAGATCATCAATCGCATCTAAACCAAAAAGAACAAAATTTGCAACTCCGGGCACTTAGAATCCACACCGGGGCTTATTTTTGCGAGTACGCCGTGCGCCGTGTGGTTCCGGGTCACCTTATGTCTCATTTTGGCGATATCCAGTGACTGGTAATATTGCCCGATTTAACCGCGCCAGATTTCTGATTATCGGGTATTTTTAAAGTTAAGGGTTGATGTGAGCAAGTCACAGACTCTAGCAGCTCCCAAAGAGTGGATTTGACGATATTACGAGAAATTATCGCCCGCAGTTAACGCTAAAACGATTGAAAATGAGCCCACAAGATCATCAACAGTGACTTTGACCAATTGACCCATATCATCTTCAAAAATTAATAGAAAAAACCTAAAGGTCCAAATAAAATTTTATAAAATTATGTTGTTTCATTTTAAAGATATAGTAAAGCAACATTGGATGAATGTTTGGGCCACCATGTAGATGTTTTGTAGTTTTTATATACCACCTACCCTATACCAGTGTGTGATTAGGGTATAATGACTTTGTGCTGATGTTTCTAACTATCAAAAATATTTGACTGGACCCATCTCTAATTATACCGATCGACTCACAATCACTTTCTGAACCACTTTCTGAGTCGATTTAGCGATGTCCGTCCGTCCGTCTGTCTGTTCGTCTCTCTGTCCGTCTGTTTGTCCATGTAAACCTTGTAATCAAACTACAGGTCGGCAATATGAATATATTTTGTTCAAAGTTGGTATATAAGCTTCTATCGGCCATAGAAAGAACGCTATTGAAATTGGTGAAAATCGGTGCATGTTCAGACCTAGTCCCCATACAAATGACCCCTATGAGATAGACTTAATTTGCCGTAAGATCCAAATTATTAAATAGTTCTCCAAAACTAGGTTTGTGTATGTTTATTACATCCATTAGTCAATAGTCCTAAAATAAATCCCATAGGAAAATTCTTAGTCTTAGCCCCCATATAAAGCTGCTTCCCGATCTTCACTTAAGCCTATCAAAAACAAAAATATTTAACAGATTTTTCTCAAATTTGGTTTGCATATGTTTTTGCAAAAAATAAGTGACTTTACCAAATATGGTCGGGTAAAAATATGGTCCGATATGAACTTTTTCAAATCTGCAGGCAAAAAAGTTAATAAAAATTCCACTCAGATTTGGTTTATGCTTATTTTCTATACCCAATTAGTTGGATCTAAGACTAATTCTTTAAACGCATGTATAGGGTATCGCATAGCTGGTCTAGACCGACTATAATTTTCTTACTTGTTCATCTTATAAATCTAGGAAATATTTAATTAAGACCACACTATTTTGCAACAGCACTAATTTGTAGCATAAATAGATTGCAAATACTTGCTGTGCCATAAAAATTGTATAAAAATTAAGTTTGAGTTTATAATATTGTTATTATTACTGTGGTCTTCGTTAGAGCAACGGGTTATTAAACGTAATTATTTAACATGAAAATCTACTTCATTTTCCTTTTATTTTCATTAGTTTTGTTGTTAGATTTTAAAGCTGCAGTAAACGCTGTAAGTATTAAAGGATTTTCTTATTGTTTTGATTTAAATCTTGTACTCGTTTTTTTAGAAAGAAACATCCAGAGTAATTAAGAATGGTGACAGAACTATAGTGGAATACAAAGATGGTAGTCGCATAATTATGGAAGGGAAATTTGTAAGTTTTATTATTAAGATTCAATTTTTATAGATATTAATATATGTATTTTTTTTAATTTCAGTAATAAATGATATGAAATATGACTTTGGCTTTTAAATATATATGCAACATTAATAAAAATTACTAGATATAGAAATTTATAATTGTATTTATTAATTAAACTAATGTTCTAAAATTTTTAATTGAACGTTTTAAGTAATTTCGAAAATTATTTTTGAAAAATAAAGAAAAAATAATGAAGAAATGTAAATGAATAAATTATTTATTATAACTAGCAGATTCCAGCCTTCGAAATTCGAGCGCAAATTCTAGAGCAAATTGTCGAGCTTTCCCTTTTATAGTACACCAGTTACATGATATTATATATTTACTTTGTATGGGGGGTGCTACGCCCACAGCTCCGATTAAACCAATTTTTTGTTAGACTAATCACATGAATAATTAATGGGCTCACGCAAAGTTCCAAAGCTCTCACTAATACAGTACTCCAGATATATGACATTTCATATTAACTTTGTATGGGAGGTACCACGCCCATTGGTCTAATACCGCCCATTTTTGTCCGACTACTTACGTTAATAATAGATGGCCTCACACAAATTTGCAAAACTGTCTCTGTCATAGTACTCGAGATATATAATTAATTAATTAATTATATAATTATTAATTATTAATTTTTGATTTTTGACAGATAATATTCTAGACATGTCTCATTTTCAGCCAGCCAATTATTTAATTACATGATGGACAATAACATGTAAGAAATATGATTATTAGGAATGTAGCAATAAGCAACTAGCAATAAGCAATTAGCAATAAGAATTAGTCATACAAAATATTGTAACAAATTGTTTTGTATAAATACTACACAAAATTGTAAATAAAATTTAGAATTAATTTAGATAAGCGAAGATACACTTGTCCACTTTATTTCTCAATTCTGACCGAGCACCTCACAGCGCTTGGATGAATCAAAACTGCTGCGACCAGACGCAGCATTATCAAGCTGGTTAATCCTTCGTTCACTCAAAAGAAAAAATAAAATAAATAATTAGCATTTTTTAAATATTAATTGATTGTTTAGCGACATTAAATGAAAATCCCAAAGGGTTTGGGCATCGATTCATAACTCGGGATGAAACGTAGATGCATCATAGTATAGCAGAGACTAACAAGCAGTTGAAAAAAGGGACTTGTCCTGGTGATTAATAAAACAAATACCTTTTTTGAAGGGTTGTAGAAAATCTATTATTCGGAAGGAATCAAAACATTGGGTAAAAGTGTTGAATTAATTGTACCGAGTTAAAAGAAGATGCTTCTTTCTATTTAAGGCCGCGTACTTTTCACACCACCCTCCCCATAGTAAAGGGTGTTTACAAGATCACAATTTTGAGTTGGTAATACTGCTTTATTTGACAACCGATTTAACAGGTGATAGTTGTTTTTTGTTTAGTTTGGTTTGCCATTAGATCACGTATAGACTTACACTTACAATGCTTGCAAATTATTGAGATTTTCTATGGAAGTAATGGTTCTGTTCGTCAAACTTATCGTGGTGCACTTCGTCCATTTTATGGTGGTCATAATCGTCCATCAGAGCGGCTAATTCGAATAACTATAGATTGCTTTGACGCCACGTTTATTATACCCTATACCACTATGTGGTTTGGGTATAATGAGTTTGTGCTGCTGTTTGTAACTACCAAAAATATTTGTCCTAGACCCATCTTTTATTATACCGATCGACTCAGACTCACTTTTTAATCGATTTAGCTATGACCGTCCGTCCGTCCGTCCGTCTGTGTGTCCATGTAAAGCTTGTAATCAAACTACAGGTCGCAAATATAAATATATTTCGATGAAATTTGGCACATAGACTTTTATCGGTCATAGGATGAACGCTATTGAAATTGGTAAAATTCGGTCCATGTTCAGACCTAGTCCCCATACAAAATGGCGCCTATGAAATTAACATAAATTGTCATAAGATCCAAATTATCATATAGATCTCAGTGAAATTGGATTTGTATGTGTTTATTATATCCATTAATCAGTAGTCCAAAAATAATTCCTATATGTCAATTCTCAGTTATAGGCCCCATACAGAGCTGCTTCCCGATCTTCACTTAAATCTCTCAGAAAACATAAATATTGCACAGATTTTCCCCAAATTTGGATGTATATATTTATTTTTTTGAATATAAGTGACTTTACCAAATATGGTCAGGATCGGTCCATTTTTTAACCTAGTACCCATATAAATATAACACCCTTTATGAATTTTTCATATATGCAGCCAAAAAAATTAATAACAATGCCACTCAAATTTGGTTTATGCTTATTTTCTATATGGGTAATTCCATGTCAAATCAACCAATGGGTGCACACTACCTTCTCCAAATTGTATGATTTTTCGTAGGAAGACAGATTATTTCAGAACTAAAATAAGTGCAAAGTTTGAGGGCACTGGCACTTCTGTATCCGGAAATATGTGGTCTTGAAAATCGTAAAAAAAGGTCAAAATTTACAAAGTTGTACTTACTTAATTATCATTTTCTTGAAAAGTATTATAGTTACGCAACTCATCAAGGTTGCATTTGAAAGTTTAATTAATTACCTTTAATTTGATATACAACATGATTTTTTTTTTGGAAAGGTCCAAGGTCACATCTCTTGACCTATAATTCGGGAGGCTATAGCTGAAAAAACGACAATTTTAAAAATCTGAAAAAAATATATGTTTAAGATTGGTTCCTTCCCTAAAGTTCCAAAAAATTTCAGACTGGGGGTGTGCTTGGATCCAGAAATATTATATATATCATAGAGTAAAGGTAGATATTTAAAAAGTCGGTGCTGTTACTGTTACTGTTTATGAATGTGGTTGGTTGTGCTCGTGAGCGTCGGCGGGCTATGCACGCACGCCGCTATTTGCTTCTGGTTCTTTAGCTCTGTACTGTACTCAGTACAGACCTGTGTTAGGGTTGGTTTGACAGGTAATTATGTTAGAGCGAGACAACAGTATAAATGTTGTCGGGTGTGGTTCGTAGTGTCAAATAACTTGGATATAGAGAAATTATTGAAAAACGAGAAGTCAAAGGAAGCACCACGAAAAAAAAAACATTCTAAGCACGTTGCTTTAAAAAACCACAAGTGTTGCTATAAAATCAATATTTTTAAATAAAACCAAAAGTGTTCAAAGTGATTGTTTTTTGCCTCTGTAAACAATATGTCATTTAATACAATATATTGTTGTAATCCATTTAAAAAAGTTGCTCATGTCCGGAATGCAAGAGGACTTCGAAAAGTTCAGCAATGGATGACTGGAATTAGTAATAACATTTCAATATCAAATAAAATATGTGATATATGCAGAAGAGAACTTTATAAATTAAAAGGAAGTGTAAACAATAATATTCAATCTATGAACGAGCCAGAAAACGAGACTTCAGACTCGGAAAGTGAAGCATCAGTTTCGGGAGATGTTCGAATTTCTAAGTTAAACGAAAGTTTAACATATTTACAAGAATCTCCAATATGTTCAAGAAAAATTCCATTAAAAGGGTATACAACTAGAAAGTTAGAAAAAATAACAACATCAATTAAAACCAACATTTTCCCAAATTCAACACCTTCAACCTCTCACGTATGCCCAGAATCGGAAATAATCGAACAACTAAAAGAAAAGTTTAAATCAATAACTAAAAACAGTGATAAAATTCAACTTTTAACTATTTTACCTAAAAGCTGGACATTGAAAAGAATGGAGGAGGAATTTCAAATAACAAATTTCATGGCACGAAAGGTAAAAAACTTGGTTGAGACAGAAGGCGTATTGAGTACACCGAATCCAAAACTTGGAAAACGATTGCCATTAGAAATTGTTGATGTGGTGAAAATCTTTTATGAAACTGATGATGTCAGCAGATGTCTACCAGGATGTAAAGACTACGTGTCAATAACAGAAAATGGTGTAAAAGTAAAAAAAAATAAAAGACTTTTACTCGGAAATATCGAGAACTTTATGCTTTATTTAAAGAAAAACATGAAGGGATAACTATTGGAATTTCTAAATTTTGGGAACTTCGGCCAAAAAATGTGGTTCTAGCAGATGCGTCAGGAAGCCATAATGTATGTGTTTGTAAAATACATCAAAATACAAAACTAATGCTCCACGCAATAAACCTGAAAAAATTGACAGAAAATGTGCAGGATTTTGTGCTGGAAACTTATAAAGATTGTTTAAAAAGACTTATATGCAATCCCCCATCACCAAATTGCTACCTTGGCAGATGTAGCATGTGTCCAGATATACAAAATTTTAAAGAGAAACTTGGTGAATTATTATTAGAAAATGAAATTGATGAAATTATATATAAACAGTGGATAAGTGTAGATAGAGACTCTTTGGAAACTATTATTAAAGAAACTGATTCTTTTCTGGATTCTTTATGCGAAAAACTGCAAATTCTTCTACCCCATTCATTCGTATCTAAAGAGCAGGGTGCATTTATGGCTCAGAAAAACAACAACAACAACAACAACAGCATTCATCATAATAATGTCAACAACAACAACAACAACAGCATTCATCATAATAATGTCAAAAACAACAACAACAACAACAACAGCATTCATCATAATAATGTCAACAACAACAACAACAACAACAACAACAACAACAACAACAACAACAACAACAACAACAACAGCATTCATCATAATAATGTCAACAACGCCAACAACAACAACAACAACAGCATTCATCATAATAATGTCAACAACGCCAACAACGCCAACAACGCCAACAACAACAGCATTCATAATAATAATAATTCACTTGTTAAATATCTACCTTTACTCTATGATAAATATTTCTGGATCCAAGCATACCCCCAGTCTGAAATTTTTTGGAACTTTAGGGAAGGAACGAATCTTAAACATATATTTTTTTCAGATTTTTAAAATTGTCGTTTTTACAGCTATAGCCTCCCGAATTATAGGTCAAGAGATGTGACCTTTGACCTTTCAAAAAAAAAAAATCACGTTGTATATCAAATTAAAGGTAATTAATTAACCTTTCAAATGCGACCTTGATAAGTTGCGTCACTATAATATTAATCAAGAAAATGATAATTAAGTAAGTACAACTTTGTACATTTTTATAGTTTTTCCCGATATTCAAGACCTCATATTTCCGGATCCAGATGCGTCAGTGAACTTAAATTTAGGATTTTTCTTATTTCTCAGATACACTTTAATCCTGCCAAAATTCAGCCAATTTGGAAACAGTGATGTAAAAAACAGCCATATTTTAAGTTGAGTTCAGATGGTTTAACCCATATCCAATTAATTTAACCGAAGAGATATGGTCTCTACTCTGTGGTATAGGGTATCGTATAGTCGGTCTAGACCTACTATAATTTTCTTACTTGTTCTTAATGATAATGTGCGCACCAAACAAGACATACAGCAAAATATTGAAGAAGATCCAAATATATCAATTCGGCGCCGTTCTCAGCAAATGGGGAAAGGATCTTTTTTTACGAGCTTTTAGGATTCAACTTGTGGAAGAATTAAAGCCAAATGACCATCATATGCTCTGCCAAACGGCCAATGGGCTGAAGCAGAAATTGATATCGTTTTGAATGGTTATTTCCCTCTCAGTTCATTAGGCAGGCGCCATTTGGATGTCAATTTGTATCTCGCTGTTTCATTCCTCGCAATCTGCGCTTCGGTCAAATTTTGCCAACCGTATTTATTCTTTGCTTACAATTTTTATAGAACAAATGAAATTTATGTTTTAAATTAATTTCAACAATTAATATCTAAAACAAATTAATTATAAAGAACATTACATAATAAATTACAGAAAATAGTTATTTATTTATTTAAAACTCAATTTTTATTTAACAAATTTTAGCTGAAGACAAGCTCTCTGTTTTGTTCGAATAAGATATTCAATTCTTTTAAGGTTTTTGACTGCTTCGTGGGATTTTGGAATTTGCATTATAACCAATAACAGCCTCTACTGGACCTTTAGCAGCTCCTTTAGTTGCGTTTTCCTAATAGTAAAATGCAATAAAAGGAAATTATTTAGTTTAGTTAAACGATAATAAAACTAGAACTCACCCCATTTTCTCGTGAAAATTTTGAAACTTTATTACCGGCATCCGTAGAATCCATAAATAATATTACACCCATAAAACAAATGAGAAGCACTTTACTAACATACATCTTTTTTAAATATCGTTTAACCGCGAATGTTCTGCAATAATCGTTTTCTGTCAAGATAATGATGTGTATTTGCTGTTTCAATCAATTTTATAGAATTAATCTTTGCCTAGATCTAGAATATTTATAAACAAGACACAAAGTTATTTTGAAGTGGAACAGAAAGAACTCTTTTGTATGAACATAAAAGTACCCTGTTGGAAAATCTATCAAGTGGATTGACAATGTCTATTTGACATAAGAGTTTCGTCTATGAATTATTTTATACATTTTCAAAACATTAAAGGGAAAACGTCGTTTTAAGTCTATATGTAAATTCCATCACAGTTCCAATATGTTGCTTAACAAAATTATTTAAAGAAAAACTATGAAAGTTCAAATTAAAATACATTGAAATATTTTTTTCGTTGGAAGCTATGATAATTATCGTAGTTTTGCTTTTTGTAATACACTATCGTTGGATGCACCAATAGAAAGACGGAATTCATTAAATCGACTATATAAACATGGTGATCCGTAGTAGAATATAAAACGTCGATGAGTTTGAAAAAAGTATGACAAAATCCTCACAGTCTGAGGTTTCATATTTATTGGAAAATTCTAAAGAATCCACTTTTTTCTATTACAATCAGTATTTTTAATGTGAACGCTTAGTTTTCTAAATGTAATTCAAAGGTTTCATTGTAAGTACGGTCTTTTAAGATTTGGGCAATAAAAGAGTTTACTTTAAAAAAGAAGTATGTGCTCCAAAGATTATCAATATTTAATAGTTATTTTACTTTAAATGGATTGTAATATAAATGTACGTGGAAAATTTATTAGTATATTTAAAAAAGTCCGAAACGGAATTTTAAAACTGTTAACAGGACTCCAGTCGTATAAAGTACAGAAGGTGAGGGATTGAAACTCCAAGAAGAATATCGAGGCAAAAAAACGTGCTAAAAAACTTAAACGTTATTTCATCAACAAGTATAAATGCTTTATTATTTACGAGCTCGGCGTGAACAATTAAAAAAAACGATTTCCCCGAAAAAGTTTTTAGTTTGGCAGGCTATTTGTTGTTGTGGGACAAGAAGCATCGGGTAAGATTAATACCAATTTTTATGGGAGGTGTTCAAGAGAAACCTACAAATGTTATGCAATAAAATTTCATTAAATAATATTTCCATCAATTAGGTTTAGTCTTTATTCAAATCGGCTATTTTGCTTAGAAGCTATTTCAATTTATTTATGATACAATTTTTATTTGCGTATCCGTATAGTCAAATATCTCTTTAATTAAAACCTTTTTTTGCTCTTTTTAGGTAAGTGACACTGTTTGCTATTTAAATGGGTAATCCTATGAGGTAAATGTTAAACTATATTTTAAAATTTTTTTTATAAGTGACAGCATTTTCTTTATGTGTTTTTTCACAAAAAGAGTTTTGGCGAAAACATAAAAGCATAGACAAATGTATTCAGACGTCTCTGAAATAATAATAAAATTTTGTATACTACGTATAAACATATATATTTTCGTTGTTACAAAATGTTTCTTTATGTAATGTATTACAATCAATTTTTGATTTACATCAAACTTAACCCGTTTATGTTGACTTGGATGCTATTACTGTTGGGACTCCTACGGGACCGGTTTGTCGAATTCCTAGTTATATCTATAATATTAATAGGCAAGGCGATTTCTTGTGACCGATACAATAATTCATTTACAAATCGATTTTGACCAAACATACTTCATTTGAAAGGTATTTCTTTTTAGCTGTCCACCAGACTTACAGATTTGCACCGTCTGGAACATTTTTTTTTGAGTAATGTTCATTTAAATTTGCTATAACCCACACATAAACATATACTGTGTGCGTGTTTATTATAAATATCAAAAGCCCTGTGTTGAATTGTGAATTGGCTAAAAATATTTATTTATTTTATTTATTAACAAACCCATTTATTTATATATCTTCTGTTTGTTCAACACATATTTATAATGAAATGTAATGGATTTTATTTAAAAAGTGTTAAATTGTGAATTGGCTAAAACTGATAAGCATAGGCATAGGCTTTAGACTCTTATAAAATTATTTATTTAATTAACATTTTGTTAAAAATAAATAAGCCGAATAATATTCGCCCTTCAACAACCCAACAGTTCAACAAAAATCTAAATTATCAACAAAATAAAATTTTTTAAAATTTGCACTCGAATTTCGAGGGATGGAATCTGCTAGTTTTAGTTAATGTTTCAACCACTTTAAATCACTGCAAATAATAAACTTACTCCAGCTGCTTTAACAGCTTTACCAACCACCCAACCAGCTTCCACAATATTCAAGCCTGCAGCCAAAAACAAGGGCAATAACAGGGAAAATTGTTTTTATGTGATACATTTTATATTTTTTATTTAATAAGGAAATATTTTTTAATTTTTTTTGAAATTTTCACACAACACCAGTAAAACGGTCGCACAAAAGCTTCACCATATGTGACTTGACTTTCTATATACATAAAAATGTTGATTCCATTTTATATCAATTTTTACATTGAAATTTGTGTGTTTTGATTTCTAGAAAAATCAAACTTTTAAAATGATTTTAATCTATAACATATCTGTAAATCTTAACCCTCAGAAATGCTAAAAATATACTGTATCACATATACTTTGTAGAAAAATAGTAAAATGTTAACGTAGAATTTTTCAGAATTACAAAAAATAGTTATTTAACCCTTTAATGCCCAAGGAGACTCTGGCAGCAAAAAAATATTTTTATTGCTATCTATTAATTCATTGTCCGATAAAATATAAAGAATTAAAAAATAATATTAAATTCATTGTATTTTTTCACAAAAATGGATGTCCCCATTTAGGGACAATTGGCGTATAAGTTGTGGAATGACCAACGCAACTTATTTCCATGCAAAGCGTTTTTGTAGAGAGTACGCATCTCCATCGAGACTTGTAATGAGAAACAACACATCACAATTGATTTGTTATCCTTTCTTGCTTGTGGCCATTGTTTTTTGCATTTTAGACCAACTACTATGGATGATGTTGAACTTTTTCTTGCCGTGGTAGGCTGCAAGTACGTTCTCGCAATATTTCTCCTGAAAGACAGTTGGTCCATCGGAAGAAGAATTTCTCCCGATAAAAACTTTTGGCAAGGCTATTATCAGCAAAATAAAAGCTTTGCTTTATATCTAAAAATCTTTTGCGTCTCATTGTTCTTGCAGGGAATTCCCAAGTCTTCATGGAAACTCCAATTAGCATGCTCTGATTATAGCGGGATATATCCACTTAGCAATAAAATCCCCATAAAACGTTTTCAATCATCAAGGCCGAGACTGTAGTTATGCCTATTGTTTTGATTAGCGTATAATACACAGTTTTCGACTATCAAATCAAGAATATTGGTATTGAACATTTATTTAAATAAAATTCAGGGGGTTTAATCCCTCATTATTTTAGTGAAATCATCAACTGTACTCCGATCTACAAAGTCACTTTGATTGATTTTTCCGTGTAACTTTTCTGTGAAATAACTAGAAACTGGCTCATCGTCGCTGCCATTCCAATCCAAATTAGAATCATCATTTTGCTTTCTTGACACAAGCTCAATTTTTCCCGGCACATCGCTTGCCGTATTTGTACATAATAATTCATTTTCATTTCCTACCGTCCCCATTACTCACATCAACGTTAACATCAATGTCATCGAAGTCGCAAACAAATGTGTTTGTCATTTAAAAATATTGTGGTGCGTTATACTGCAGACATTGAAAAAACTACAAAATAGTTAAATTTTTTACTAATACTGCCCTTTGTCCCCAGTTCTATAAGACCATACCTTGTGAACATAATTTACACGTTTTTGTAATTGAATGAATGAAGCTTGTGTGTGCACCCTTCAAAAAATATTTAATCCGTAATAACTAATTGTAAACTGCTTCAAATAGAAAAAAAAAGAAAATTATAGTCGGTCTAGATCGACTATACGATACCCCATACCATGCGTTCAGAGACCCTATCTCATAGGTCCAACAAATTAGATATAGAAAATAAGCATAAACGAATATGAGTTATCAATTTTTTTTTTTTGCCTTCGGATATGAAAAAGTTCATATCGGGTGCTATATTTATATGGGGACTAGCTCGATCCCGACCATACTAATGTTTGCAAAAACGTATACAGACCAAAAAATCTGTACAACATTTTTGTTTTTTTGATAAATTTAAGTGATGATAGGGAATCGGCTTTAGATGGGGGCTATGACTAAGAATTGTTTATATTTGGACTACCAATTACTGGATGTAGTAAACATACACAAACCCAATTCGATTGAGATCTATATGATAACTTGGATATTATGGCAATTTAAGTCGATCTCATAGGGATCATTTTATGGAGACTAGGGCTGAACATACACCGATCTTCACCAAATTCAATAGCGTTCATCCTATGGTTGATAGAAGCTTATATACGAAATTTCATCAAAATATATTTGTAATTTGATTACAAGGTTTACATGGGCACAGACGGACAGATTCAGAAAGTGAATATGAGTTGATCGGTATTATATCGGAATATGAGTCGATCGGTGTATAAAAAAAGGTCTAGGTAAAATATTTTTGGTAGTTACTAACATCGTCAGTCATTATACCCTGACAACATAGTGGTATAGGGTATAAAGACTGTAAACCAAATTTAACAAGGCAAACTGAGTTAAATTGCGAAATTGAAGATACAAAACTAACACTTGCTATCTTTTTGGTACCACGTGCTTGTTTTACAAGCTCTGCTAAGCTTCTATATCACATGTGTATTTATATTTAAAGACATAAGAGTTATAGTTAGGGTTACCAGCCCTTTAATAGGTGTCCTCATACGAGGGTAGAAAAATACAAATGTCTTATATTTAATGTTTTATGGCCCCATGTGTATTTTGGCTAAACATTTTTCCGAAGAACATGCAATTTCTCTCACAGCAATATCATGTTTCATGTTTATTTTATCCTTTTGCTACATTTTTCATACATTTCTCGAATATTCGATGTAAAACACAGCGGGAAAATTAATATTTTTTTTTAGTTTGATGAAAATAAAGTTAAACAAGTAAGAGTGTTAAATTCGGCTGTGCCGAATCTTTAATACCCTCCACCTCGGTTTGAGTATTGATAATAAATGTAAACAAAATATTGGAAAGAGTAAACAATTTGTTAAACTTAATACCAAATTATTTCAGCAAATTCTTTGGGTTGGTTTTCGTCTTTTCTATTATTTCGGATTTATTTCGGTGTTTGCTTTTTGGTCATCGTGGTTGCTGATCGGCATGCATTTAGGTTATATACTTATATGCATGCGTTTCCGGTTATATGACATAACTTCTCGTTTTATTTAGTTTTTGCTAATTAAATAGCTCGCCCTAAACTCCATTGCAAAGGTAATGGTTGTGTAGGGTGGCTACATGCATTAAGTCGTGCTAATTGGAGATGGCTGTATAGTTTCTTTTAACTGGCCAAATATTTCTTCATTGCGGCCATATAGGTCGGATGGAGTAACAAAATAATAACAAAAAAAAAAACTCTCTCAATTTTTTTATTAAAATATTGCCACATTTGGAAAACATAGAGAATAAATTTATAATAATAAATATTCAAATTAGGGATGCCAAACGCAAAAACCAAATGTCCCAAACATTTTAAATAAAATAATTTGTTCTCTTTATTTTCTGAAAAACTTCAAACTTTCATCCAAAAAAATTGTGAAAATTTATATATAAAAAATAACATTCTCATCAAATTGCGTTTATTTATGTAAATGTTTTTTTGTTAGCAATTCTTAAATATCATTTGACGTTTTCTAAAATTCATTGAATTTAAATTAATGTTTTCTGTAGTGTGATTCTGTAAAAAAATTCTGTAAACAAATTACTTCGTGTTTGACAGGATGATTTTATGTTTATGTTTAATATCTTTATTTTTTACTAATATTTCTGTGCATTTATTTGAAAATGAAATAATGAATTGAATATGCTATTTAATTTTTTTATTTATATAAAAAAGTTTTTTAATTAAAGCAAAATATTTTCACTATTTTATGATTTTTATTTATGTATGACGACATTTCAACCTAAAAATTTAAGTTTTTATCGATTGAATAAACAACACAAAAATGGTTGTCGTTTAGGTAACAACAACAGCTGACTTTAACAATAGCGAATATCGTTTAAAAATTTTACTGATAATTTTGCAATTTTCTTTTTTTAACGATTTGACTATCGTTAAAAGAAGTTACTGAATCGCGGTACTGAAAAGCTATTGATTTCTCCTGAATGTCAAGATTTTTTTTAAATGTAAAAATTTTTTAAATGTAAACATAGGTATTTGGTGTTTTTTTTTTTTTTTGGAATTTCAATTTGTGTTTAACGAATAAAATTTATATATTAAAGATGCAATTGATGTCTTCTAAATTTAAAATTATAATTTCCGACGTTTTGATATGATTTTCTGAAATTCAATTAATTGTAATATATAATTGGAAATTTTTAATTCCAGTTTTTAGAATTGATATTTTCTTAAATTTGAATGGAAAATTTAAAAAGTGCAATTTTGTATTTATGTGAATAATAGTGCTTTAGTAATTATATACAATTTTTAAAAATTAGATGTAATCGCAATCAGATATTTTGTAGGTAAAGGCCTGTATGCAGCTTGCTAAGGAATCAAAAACTTCATATAAAAAAACGCTTAAGGAATTTTTCTGTCAAAAAATTTCTGTTGATAGTCTGCAGCTTTTTAAAAAAGTAGTATTGTTTTTACTACTTTTTTTTGACGTAAATTAAGTTAGGCAACCCAGGCTTTGAGCAGGAATATCAAATTTTTCGTTCTTTCTGAACGGAATTTTGACAGGAGAGGTAAGCATAAACAAAATGTAATATGCTAAAAAAAATAAAAGTTATTTTTCAGTTGCAAACATGGAAAAAACGAACAAAATTCGGCAAAGAAAAACAAGTAAGAAAATTATAGTCGGTCTAGACCGACTATATGATACCCTATACCATGCGTTTAGAGAGCCTATCTCTCAGGCCCAACTAACTGGATATAGAAAATAAGCATAAACCAAATTTGAGTGGGATTTTTATTAATTTTTTCGGCTGCACATATGAAAAAGTTCATATCGGATGCTATATATATATGGGGACTAGGCCCAAAAATGGACCGATCCTGACCATATTTGGTAAAGTCTCTGTATTTTGCAAAAATATATACAAACAAAATTAGAGAAGAATCAGTGCAATATTTTTGTTTTTTGATAGATTTAAGTGAACATCGGGAAGCAGCTCTATATGGGGCCTATGACTAAGAGTTGTCCAATAGGGATCATTTTTGGACTACTGATTAACGGATGTAATATATACATACAAACCCAATTTGACTAAGATTTGTATGATAATTTGGATCTTATGGCAATATATGTTGACTTCATAGGGGTCATTTGTATGGGGGCTAGGTCTGAACATGGACCGATTCTCACCAATTTCAATAGCGTTCATCCCATGGCCGATAAAAGATCAAATACCAAACTTCGTCAAAAAATATTCATATTTGCGACCTGCAGTTTGATTACAAGCTTTACATGGACACACAGACGGACGGACGGACGGACGGACATCGTTAAATCGAATCAGATAGTGATTCTGATTCGATCGGTATAATTAAAGATGGGTGTAGGTCAAATATTTTTGGTTGTTACAAACAGCAGCACAAAGTCATTATACCCAAACCACATAGTGGTATAGGGTATAACAAGAAGCGGATGGGTAATTTTGATACTGAGCTTAAAAAGCGTTTAGCAGGCCAAATAAAGCAGAACCGAAGAATTGATTTGTTTTCAATTTCACAATTCTTAATAATTGACAGAAAACAGCTTATTGCTAGCGTTGCACTGAAAGCTCTTAAAGCAGAATAATAATTCTATATAACTCTGTAGAACTGTTTTGAAATCAAAAAACTCATTGATGAACTCGGTAACTCTATTTTGTAAAGACAACAAAAATTTAATATGCCAAACTTATGTTCATATTTGTAAAAGAATAATGAAAATACGTATGAAATAAAAGACCAGCCCGTGTATACTCTTAACATTGTTCTGTACGATATCCAGTTGAAAATATTAACATTCATGTTAAAATAGAAATAACTATTGCAAAGCTAATTAGAACAAACAAAAATTGTGGCGCCATTTACTGTGGCATAGTCACGCTGAGCAAAATGAAGTGACACTCTGTTAATGCAAAATAAATGTATTTTCCCCACAACAAAATATTGCATGATTTTATGTAAATAAAATAATATACCGACTTATTTCTAACATGCAGTTGTTATGGATATACATATATAATAAATGTATATTATTTGTATTATTTAATATGTTTATATAAATTTATAAATTTACATTGTTTTTTTTTTATTAACAACTAGGTATTTTAGCATTATTTGCTTTAGATGAATTTTTACTCCCTTTATATTAACTCGTAGTGTCTGCTTGTCGAAAAAATTTTGGATCGATTTTAACCAATTTCCCGTGAGCCATTCGGTTTGAAATTTTGCAGGCAGGCTCGTGGTTATAACAGAAATGATCTAACAAATTTTTAGAGTGATGCCAAAACAATGGAAAATTTTAAAATTTTCTACCAGAGTTAATAAAAAAATGTACAAAGGGTTAGTTTTTATTATATTATTACCACAGCGACCACAAAAACAACAAGTCCAGCTATGACAACAACACAACATTTAGAATAACAACAAGAACAATATAGAATCATCATATTTTTAATTTTTTTTTTCAGAGATTTCCCTGGACCTGTTCCACCGATTTTAATGATTTTTGAAATAGAAATCTTCCCATGAATTTGGTGAATCATTCTCACTAAAAATGATCACTGTAGCTGCACTATTCAGGGCGTGATCGTGACAAGAACAACATAGAAAATTATATTTTTTCAAGACTTTTTTTAGTTCTTCATTCAAATCTCGGGCCCTAATCGAGCGATTTGGACGATTTTAAACAGCAAACTTTTCAGGAAGTTAATGAATCAGTTTTTATATCAACGAGCACCCTAGCTGCCCGATAGATGCCGTCATCGTGATTTCCACAGACGGACAGACGGACAGACGGACATCGCTATATCAACTCCGGTTGTTATAAGGATCACAAATATATATATTTTATGGGGTCCAAAATTTTTTTTCTAATTATTACAAACGGAATGATAAACTTATATATACCCTCTGCACACTGGAGTGGAGGGTATAATAGTAAGTGTTACTGCGAAGGTGACACCAGTCGCTGTTGATGCTGTTGCAAATAACAGCACATATAAAGCCAATGTAAATACCAGACCTGAAAATCTTCAAAATGGTTAATAAGTCTTAAAATGATACTCAATCTGTAGCAACATAGTTATAATATATTTTTTTTTTGTATGTCGCCGTTGATTGTGCTTAACTAAATATATTTTTATAATGGTTAAGTTTAATTGAGTTTCTTAAATCTTTTGTTTAATTTATTAGTCGGCCTTTAAAATTTTAAATTTAATATCTACACATAACTATTTTTGATGATGCAACGGTACTAAACAGATAAAATTTTAAAATAAATAGATAATAAGCACCTTTTAAATCGAATAGAAAGTGAACGATGAATTTCTGAAAGAATTTAAATTTCTTAGAGTATAAACACAATCAGAGCGGTTTTTTCATATAAAATTGATATTAAAATATCACAGAGCGCCACCGTACTAAAATAAAATAAAATTTATTTTCGTTGCCGAGTTTTTCAGTTTTCAACTCTCATTCTCTCTCTAATGTTGCCATAATTTTACATAATTGCTTTGTTGAATTCTAATTTTCTAAACAAAAAACATGTTTGTGATGTTAAAGGAAATTATTGAAGAAATAAAATATTTTGAAAGTAAAAAGTATATTTAAATTTAATTTTACTAAAATCAGATGTATTTTAAATTTTTAAACAGTTATAAAACTTTATATAAAAATATATCCAAAAAACGTAAACAATAATGCCGCTTTCTTTTCTGACAAAAAATGTCGCATTTAATTTGCCCTTTTCGAAAAGTGTATTTCTTTTATATATTACGAATTAAGAGCAACCTTATCTTATACATCAATCAAAAGGTCTCAAAGTGCTATGTTCATTAAATGGAAAAAATTGATTATTATCCTCTTTGAAGCCATAGGGGTAAAATATTTTAAAAATGCGACCAATGGTGAAATATTCTCACACTATGACCTGAAAGAAGTGAGTGGCTGCATTTTTTTTGCGATTTACGAGGTCTAGACTTTGAGACCTTTCGATTGATGTATAAGATAAAGTTGTTCTTTATTCAGAATATATTAAAAAATACACTTTCCGAAAAAATTGCAAATAAAATGCGACAAATGCAGAAAATTAATAATTCAAAAAAAAAAGCAAAAATATGCAACTACAAATAAGTGTCATTTTTTGTCAAATTTTTTGTTATTTTTACCGTAAATGTCAAACTAAAAGTGCCATAATTGAAGAAAAAGTCTATTTGCACAATTTTGCCGTTATTTAACAAAATAGCAATTGAACCAGCCAATTTGCTGTTTTGAAGCAGTAAACACAGAAGTTGTAGGCAAGAACTCTAACTCAAAAGTTGGGTCACTTGACATGAATATTTATACCCTATACCACTATGTGGTTTGGGTATAATGGCTTTGTGCTGCTGTTTGTAACAACCAAAAATATTTGACCTAGACCCATCTTTAATTATACCGATCGAATCGGAATCACTTTTTGAGTTGATTTAACAATGTCCGTCCGTCCGTCCGTCTGTCCGTCCGTCCTTCTGTGTGTCCATGTAAACCTTGTAATCAAACTGCAGGTCGCAAACATGAATATATTTTGATGAAATTTGGTATATAAGCTTTTACCGGCCATGGAATGAACGCTATTGAAATTGGTGAGAATCGGTCAATGTTAAGACCTAGCCCCGATACAAATTACCCCTATGAAATCGACATAAATTGCCATAAGATCCAAATTGTCATATAGATCTTACTCAAATTGGGTTTGTATGCGTTCATTACATCCATTAATGAGTAGTCCAAAAATGATCCCTTTGGCCCCATATAGACTGCTTCCCGATCTTCACTTAAATCTATTAAAAACAAAAATATTGCACTGATTCTTCTCAAATTTTGTTTGTATATATTTTTGCAAAATACAAGAGACTTTACCAAACATGATCAGGATTGGTCCATTTTTGGACCTAGTCCCCATATAGATATAGCATCCGATATGAACTTTTTCATGTCTGCAGCCAAAAAAATTAATAAAAATCCCACTCAAATTTGGTTTTTGCTTATTTTCTATGTCCAGTTAGTTGGGCCTAAGAGATATGGTTTCTAAACGCATGGTATAGGGTATCGTATAGTCGGTCTAGATCGACTATAATTGTTTTATTGTAAATTTATTTGTTCTGATATAAACTTATGAAAAAGTACCATAAATGAGCTTTTTAATGAAAATAAGCAAAACCTGAATTTATAGCAAAACATGCAACAACAAATGTAAAAATTTTATTGTAAATTAATTGATTCGAATAGATGTTTGTGAAAAAGTTCAATAAATTAAGATTTTTATAAAATTTGCTAAAAATAAATTAATAGCAAAATATGCAACAACAAATTTAAAAAATTTGATTGTATATTAATTGATTTGGCAGATATTTAATGGAAATATGCCAAAAAGTTAATTTTAAGCAAAATATGCGAAAAAATGCAATTAAAAATTGGTATCATTTTATTGGAAATTTATTGGTACCTCAAAGATATTTATGAAAAAAAAAAAGATGTATAAATGAGCTTTTCTATGAAAATATCCAGAAACATGAATTTTAAGAAAAATGTGAAACAAAAAATTGTTAACATTTTATTGTAAATTAATGTAGCAACAAGATGCATTTAAAACAAAATATGCACAAATATGCAATTACAAATCGATGCCATTATATTGTACATTTATTCATTCAAATATATATTTGCGAAAGTGTTCAATAAATCAACAGCTGAATAAATGAACAATAAATGAACATTTTGATGAAAATATACAAAAACATGCATTAGATGGAAAAACAAGGAAGAGTGTTAAATTCGGTAAGGCTAAATTTCTGTTAAGGCCTAGTTACTCACGCGTAACGGTATCGGCGGGGATCAGCTGGTTCAACCTGTCTTATGAAAAACACATACAAATGCTTACTCAACTTAAGCTAAACGTATCGTATCGTTAGCTTCTGTTGATTTTAGATTCTTGCTACGTTTGTACGTGACATTTGTGAACAGCTGATAAAGTTTGGTTAATTTTACACAGCAACATGCTGGTTCGTTTTTTACGTTCTTTAATTGCACTAAATGCCAACGTTACGATACGATACGATTACATTTTAGCAACGTGTGGGTACCTAGGCCTTTACCCTCCACCTACGGATTTTACGTTTAAGTTAATATCTGGACTATTTATGTATTTAATATCTGGACTACTACGTAAACAAAATATTTGAAAAATAAAAAATAAAATTTGATAAACTTAGTACTAAAAAATATTACAACAAACACACTGAATTTGTGGCATTTTTTTTATAGGTATCTTGGCACAATGATGCCCGAACTACCCCATTTTAAAGATCAACCTGCTCGAAACAATGACAAACGATATTATCCTAGTTTATTGGTTTAGTTTGTGAATGAGTGGATTTCAGCAGACTGACGGATGGACAGACAGATGGACATCTCTATATCGACTCGAGTTGTTATAAGGATCAAGAATATTTATACTATATGGGATCGCAAATTCATTTCTCGATGCGTTACAAACGAAATGAGAAACTGATATATACCCTATGCGCTGTGACGTGGGGGGGGTTTAATATTCTAAAACGAATCTATAACTTTTATCGTAAAATTTATGGTAAAATGTATTAGGTCAGCTGGGTTGTTCATTTCTTGTGAAAATTATTCATTGAGATCCAGAGCAGGCTGCGACAACAAAATCGGTTCAATAGGTCCCGAGATTTCAATGAAAATGTAAGGAAAAAGAAATTTAAAGTCAGGGTGAAAGTAGTAGGCCAGCAGAGTAAAACCTCCAAAGTGTTTGGGGTTCTCAGGCCAATTTTTGAGGTGTAAACATCTATACGCGCAGGGGGGTAAATTTCTATTTCACAATACAATCGCAAAAACAGCGTAACACATCGGTGTGAGCTGAAGTGTAAATCGGTGTGACTTTATCTGATTGTATTTGTGAAAAAATTATGATATGTTCTTTTCTAAACATTTTCCAATTGTCTTTCAAAAAACAGCAATTGTATTTCAGAAAACATCAATTGTATTTCAGAAACCATCAATATAATTTCAGAAAACATCATTTGAATTTCAGAAAACATAAATAGAATTTCAGAAAACATCAATTGAATTTCAAAAAGCATTATTTGAATTGCTGAGAACATTAATTGTATTTCAGAAAACATCAATAGAATTTCAAAAAGCATCATTTGAATTGCTGAAAACATTAATTGTATTTCAGAAAACATCAATTGAATTTCAGAAAACATCAATTGCATTTCAGAAAACATCAATTGAATTTCAGAAAACAGCATAATCGACTTATTTTTTATGCACTGGAAAATATGATGTTGAGGTTTTCTTTAATTATTAGATGTTTACACATCTCCCTTGTGATCGTACTCACATGATTTTTTTTATGACCTTTTATATTTTTTGTTAGGAATAGAAAAAGAAAGCATCTGAATAACTATGGAGTGTATGATAATAAAGAAAAAAAGTCATTTTTAAAGTATTCCGAGTAAGGGTGAAAGTACTAGGCCTGTATAGTAAAACCTTCAAAGGGCTAGCCATTTTTTATAACATTTTATATTTTTAATATAAATTAATTTTTTTAATAACAAAAAATTATACGCGTTTTCATTGCTGACCAATATTTCGAAAATAATGAAAGTTTGGCGGCTACAGTTAAAAATTTCGTCCAAATATGGTAGGAATATTAATCTAACTTCATCAGCTGCGAAGAGAGTAATTGAAAAATTCATACAAACTGGATCAAGTGATGATGTAAAACACATTGGTCTTTCAAATGTTAAATGTCAATATCTAAGCAGTTCGTAAGAGTGGTGGTGAGAGCCCAGGAACATTAATTCGGCATCGTGGATATGAATTGCCATTTTAGGAAGCTCCTTAAAGCTCCTTACTCACTGAAGATCTAAGTCTCCATGCTTATAACGTTTAATTGACCCAAGAACGCTAAACAGTACCTATAAATAAAATTATTTTTATTACTTTTCAAAAAACTTTTATATTCTTTATATATTTGAGATCATTTAGTATTTAATGACTGAGTTTTTGAAGTTATGTACTTCAATTCAAAGTAAATCAGTTCGTTTACGTAGTTGTAAATTATTGAGACAATCTTCTTACTCTCCCGGTTTTTTTATCTTTTACAAATCTATCTATAATATTAATAGGCTATGCGATATCTTGTTACCGATGTTTTGTTCTACCGTTTTATCCCGATTTGACCAAACATATATTATTTGAAAGGTATTTCTTTTTGGCCGTTTTGCAGATTTACAGATTTTTAAATTTTTTTCTTTATTTTGAGTAAATTGCATTTAAAGTTGCTACTAACACATACATAAAACAAGTAAGAAAATTATAGTCGGTCTAGGCCAGCTATATGATACCCTATACCATGCGTTTAGAGACCCTATCTCTCAGACCCAACTAACTGGATATAGAAAATAAGCATAAACCAAATTTGAGTGTGATTTTTCTTAATTTTTTTGGCTGCAGATAAGAAAAATTTCATATCGGATGCTATATCTATATGGGGACTAGGCCCAAAAATGGACTGATCCTGACCATGTTTGGTAAGGTCTCTTGTATTTTGCAAAAATATATACAAACAAAATTTGAGAAGAATCAGTGCAATATTTTTGTTTTTTGATAGATTTAAGTGAAGATCGGGAAGCAGCTCTATATGGGGCCTATGACTACGAGTTGTCCCATAGAGATCATTTTTGGACTACTGATTAATGGATGTAATAAACACATACAAACCCAATTTGAATAAGATTTATATGATAATTTGTATCTTATGGCAATTTAAGTCGATTTCATAGGGGTCATTTGTATGGGGCTAGGTCTGAACATGGACCGATTCCCACCAATTTCAATAGCGTTCATTCCATGGCCGATAAATGCTTAGGTGCCAAATTTAGTCAAAATATATTTATATTTGCGACCTGCAGTTTGATTACAAGCTTTACATGGACACACAGACGGACGGACGGACGGACGGACATCGTTAAATCGAATCAGATAGTGATTCTGATTCGATCGGTCTAATAAAAGATGGGTCTAGGTCAAATATGTTTGGTAGTTACAAACAGCAGCACAAAGTCATTATACCCAAACCACATAGTGGTATAGGGTATAATTATACATATGCTATGTGTGTTTTATTAAATTTATTAATATGTTTGTGAATGAGTTTGCTATCTTCATTCACAATAATAACAAACCATAAAAGTGTTGGTTTGTGAATTGGCTAAGTTGAAAAATAAAGCCGCCTAGAAATTGCACTCGAATTTTTTATAATTGGGAATAAAATAAAATAACCCCAAGCTAATAAATGACCCCAAGCAAATAAAAGACAATTTATTCAAAAGAATCTGAAATATAAAATTAATTTTATTTATTTTGGTGTATTTAAGGATGATTTAGTGTGCGATTCAAATTGTTTTCTGTAATCACTTACGACTTGCAATAAGTATTGCTTTTATTTAATTTTATATTAAATTTATGTTTCATATTCTTTAGAATAAAATGTCTTATATTAGCTTTGGGTCATTTGTGGGTCTTCTTATTTCATTTAGAAAAATATAGATAATTTTTATACATAAAATAATTTTATAACAAAATTGGTTAAAAGTTGTTTTAATTTATATTCGCGAGCAATAAGCAGATAATTGCACCAAAGATATATCACAATGGATTATTTTGATACCAGGAGCACTGAATAAATAAAAATTAACCGAATTATTTTTCTTAAATTCGAAATAGTGGTTTCATCGAGTTTAATAGAAAAATTCGTTTTCGGTAATTTTTATTTAAAAATATCTTAAAATCCAAAGCTAGCCTTGACAAATAATGAGTTACATTTCTCTGATTTATCTAAAATTTTAGGAACGGAAGTTCTACACATTTAGTTATCATATTTTAAGCGTCGCATCTAAAAATTTAATAGCACTTACAAAATATTTGAATTTTTTGAATAAACTGTTTTTTATTAGCTTGGGGTCATATGCGACCCCAATTCCAAAAGCTATTAAGATAAAATATAAGATAAAATATAACATTTGACAGTAGAAAAGTGATAACTACAAAGTATTTAGAAAGAGTACATTTACAGAATATTTTACAAAAACCCCATTTTTATCGAAATCCGCGAAAATAAAATCCTTGGCAAAAAATTCTGGCTTCTAAAAATTCACACAGTTAATCTCTGACATGCATTCAACAAGACCTTAAATAGCTAGATCAATTTCTTAAATTTTGTTTAAGAAAATTTTTCAAAACTTAAAAAAGGAGTTTTCAAAATTTTATGAAAAAAATTTTCCATTTTCGGTCTCAATGCTTAATAAGTTAACAAGGTGGTAATAAATACTTCATATCTGAGTTCTTACAGGTATAGAGACTAAAACAAAATATTGGCTTTAATTAATTTCTTAAAGTTGAAAAAAATGCCATCAAATTTCATGATCTAGTTTTATTTTTTTTTTTGGCCAAAAGTGGTCTGGCGCATTTGCTATTTCTTAACGAGTTTTTATTCGATTTTAAAGTTTTATAGCTTTTTGGAAAGATAATTTAATACTGATCCTTAATTATATAACAATTTGTCGGAAAAATTAATTTATGTAACAAAATTTTCGTAAAATCTGAAAAAAGTCATATTTTCCCCATATAAACACACTTGAAATTTTCAATCGCGTTGAGCCACCTCTAAATGTTTTTGGATTGGCCCAAAACTTTGTATTTCTCACTTATTTTTCTATTCGCATATTTCTAGGGGGTGCGACCGCATATTTCTGGGGTGATGCCCTAGTGGGCATCAGTCAAGAATGAATTTATTGCTAATTTTAACGTCTAGAAAACTGGCCAAAAGGTACAAAAATTGTACGTATGGTAACTTCTAAACAATCGAATATAAAATAGAGTTTGTGGATTAGATAGAAACATCAGATGATAGGAAAACTTTTGGAAATTCGGTTGTGAAGGGGGGTGAAAACGGCCAAAAAGGGGAAATGGTACCTTTTTGCATCTTCTTAACATATTTATCTATATAAATGAATTTTGGTATACAGACTCTACCGAATATGTGGGCATCAGTCAAAAATGAATTTATTGCTAATTCTAACTTCTAGGGGAGGAAAAACGACCGAAAATGGGGAAAATTATACATTATAAAATATAGTTTGTGTATTCCCCTAGAGATAGTTTCGTTATATGAGAGGAAAACATTGGCTGAGGATTAATTTTTTCGAAATTCTGTCATTTTTTGCAACAATATATACAAACCGATTTTGAGAAAAATCTGTGCAATATTTTTGTTTTTTGATACGTTTAAATGAATTGTTTTAGAGGGTTTATTCATGAATGTAATAAATACACGCAAACCCAATTCGACTTAGATCTATTTGATAATTTTAATCTTATAGCAAGTTAAATGGGGACAAGTTCTGAACTTGCACCCATTTTCACAAAATTCAATAGCGTTTGTCCTATGGCTTGAGTTACTTCCTTTCCAAATTAAGCCATCGATATGTATTACAAATAATTTTATTTTTGATCTTTTGGCAATACATTGGAAACTTATACAAAATTTTACATTTGGCAATTTTATTTTTTAATAATTTCGTGAGTAATAAAATTCCGCAAATTTTTGCAAATATGGCATCATTTTAATTATTGATGCAATAGAGCGCGAAGCTTAAATAGAAATTAAACATTGATGCAGAATGGAAGAGAAAGTAGTGCATTATATAAAAATTTTTAATACAAATTTAAATAATATCGTTTTATTATTTCAAAGTAATTTTTTATTTTATGAATCCGCCTTCTTTTTCGTTTTACTTGATTTTTTAAAACCAAAAGTCGTTCCATCTTTCTTTTAATGCTGTTTTTATTATAAGTTAACAACAAGTTGTCATTTCTAGAATCAAAATTTTCCATAATCTATAATATTAATAGGCTAGGCGATTTCTTGTGACCGATGTTTTGTTCTACCGTCTTATCCCGATTTTGACCAAACGTATATTATTTGAAAGGTACTTCCTTTTAGCCGTTTTGCAGATTTACAGATTTTTAAATTTTTTCCTTTATTTTGAGTAAATTGAATTTAAATTTGCTACTAACACATACATAAAATTATACATATGCTATGTATGTTTAAATTTGTTAATGTGTTTGTTAATGAGTTTATTATCTTCATTAACAACAATAATGAACCATAAATGTGTTGGTTTGCGAATTGGCTAAGTTGAAAAATAAAGCTGCCTAGAAATTACACTCGAATCTGCTAGTATCATTGATTGCTTTAATGGCTATAAAGCCACCTAGTTGGTGATACCATCGGATTTTCCTTTACATATCGGAATCTTTTTATATAATTTTTTGTCTGACTGACGAATAAGAGAAACTATTTTCTCTTTGACCAAAAAGTTTAAATTTGGAGGAAAGTTGTTCAAATATGTACAATGTCATTTATTTATTTACAAAAGTAAAATGTAAAGCGCCAATTTATCGCTATATATAGCTCGTGAAATGACTCAGTTACTGTATGAGACATTTTCTGGTCGTGTACTCTGTGGTTTCGGATTATTTGAAGTCAAAGTCTATTTGTAACTACTCAGATCCCACTGTACATTGAACCAAATTAAAAGCTTTTACAATATATTTGCCATTGCCTTGAATTCTATTTGTTGAGTCAACCGAGTTAATTTGTATATTCCATTTAAGCGGTAGGTAGCGTGCTCGCCTATCATTCGAGGGGTCGATTCCCACCAGAGGCTTTGGTCTGTCGCTGCAAAAAAAAAATCATGTGAGTCCGATCACAAGGGACATGTGTAAACATCTAATAATTAAAGAAAACATCAACATCATATTTTCCAGTGCATAAAAAATAAGTCGATTATGCTGTTTTCTGAAATTCAATTGATGTTTTCTGAAATGCAATTGATGTTTTCTGAAATTCAATTGATGTTTTCTGAAATACAATTAATGTTTTCAGCAATTCAAATGATGCTTTTTGAAATTCTATTGATGTTTTCTGAAATACAATTAATGTTCTCAGCAATTCAAATTATGCTTTTTGAAATTCAATTGATGTTTTCTGAAATGCAATTGATGTTTTCTGAAATTCAATTGATGTTTTCTGAAATACAATTAATGTTCTCAGCAATTCAAATAATGCTTTTTGAAATTCAATTGATGTTTTCTGAAATTCAAATGATGTTTTCTGAAATACAATTGATGTTTTCTGAAATTCTATTGATGTTTTCTGAAATTCTATTGATGTTTTCTGAAATTCAATTGATGTTTTCTGAAACTCAAATGATGTTTTCTGAAATTATATTGATGTTTTCTGAAATTCTATTTATGTTTTCTGAAATTCAATTGATGTTTTCTGAAATACAATTAATGTTCTCAGCAATTCAAATAATGCTTATTGAAATTCAATTGATGTTTTCTGAAATTCAAATGATGTTTTCTGAAACTCAAATGATGTTTTCTGAAATTATATTGATGTTTTCTGAAATTCTATTTATGTTTTCTGAAATTCAATTGATGTTTTCTGAAATACAATTGGTGTTTTCTGAAATACAATTGATCTTTTCTGAAATTCTATTGATGTTTTCTGAAATTCTATTTATGTTTTCTGAAATTCAAATGATGTTTTCTGAAATACAATTGATGTTTTCGAAATACAATTGATGTTTTCTGAAATTCTATTGATGTTTTCTGAAATTCAATTGATGTTTTCTGAAACTCGAATGATGTTTCCTGAAATTATATTGATGTTTTCTGAAATTCTATTTATGTTTTCTGAAATTCAAATGATGTTTTCTGAAACTCGAATGATATTTTCTGAAATTATATTGATGTTTTCTGAAATTCTATTTATGTTTTCTGAAATTCAAAGGAATTTTCAGAAATTATATTGATGGTTTCTGAAATACAATTGATGTTTTCTGAAATTCTATTTATGTTTTCTGAAATTCAAATGATGTTTTCTGAAATACAATTGATGTTTTCTGAAATACAATTGATGTTTTCTGAAATTATATTGATGTTTTCTGAAATTCAATTGATATTTTCTGAAATTTTATTGATGTTTTCTGAAATACAGTTTATGTTTTCTGAGATTCTATTGATGTTTTCTGAAATACAATTGATGTTTTCTGAAATTATATTGATGGTTTCTGAAATACAATTGATGTTTTCTGAAATTATATTGATGTTTTCTGAAATTCTATTTATGATTTCTGAAATTCAAATGATGTTTTCTGAAATTATATTGATGGTTTCTGAAATACAATTGATGTTTTCTGAAATTCTATTGATGCTTTCTGAAATTCAATTAATGTTTTCTGAAACTCAAATGATGTTTTCTGAAATTATATTGATGTTTTCTGAAATCCTATTTATGTTTTCTGAAATTCAAATGATGTTTTCTGAAATTATATTGATGTTTTCTGTAATTCTATTTATGTTTTCTGAAATTCAAATGATGTTTTCTGAAATTATATTGATGGTTTCTGAAACACAATTGACGTTTTCTGAAATTCTATTGATGCTTTCTGAAATTCAATTGATGTTTTTGAAAGTCGAATGATGTTTTCTGAAATTATATTGATGTTTTCTGAAATTCTATTTATGTTTTCTGAAATTCAAATGATGTTTTCTGAAATTATATTGATGGTTTCTGAAATACAATTGATGTTTTCTGAAATACAATTGATGTTTTTTGAAAGACAATTGGAAAATGTTTAGAAAAGAACATATCATAATTTTTTCACAAATACAATCAGATAAAGTCACACCGATTTACACTTCATCTCACACCGATGTGTTACGCTGTTTTTGCGATTGTATTGTGAAATAGAAATTTACCCCCCTGCGCGTATAGATGTTTACACATTAAAAAAAAAAAAAAAAAAAAAATTAACACACTACTCCCTCTTTCCTCTTTACCCTATTTTCCTGAGATCAACACAATGCACTGTATCAGTAGGGGGCATCCCCTGAGTGTTGATTAATTAAAAAAAAAAAAATGTTTAAACGCCTTACCCATCAATATTGAATTTATATAGAGTCCCATAAGCTCTCATCAATCACCTGTTCGTTTTTGAGCAGAAGTTTGACTCAATCGTGAATTTTCTAATGAACCGAAATTAACTTGGTTTGTTGTAGATTATCTTCGTATCCATCTATCGTTCTGGTTCAAAATATATGTTAACTGGCGCACAACATTGTTTGCCACTGCTATCTATATTAGTACATGGCTATTTCATTAATTATTGATTTAGAATGCGGTTAGTATATCATTTTAGTTGTATGCGTGTTATTAATTATTTTTATTGCCTGTATCAAGTATAAAAATGCATTGAATTAACGAAGATATATACATTTATCCTTTGGACATCAACGTGTTAATACTATTAGTAATTATTCATATATAAACAATTTAAAATGCATTGCAGCAAGATATACTTTATATGCGCCATTGTTTTGGTTCTTACACTTAATTTCTCTGAAGCTGGTCAGCAAGTTGGTAAAGCAGTCGGAGACATTGGAGTAAGTTAATATTGATCAGTGATTATATAAAATATTATTATTTTTTTTTATTATTAAATGTTTAGAAAACTATAGCAAAAGGTGCTAGTAGATTGCCACCAGTCCTTTTAATTCCTGTGGCAAATAATAGCACATTCAATGCCAATGTAAATACCAGACCTTCATCTCCCAAAAACGCTGAAGAAAATACAACACAGTCCTCGTAGTTTAAATCGGAGCTGTTATCTTAAATATAATTAAGTGCATTTTTGTTACATATTTCAATTTCCATTTATATATTACCTAATAAATTGATATAACCAAACAAAGTCTCATCTGAAACTAATATCTATAGTGGTGGAAATAAAAAAAAAAAATATTAAAAATTTATTTTTTTGTATTTTAAATCGAATGATTAATTTACAGATGTGGAAATAAAAAATCTTCAAGTCCATAAAAAAAGTGTCACATTATTTAATTTTTCATTTAAAACAACTTTTTATCATTTTGTTGTCTAAGACAGCAAATAATACTAAATTCTTACCGCACCAAATTTGTTTAAAAACAATGCTATGTGTGTGTTTATTAAATTTGTTAATGTGTTTGTAATAGAAATGAGTTTGTTTTTTGTGTTGATTTGTGAATTGACTATAACTGATTAGCATACCTTTAGGGTCTTTATTTAATGAAAAAGTAAAATTTTCTAGAATTTGCACTCGAATTTCGAGGGCTGGAATCTGCTAGTTATAGTAAAACCCCCAAAGCGTTTGGTCCCGTTTTCATTGTACACTGTACTGCAAAAGACTCAAAAAATAGTGTAATAGTACTTTTGAACTAAATTTTGAGTTCGAATGTCTCCAAGAGAGTTTTAAAAGAAATTCCTCCTGAGAACATTTTAAACCTATATCTTCAATTTTCATGGGTCATTTTAGTCCCTTCTTCAATAAATACCAAAAAAGTATGCTGAAACATGAGTTTAATGGATTAAAATGTTCTGTGTTTATGTTCTACAGCAAATTTTACTTGGAGGTGTTGAAGACGAGAACGTCATCCGGTCATGTTAAATCACTGAAAAGAGGAATTTTTATTTATCACGTGCAGCCCAGTCCTTTATTTATCCTATGTGAATTTTTATAAATTTATGTTTTTCAACTTATTTAATATTCTAATGGGGTTTTTTATTTAGTATTTTTCTTGGTAATTTTTATTTTCTTTTTTAAATTGGTAAAAGTTGAAACGGAATTTAAAGGATTATAATGTTCCGTTTTTAATGATTTTAATTTACATATCTATTTTTTATGTAGTTTTCGAAACAAATTACGATTGTTTTCAATAACGATTTAATTATTATTTTATTTATTCATCACTATTATCAATATCTGAATCACAAATAATATCCAACTGGAATCCTTCGTGATCTTCATAATCTTTTTCCTGGAATATGTGCTTACTCTACCAATATATTTCTCCAAGCGAATTTTTTCCTTTATATCTGCAATTTTTTGATATTTAAAATGTAAAGTTCCGAAATTATTTGCTGGTTTAAATAAACCATGTAAGCTTCTCCACTAAAATGCCCTTTTTTTCTTTTCTTGGGACAAACTTAGCACAAATGCTTGCAAGATTCCATTTTTCACTATATTTACTTTTTTTCTTCACAGTTTTAAGGTTAAAACGAAATGCAATTGACGTTTTTGCCGAAAAATTAATATGAGTATCAAAATTTTGTATTCATATTATTCTTTATTTTTCGCTTAGTTTGTTTGAGAAAAATATTCAAATTATCGCTGGTGGAAATACTAAAATCGTTTTTTTCTGGACTTTATATCTTATGTATACAATTTCGTCTTCGACAACCCTAAATTAAATTTGCTGTAGACCATATTCACAGAATGTTTTAACCTTTAAACGCACGTATATATATATTTTCAACAAGTTTTATCGAAATCCTTCAACAAATATATATTATTTCAATATTTTCTTTAAAGAAATGTAAATCTCCTTAAATTTGACCATTGACCTTAAAGAGGGACAGTTTATAATGTTTCAATTTAACCTTAATTTACAAGATTAAGAACTTATATAATTTAGTGTAATATTTTGACATAAGATATTTGAAATATAAAAACACCAAAACGATGTAGCCTAAAAGTTGCAAAAGTACGAAAAATCACATTTTTCTTCAAATCCGCTGAAATAAAAACGCTGCCCTCGCCAAATTAAGAACAGGATAGCTACAATATTTGGCATTTTTAATCATATATATTTTATTAATAAGACCTTAAAGTCCAATCGTTGATTTCGGAAAATTTCTTGAACAAAATTTTTGAAAAAGTAAAATTTGAGATTCTGAAGTAGTGCTAAAAAATACGTACCGTTTTGACAATAATTTAGAATGGCATAACAATAGATGAGATGCCAAAGACTTTACATAAGATCATCTTGGGATCAGGGGAATGAAAAAATGTTGTTGTTGTAAATTCTTTCAATGTCTTTAAAAATGTGAGCTCGATTTTCTTAATCAAGTGGTCTGCGGCGCATTTATTGCCTGGGGAAGTTGATATAACTAAGCTGTTTTTCAACCGATAATAAATTTTGTTGTTTTATTATAAAGATAATTTACTCTTGATTATGATTTACTTATTAATTTAATTGAAACCCAATTATTAATATCAATATTTTTGAGAAAAATTATTTTTTTTTGATAATTGTTACATATAAATGCACACACAGAAAACAGATCCGTTGTGGCTACCAAATTTATTGCCAAACGAATTGCGATGAAACAAATAACCGAATTTTGAGTTTATGACAATTACAATTCTATCGTCTTAACAGTAAATATTTTAACACAATAGAAAATGAAATGTTGCTATAAAATTTTTATTAATATGTACAGTCGAAAATGCAGTTGTTAAACTGTAGAAGAATTCGGTTGGTACATTTTTTTTCTGTGTGCATATTTGAACTTTGAACTCAATGTGCTTCCAGAAAGCATTGTCCGATTTGGCTCAAATTTTGCGCACTAAAGTTTTAGATCCAGTGTCCAAATAATCCGACCCGCACACCTCAAAATTCGACCAAAAATTTTTTTCATACAAACCGCTGTCACCCTAGTATACATACATACATACATACATATCTGCAAGAGTATTTTTCGGTTTAATTGGCGTACTTTACAATCTTTTTTTACTTTTGAATCGTCTTATTAATTCATGATCTACACCTGTGATAGTTTCTGGCTCTGAAAAAAATCTCCTTGCAATATTTCCAATATTTGAGTTTTCTTTTCCTTGTTTTTGTCGGTCGATTATGAGGCCTAGGTGAAGATATTTGATATTTTACTTAAATTTGTCGTTTTTTCTAGTTTTTTTTTCTAGTCTACTGTTTCGCCTAACGTACCAAATTCCAAATCATAACCCAATTTAAGAATATGCTCTATAAATCGTATTCCAGCATGAAGGGGAAACACTCCAAATTTGTAAACTTCCTTAAAACCATTGTCTTATGGTGGGGGTTGGCTTAATTGACTTGATATCTTTTAGCATCTTAATGCAGCTTGACAATAACTTTGTTTCGGCTAAAGCTTGTGGAACATTTCCATCAATCATTGTGAGATATCTGGGTCATCAAATTTCTATATTACTAGTAGACGTTCTTTAATGATATCATTTGTTTCCTTTTTGAATGCAATTTTTATTGGTCTGCAATACTTTGCTAAAGAGGGAATATAATTTTTCCATTCATCAATTTCTGTAGCTCTACTACTTGACGGCTTTAAGCCGGTATAACTTTTTCTTAAGCGCAATGAAACGAATAATACCATAAATAAATTAACATATGATGAATTTTCGGCATTACATTGATTGCATTGTTTCTGACCAGAGGATCCATCCCATCCCCATTTAGAAATTAAAGTCTAAATCGTTCTGCAGTATGTTCAATAAGATCTTGCAATTTTTTTTCTGCTGAAGTGACACTAATAGCAGTTTGTGAATACACACGCACGACCAATTTCCGTTATAATCAAGCTAATAAAATTCCTAAAAATGTCTAGATCGTATCTGTGGTCATATTGGGAAAGAACTCGTTATATTTAGAAACAAATATTTACACCCTATACCACTATGTGGTTTGGGTATAATGACTTTGTGCTGCTGTTTATAACAACAAAAAATATCGGCCTTGGATGAAAGCTATTGAAATTGGTGAGAATCGATCCATGTTCAGACCTAGCCCCCATACAAATGACCCCTATAAAATCGACATAAATTGCCATAATATCCAAATTGTCGTATAGATCTTAGTCAAATTGTGTTTGTATGTGTTTATTACATCCATTAATGAATAGTTCAAAAACGGTCCCTATGGGACAACTCTTGGTCATAGGCCCCATATAGAGCTGCTTCCCTGTCTTCACTTAAATCTATCAAAAAACAAAAATATTGCACCGAATTAACTCAAATTTTGTTTGAGACTTTACCAACCATGGTCAGAATCGGTCCATTTTTGGACCTAGTTCCATATAGACATAGCATCCGATATGAACTTTTTCATATCTGCAGCCAAAAAAATTAAAAAAAATGCCACTCAAATTTGGTTTATGCTTATTTTCTACATCCAGTTAGTTGGGCCTAAGAGATAGCGTCTCTAAACGCGTGGCATAGGGTATCGTATAGTCGGTCTAGATTCTATGATTATTACTCTAATAAAGGGTCTCATGTTGACTTTTGGGCAGGATTCGCCACATATCTGACATTTGCTCAGGAAAACTGTTCTGGTTCACACGGGCGGAACCTGGTAGAATATACCATGGGGTATATGAGTGTGTAGAAGGGTTCGGACTAGAAAAGAGTGCACGATTTTTTGTGATGTGTTTAAACGGGAAGGAGTTATGCTCTATTTAGTAGATGATTTTCGGGCAATTTGGACCTTAACTTAAAAAAAAAAGTTTAAAAATTTCTAAAAGGCACAAAGACTTTATTTTTTATAGCTTATAATTATAGAATATTTTTTTTTTTGCTTTTGAAATGTTTTAAAACAAAAAAGTTATGGTCATTTAGAAATTTGAATTTACCAAGAAATTTTCAGTTTTAGTAAAACTCTGAGAAATTCCATCTTGAATCACCCTGTTCGCTGTAATATAGTTGAAATTGAGTTGTAATTTTTTAGCTTCCAAGCTTCACTGGTATTTACTTTCATAGCTTTAAAATCGGTAACCATAAACAATGATTTTTGGCCGCCTTCTCCAAATATGTGCCACAGTGCGGCGTAGGGATATAACTTTTTACAATTTTTGCAAATACGAAAAACGGCATACCATAGTCGAATAGAGCATAAAAAAGTATGAACCCCCATTATTTTTTTTTTTGCGAAATTGCAAAAAAAGTTTCCGCGCAAAACGAAATTACTTTTTTTATCAGAACTGCTGAAAAAAACAAAAAAAGTTTTGTACAGTGTACACGTTTTTCTTCATAATAATAGATATTTATTTAACTAATAATCTTCCTATTATTCCAAACGCCTTTAAATGGACCCAAGGGAAGTGCCCCACCCACCCCAAACTAATTTTTCTTTAGAAAATTCTGATTCAATATTAAAAAATTTAAAAAAGAAAAAGCAAGTTATTCAAGAACTCGCATAGTCAAATAATAATAACACAGCTGTGCGCGCGACAATGTCTTTACATCTGACGAGACGAGAGCGTAGTTACATACTTCTTCTCTTTTATTTAATGTTCTCTATGCAAGAATGATAAAAGAAAGATTACGATAGTTGAATGATTTCCCGTTAGATGACGTAACAAAGCCACCTTAAGGGTTACCAAGTATGTTTAATTTAGGAAAATTATAAAATCTTGCGAAAAATGTATGTATTATGTGATAGTTGGCAACCCTATATATATAAATACACAGATGGAGCTAAAGAAGTTTTACTTCAGTTGTGTGATCTTAAGCACATTTGTTTTATCATTCAATTTAGAAATTGAAATAAATATTTCAAATCTGTTTTTATCGGGATAAGTAAATATTGTTTGTGTAAAAATGTTTAAGACAAGTGCTAAGTATTGTAATACGTGGAAAGAAAATTTAGCTAGCAATACACAATGTATAAAAAATGTGGACATTCCATTGTTCGAATTATGTAAAAAGCCCAAAGAAAAGTTTGTTATTGGAAGATTTAATAGCCTTGGAAAGGAAATAAAGTGTAAGAAAAGAAGAACACAAATTATCGTTAGTGAACTTTCAGTTTTGTGGAAGAAACTCAATTTTAAAACACTTTCCTTAAGGTCTATTAAAAGAAATGTGGAAAGATTAATAAAGTCGTACCAAAACTTTTTAAAACGCCGCGGCGCGCCGTAATAAATATAGTTTTAATAAAATTTTTGATATAACTTCAAACAACGAAGAGCAACAATCACACGAATCGGAGCATTTCCCCATTTCAATATCTGAAACCGATAATGTGCCGTTGGATGATGATTACAAACTTCCAACCATAATGGACGATGGTCAGGTGTCATCAGATGATGATATTACCTACAAACCACCTGCCAGCCTATTACAAAAAAAGAAGCCTATGAAACCAGCTGTAAATTTAGTTATGAATGCAAACGTTAGCACTAGAAAGGCCGCAAAAATATGTAAAGAGTTCTCTGAATCTGGTGTAGAGATATTGTCGCCATCCCAACCTGGAATTTACAAAGCTTACACCAAAAATGCCGAACAAAAGAAAAAACTATTAAAAAACAGTCTTAAAAATGAAAACTGGTGCTTGCATTTTGACGGGGGAAAAATTGGAAAGAAGGAATATCAGGTCGTAGTACTGAAAAATGCTTCTAGGGAAGTAAAATTAGGTGTACTAGTTCTGAATGATGGAAAAGCGTCGACGATATTTCACGGAATAAAAGAATTATTATGTGATTTCGACTTGTTGGAATCAATTAAAATGATAATTTTCGATACAACCAGTGTGAATACTGGCAGACACCATGGTGTTGTCACTCGCCACAAAA
Organism: Cordilura impudica; assembly: GCA_963682025.1. Taxonomy (NCBI): domain Eukaryota; kingdom Metazoa; phylum Arthropoda; class Insecta; order Diptera; family Scathophagidae; genus Cordilura; species Cordilura impudica. The sequence goes on from OY821518.1 coordinate 287,992,223, forward strand.
TTTTTTGAAATCCTTTTCATTGCCCGCTCCACAGTATATTGGTTGTCAACATCATGTGCTAGATTTGATGTTAAATCATGTCATGGATGAGCTTTTAGAGGGAAAAACATCATCGCCCAAAATTTCATACAATTTTATTCCAAATTTAATAGAAAATTACGATGATCTAAAAAAAGAGTATGAACAAAATAAAGAGTGTATTAAGGTTAAAAGCATTAAATGGCGAAATGACATACAATACTTATATGAATTGGTCGAAGCTTTTAAATACTTCGAGAAAAATGAACGTTTTCCCTACATAAAATTTAAAGCAATACCAGCACTCAGTAATGCCCGTTGGAATTCTAGAGCTATTTTGGCACTTTTAGCCTTTGTACTTATTCCTGAATATCGTTTGCAATTATATCCTATTTGTAAGTTTGTGTGCGGTGCTTGGAGCGAAATCTGGTTTTCCGATTATACTTTCAACAAAAATAATTTCGCCACACTACAGAAATCATTGGCCGGCTTCACAAAAGCAAATGAATGTTTTCTCAGACATTGGGTAAATAAACCATCAGCTATTGAGGAAGTTCAGCGAAGTAACATCTGCGCAGAGCGTGCAATTAAAATTGTGCAAGACATTTTACCATTGTGTAAATCATCACATACTTTAAACTTAAAACTTATTTCATATAACAATTGACAAAAATTTAAAAATAAAAATATTAAAAAAAATTAAAAAATATTAAAAAAAAAAATCTGACTTTTTTTAGAAATCCATTTTTGCGCGGAACGTTTTTGAACCGAAATCACCTAAAAAAGTGATATTCATTACTTGTACAATATTTGCCACCACGTGGTGGTATGCCAAATTTTTCGTCAACATTTGTTATATGCCTAGTGCGGCGGCAGCGAATTTCATAAAAATCAAACTGCATAAAATAACAAAAGGTTTTATTGCTCATGATTTTTCTTTGCAATGTTAATTAAATTTATTGACATTTTACTGCATTGAAATTATAAACACTTATTGACAGCGATGCCAACTTAGCGCTTTTCGTGTTAGATTTAGCTCCTTTTAACTAAACAAAAGGTGCATTTTTTCTATTTAAGCTAAATAGGCGGGTTTGGGTTTTTACTGCTTTTAGCGCCTTTTTAATAGAACAGTTCATGGTAAACAAAATTGTACATATCTGAACAACTTCGCTCCAAATTTAAACTTTTTAGTCAAAGGGACTCATAATTGGTCCTTTAATTAATCGATAAAACACAAATTATATTATAATTATTACAAGTATATAAGTTGACTAACAGTGATTCTGATATGCCAAGAAAAATTCCGAAAGTATCTAATTGTCGCATTCGGTATCGAAATTTTTCGATCGAAATTATTTTTTTATTTTCCAAAACAAGAAACGAGGTTTCATATCTGTCCGTCTTCTTTAAATAATAAACCAAAATATGGAATGTTGGTTGATTTTACTCGATATCGAATGCGGTGATTAGCCCCCTGATGGATTTCTTTAGAAAGAGCCATTAAAGCAATTTTAGATATGTGGCTTGAGTTAAAAGCTAATTTTAACGTTTTTAACGACGCTGTTAAAAAATATATACATATAAAATATTCCAAAAACTATATATAACATATTTGGCTCAGTTTTATCGGAAGTATTAAAAGTGAATTCGGCAATCGAAGCCCATAATGCGGACACACAAAACTTTTTGATGACTTATCAGTTTTTAAAAAGTTTAACAAATAAATTTGATTTTTGGAGAGGATAAGATCGATTCTGTACTTAATGAAATTTGCTATTTAGGTTATAGTTTTGACAATAAGAAGAATCGGACAAACCATTAATCAAAAAATGTTATTTGCGAGCTAATTTTAAAAAATTTAAAAAACTTCTCTTCTCAGCTTTTTTCTCTGCAGATATGAAAAAGTTCAGATCGGATGCTACATTTATATGGGAACGAGGCCAGAAAATTGACCGATCCTGACCATATTTGTTGAAGTCACTTATATTTAGCAAAAATATACATACAAACCAAATTTGAGAAAAATGTTTTAGTTTTTCGATAGATTTAAGTGAAGATCTGGAAGTAGTTTTTGTTCTATAGGCTTTATTTTTGGTCTACTGATTGACAGGGATCTATATATAATTTGGATCTTATGACAATTTAAGTTGATATATGAGAATATGCACATATTTTTTTATAATTGATATACTCTTTAAACGTTTAATTGAATACTAAATGTTATAAAATGTACAAATAGTTCATAAGTTCCTTGAAAATAATAACTTTAATAATAACTTTATGTTTTTACAAACGTATAACTAGCGCTTTTTATCCCTTTTAGTTTCATTCAAATTTAGTAACTTTAAACGCTTTTTACTTGGAAATAGTTGGCATAACTGTTAACAATTGGCCAAAAAAAGTTTGACGTGTAAGTCTAGTCTAGGATTTATTGTGAAATGAATGGCGATAGACAAACGAAGCAAACTTGTTATATATTTTTTTCTGACAAACTATAACACATTTTATGATTATGTTCAATTGCATAGAAAACTTAAAATGTCTTTAATGACGTACGAATTGGAGAGAAGCCAAAAATGTTGCTTTTATATTATATGCTCTCGTAATAAATTTATAATGGTGTTGAGATACTATTTTTCAGAGACTTTTTTTTTGGTATTGCAAGATTAATAAATATTGTCTCATTTTAATTTAAAATATTCAAGGATTTTTATTAAGATCTTTTTTTAGGAACTGTTTTCGATTTCTGTTTTAAACAGTTCCGTCGTTTTAGAGGATAATTTTTTTTTTTTGGATTTTTGATTCTTTGAGCAGGTAAAAAAAACAATTATTTGAAAATAACAAAAAAATTCTAATGATATTGCTATATTTTTTTTTGAAGGGATTGAAAATATCGTTTTCATTTATAAATGCAATAATTATTGAATCTTCTTTTAAGAGAAATAGTTTAAAAGTTAAATAAAAGCCTTCATTGCAATGTTTTGTTCAAAACTATTATTTATAGAATCAAATGCGGTGAAGAAATTACACCACTTGAGAACTAAACGTAATACTGCTTATCAGATTATTTTGAATTACTCATGTTTTTGGATAAATAACTTGTAACGATAAAATTACGAATTTTCTAAAGAACTTCGTGTTCGTGCTAGTAGTATTAGCCATATGGTTAGCTTGGCCAAATTTTAAAACTTTTTCCGTTTTAAAGCTCTTCCAGCTTGACTGCTAAAATATCTTTAACGTTAAATTTAATTTTTAATTTGGTTCAAGATTTTTGAGGGCCCTTTAGGATAATAAGCACAGTAATAATTTCATTAACCCGATAACATACGGTAGCAAGGTAGATGTTGTGAAATACTCCATATGCACAACAGTACACAATATATTTGCGGCTTATGCGACTTATAGTTATTTTACAAAGTTTTGATTTTTCGTTGACGTCAATAAACTATTATACGTGATATTCATTAAGTAAAAAAATATATAAAAACGGTGTAAATTCTAAATATTCACAAAATTTAAATAATTGCTTCAACGTTTTTAGACATTTTTATCATGTACATCCTTAAAAAATCGGTATTATTTCTGGCAGTTATTGTGCTGTTCTTCACTAATGTAGCAGCTGACCGCCCATATAAACTTGGAGATCGAAAACCAGTTATGGAAATCCTTTCCTTCGAACTACTGACGACAAAAGTGGACAGTACAGATTCGAACCACAATATTATGAATAATAGCTCCTCTTTTGAACAAACTGCATTCGAGTTTTCTTGTGTTAGTCAGTTTGATGTATTATCCAGTTTTTCATTAATAAAATCAAACGCCGTGGGTTTCGATAACTTACATATATCCCAAGTTTATCAAGATCATTTTGCCATTAATATTGCCTTATATTTTAACTTCATTATTACGTCAAGTTCTTTCCCTACTAAATGGAAATATGCAAAAATAATTCCAAAATCGAAATCGGAGTATCGCCCAATAGCTATATTAAGCTTTCTATCAAAAGTAATGGAAAAACTACTACATTTACAAATGAGCAATTATATAAACGAAAATCAACTAATGTCTGACAAGCAGTCCGGATTTCGTTTTAACTACAGTTGTACTACAGCTTTGGTTAATGTAACCGAGAACATAAGACGTGAACTTGACTGTGGTAACATAAACTTTTTGATACTTCTCGACCATTCAAAGGTATTCGATACAGTTAACCATCAAACACTATGTATGAAGCTAAAACACTTGTTTAACTTTTCATCCACTTCTACGCAGCTTTTACATTCATACCTCACAAATCGGACTCAATCTGTATACGTTAATAATTCGACCTCAAGACCTGTAACACTCACGAGAGGCGTACCTCAAGGATCGATTCTGGGTCCACTTCTTTTTTCCGTCTATGCCAATAATTTGCCACAACTATCTCACTGCAAAATACACATGTATGTGGACGACGCACATGTGCGCCGACGAAGTTTTGAATAAACCCGTGTTATAGGAAACTTTTCAACGATTTCAAATATGCTACTCTTAATAATATCACATTTTTAGTTTAGAAGATATAACCGTTCAAAGTTGACCGGCTTTCGGTTTTCAAAAAAACACACAATTTTTAGTCAATTTGTTGCGATTTCAGGTGTAATATCACGAAAAATAGGTAACGAATCGCCTTATCTTTTGCTTGTATTGATTGATGTATTTATTAAATGTATAATGATAGAAAAAAATTAACTGTTTGCTTTGTGTTTCTCCTGGTAAATCACTATTTAAAAACTATCCGTTTTTTCACTATTTTTAAACTTTGACGGAAAATAAAAAAAATCTATATTTTTCTATATTTGCCATATTTGCAAAACATGTTCTTTGATTATTTCTTTACATAATTCAAAAGGTTTTATCTGCCCGTACGTGGGTGGCTTGGCTTCTAGAGGTAAAAAAGGTTAAAAAGACATGGTTGCAGAAATTGTATGGCGTGCATCCCTTACATGTTTTGACTGACAGTAGTTTGATCTAATAGTTTGAAAATTGCATTTTAAGTCGGTTGTCTACCTGTGAGCCTCTGCCAAAGTCTACTCCCAATATTCTGTTACAGACACATGATGCACAAAAAACTACTCATTGAAATTCACTTAAAAATTACTTTGGAGTACAAATGGTCAAGAACAATATTGACTTATGGTCCCTCCATGTAGGCACAAATCTTATTTAGACACGAGTATAATATCAAAATTGCATAATTCAGCCTAAATCCATATGTATGCAGGGAACAGGTAAATTTTTAGGCATGGTAGCATAAGCCTATATATTGCAAAATAAGAATAATGCCTAGATTAGTCTACGACTGAAAGTTGGCGCAACAAGTACTGAAACCATGGCGTTAAACAATTTAAGTACTGAAAACATGGCGTTGAACAATTTAAAATTATTGGAACTGTTTAGAAGGTCAACCACACTAAAGTTTTTCACGGAAGCTGCTTTAGAAGAACTTGATAGCTTATACGGCAATATTGAGAGAAGCGAAATTATAAAAAAGAATTTTTATCTGATATATGCAAATATTAAGGCAAAATGGGTGAAATCTAATCGAACCATTCAGAACTTCAACTCCAAATACGAGGACTGGCTTAATGAAGACACCATCCTGGATATATTGGCAGTAGATAAACCCACCACATCAACCAGAGGAGCAAAAGGAAGGCCAAAAAATTAAATATACAAAGGATAGTGAAAGAGTTAGTCGCAGATTACAAAATCTGTTGCTGATGCAAGCCCACTGCGAATAAAAAGGATTAAGGAAAGCATTCCCACGCCCACAAACGCACACATTAAAAAGTATGGTTCCGAAGAAGCCTTGGCCTTGTTTGTGGACTTACAACTTTCCAGAGAAAAATATGAGATACTACGGGCATCCTTGATGCGACACGGGGCTGACGTTTTACCAAGATATAAGCATATTACGCAAGCCAAAATAAATTCACGACCACTGCATATGGAGTTTACGGAAGTCTCTGTGAAAGCCAATCTGCAGGATCTCATGGGCCATACAGCAAAACGGTTGCTGGAGAGTCTTCCTGAGAATGAGGTGAAAATTCTTCCTGAGAAACTGACATTGATCAGCAAATGGGGCTGCGATGGATCATCCGGACAAAGCGTTTATAACCAAAGGATATCTTCCGATGACGCTACAATATCGGACGGAAATATGTTTATGGCATCTGTTGTTCCTTTGCGGCTAAAATCTGAAGTTTCCCTACACTGGAAAAATCCACGTCCGTCATCAGTGCATTATTGCCGACCAATAATGTTTCAGTTTGCAAGGGAATCGGCAGAACTCATAAGGACCACGGTGAAGGACATTGAAGAACAAATAAGCAAGATTAAGCCTACAAAGCTGCAAATTGTGGAAATTGAGGAAAATATATTGAATGCAATTACGAGTTCCACCTGACCATCGTTGACGGAAAAGTCGTAAACGAACTGACAGGTACAACCTCAACATTGTCATGCCCGATTTGCAAAAAGAGTCAGAAGAACTTTGGTAATTTAAACGATTCTACAAACGAGGAGAATTACGAATATGGAATGTCACCATTGCACGCAAGGATAAGGTGTTTGGAGTTCTTGCTAAAACTGGCGTATACCCTTCCACAAGAGGAGGAAAACTTCGATGAAAATACATCAATAAAGGATAAGGAAAAGATCAGAAAGAAGCAAATACAGGATGCTTTTTTTAAACAAGTTGGACTAAAAGTAGACTGTCCCAAGCACGGATACGGTAACTCAAACGATGGAAACACTTCTAGAAGATTTTTCGAAAATGATGAGGCAGTAACTAGAATCACTGGAATTGACAATCAAATCGTGAAAAGATTGGGAACGATCTTTAATGTTTTAAACTGCTAAGAAAATGTCAATTCTACAAAATATGGAGAATATGCATCGAAAACTGCATCTCTTTTAGCAGAAATGTATCCACAGAAGAAGTTGACCCCGACCATCCATAAAATATTGGCGCATGGCAAAGATATAATTGAGTACCAGTCTTTGCCAATTGGAGAGCTTTCTGAAGAAGCACAGGAGTCTCTTAACAAATTTTATAAAAAATATAGATTGCAGAACACATTCAAAGCATCAAGGGTAAGGCAAAATGAGGACGTCTTCAACATGTTGGCAGCATCTTCCGATCCACTTATTTCTTCCCTGCGGCATGTGAAGTCACGAATAGAGTTAGAAAATAATTATAAAATAATTAGAAAATAATTCAAATGGCGCCACTGTGCGACGTTCAGCTGTATCTGAGTAGTCCAGTAAGCTCCATAGAAGAAAATGTTGAAAAGCTAAACTATGACCTTAATAAAATATATTTTTGGGCCAGTCAGAATGGCAATTTTTCATAAACGCCACATGTCTTTGGAATGCAATTCCACACAACCAACAATTAGTTAGCAACGCGATACATTTTAAGAAATTTTTGTTTAGTTACTTTGTTTAAATATATTTAATTTTCATTTCTTTAAATTAATGAATTTAATAATTTCTTGTATTTATTTTACTTTATTTTAAATAAGTTATAAATTTTTTTTATTGTATTTTAATTTTGTGGCGAATTTTTGAACGATGAAAATCCTGTACTTTAATTATAAGACATGTCTTGTTGTACAGGAAATTAATAAAGAAATAAAGAAAAAAAATTAAACTTTTGAAATTTTTTAAGAAAATAATAGATTCATTTTTCTTTAAATATTAATAAAAGTAGTATGAAACACAGAAATTGCTTATTAAAATATTTGTTTCATATTTCCTTCACACCTGTCTTGTCTATTTATTTAAACTAGCAGATTCCAGCCCTCAAAATTCGAGCGTAAATTCTAGGAGATTTTATTTTTTCATTAAATAAAGACCCTAAAAGTATGCAAATCAATTATAGCCAATTCACAAATCAACACAAAAAACAAACTCATTTTTATTACAAACACATTAACAATTTAATAAACACACACATAGCATTGTATAATTTTATGTATGTGTTAGTAGCAACTTTAAATGCAATTTACTCAAAATAAAGGAAAAAATTTAAAAATCTGCAAATCTGCAAAACGCGTAAAAAGAAATACCTTTCAAATAATATACGTTTGGTCAAAATTGGTACAAAACGGTAGAACAAAACATCAGTCACAAAAAATCGCCTATCCTATTAATATTATAGATTCTTACACATTTCAAAATATTGTTAAAATTTTGGTTGAAATCTCGATAAATTTGAGTTCGATGAAAATATCACTAAGATCTCAATGTTTCTCATAAAAATTGAAGTTTCGACCATGACCAGGATTTGTGCGAACTACAGCTAAGATCTTGTGAAACAACACGGTGTATGTGAGAGTATCTTAAATTTGTAAATTAAAAAAAAAAAAAAAAGATAAACAAAAAGGTTAACAAAAGATATAAAGTTAAAGGTAATTTTGTAATGCTTACCCACAGAAAACAGTTTCATTGTGCCTACCGAATTTATTACCAACGGATTAGCCGATTTTCGGGTTCACGATGATACAATAGAAAATTTGCCGATGATATCAAATTTCTGTGATACAATCGAAAATACAGTTGTTCCACTTTCGACTAATTCGGTTGGCAAATATTTTTTATGTATGTAGTTATTAAAAAAAAGGTATTGTATATTAGTGTATCCTCTCGAAAAGTCTTTTGTGGTAATTCCACTCAAACGATTAGTAATGACGAGCTTAATACGGCAAAAAAAAAAAACTTTTGAAGAGATCTTCAAGTTTAGTTTTGAGTAAGTGAGTGTAATATATTTTTAAAAAATGACAATTCCTTTTGCCGAAATTTGTGTCAAAAATATCTTAATGCAAAACATATTGTGGGAAAAATATGTAAAAAGTTTTCATTGCTCCGCTATAGCAACTTGATTTTTAGCCCAATTTTAAAAAAATAGCATAAAATACTTATGAAAATTGTTTTAAAAAATATCTATTAAGAAGAAGCAATTTATCAAGACTTCCTTACCACTAGTTAAAATATTCTTTATAGGATGTCTTCCATTTTTACAACATCCAGAATAATAACTATTGCACTTCTTTGTATGCTCTTTATACCCCCTCTACCACTATGTGGTCAGGGTGTAATGAGTTTGTGCTGATGTTTGTAACTACCAAAAATATTTGAACTAGACCCACCCTTTATTATACAGATCGCCTCAGAACCACTTTCTGAGTCGTCCATCTGACCGTCTGTCCGTCCGTTTTTGTGTCCATGTAAACCTTGTAATCAAACTACAGGTCACAAACGAAATTTGGTACGTAAGCTTTTATCGGCCGTAAGATGTACGCTATTGAAATTGGTTAAATCCGGTGCATGTTTCGACGTAGTCCCCATACAAATGACCCCTATGAGATCGACTTAAATTGCCATAATAATGTAATTACACTCATTAATCAGTTGTCCAAAAATAAACCCTGTAGGACAATTCTTAGTCATAGCCCCCATATGAAACTGTTTCTCGATCATCACATAAATCTATCAAAAAACAAAAATATATTTCTCAAATTTGGTTTCTATATATTTTTGCTAAATATACTGACTTTATCAAATATGGTCAGGTTTGGAACATTTTTCGACCTGGTCGGTCAAGACCGACTACAATATTCTTACTTGTTTCTAATTTTCTAATTTTCCAAGAATACTTGCAACTACTGTTATTCTGAGAAATTTTTAAATGGGTTCAAAAATATTTGTACGCGTGGTGAAAACTGTAACATCAAAATAGTAACAAAATTGCGCATTTTTCTAGAAAATCCGACATGATCGGGGTTCAATTATTGCAAAAAAAAAAAAAATGACTGAAGCTTCCAAAAGGTTCGTTGAATGGAAGTTATTTAATTTTACAGGGTTATTTTAAGAACGGATCAAGAAAATGAACCTACAGAAATTAGTAAGAATGATCAAGAACTTGTACTCCGTTGGCAGGGTATAATGAGTTTGTGCTAATATTTGTAACTTACAAAAATATTTGACCGAACCACTTTCAGAGTCGATTTAGCGATGCCCATCCGTCCTTCCGTCTGTCTGTCTACCTGTATGTCCATGAATACCTTGTAATCAAACTACAGGTCGCATATATGAATATATTTTTATGAAGTTTAATATGTAAGTTTTTTCGGCAATGGGATAATCGCTGTTGAAGTTTTTAAAAATCGGTGCATGTTGCGATCTAGTCCCCTTAGAAAGGACCCCTATGAGATCGACTTTAATTGCCATCAAATCGGTAGTCCAAAAAACCTATGGACTCATATTTAGTCATAGCCCCCATAGAAAGTTGCATCCCGATATTCACTTATATATATTAAAAAACATAAATATTGCATTGATTTTGCTCAAACTTGGTTTGTACATTCTCTCTTTAAGATTGCCATGATCGATCCATTTTTCCACCCACTCCCCATATAAAAATAGCATCCGATATGACATTTTGCATACCTGAGTGCAACAAATTTGGTTTATGTTTATTTTCTATATCTAATTATGAGATTATCAGAGTTGGATCTAAAACACTTTCTCGAAATATATAGTGTACAATATTGTGTATTCGTTCTTGACTGACTGTAATTTTCGTATTAGTTTTATTTAAAAAAAATTTATATATATTTTTTTAACAAACTCGAGATCTTCAAATAAGATTTCATTAAATTTTAAAAAGTACCATTAAACAAATATATCCAATTTCTTTTTTAATTTCAGAAAGATATTTCTAGTTATTATTGATATTATTTATTGGTTGTATTTTTTAGTCCCTTGTTTTTTAATCCAAAAAATGTACGATTCTATTGTTAGACGGACATAATTTTTTAAATATTAAATTTTATTGTATTCTACCTTTATGTTTTTTTTCTCTTTCAGTTTCTATGTAATGTCGTATTTAATTTAAATTTTTGTAATTATTAGTTTTTGTTCGGATTGAGATCATGTATATATTTTCTAATAAACACAAAAGCATCCTTTTGTATATTACTTTAACTTATGCTTAATCGACTATTTAGCTCAAACATTAGAAATAAAAGAATTTGGGAATTCTGTGAGAGTTAATAAGAAATCGACATAAACACATACAAACCCAATTTGACTAAGATCTATACGACAATTTGGATCTTATGGCAATTTATATCGATTTTATAGGGGTCATTTGTATGGGGGCTAGGTCTGAACATGGACCGATTCTCACCAATTTCAATAGCGTTCATCCCATGGCCGATAAAAGCTTATGTACCAAATTTCGTCAAATTATATTCATATTTGCGACCTGCAGTATGATTACAAGGTTTACATGGACACACAGACGGACGGACATAGTTAAAACGATTCAAAAAGTGATTCTGATTCGATCAGTATAATAAAAGATGGGTCTAGGTCAAATATTTTTGGTTGTTACAAACAGCAGCACAAAGTCATTATACCCAAACCACATAGTGGTATAGGGAATAATAAAATTTCCTAGAACTAGCACTCGAATTTCGAGGACTGGGCTCTGCCAGTTTACATTAAAAATATATGCAAAATTAACAACAAATCTAATGAAATTATAAACATTTTTAATATGTATGTTGGATAATTTCATGTTATTGAATCTTCTTTTAAAAGAAAATTACAAGTTTAAAAGTAATTTAAAAGCCAATTTGTTTTAAAAGCTATTATTTATAGAATTAGTTGCGGTGAAGAAATTTCCTCACTTCTGAACTATTTGTAATGCTGCTTATCAGATTATTTTGAATTACTCATGCTTTTGTTTTGGTTACATATTCTGTATATAAAGGATTGCAAAAATCTGTATAACTTGTAACGTTAAAATTATGAATATTCTAAATAATTTTTTGTTCGTACTGGTGGTGTTAGCCATATCTATGGTTTCCATTAAGGCTGCCATCGTTAATTCCAAAGTTGGTGATGTATATATCTGACACGAATTATTATTTTTGTTTAATATATGGGGGATTTCATGTCAAGTGCACCAACTTTTGAAACCGATGTCTTCCGATCGGGATGAAATTTGCACCAAGGTTAGTCCTATTGGATAGTAGTTTAGACACAATTTATCAACAAGATCGGTCCAGACCTCTCGGAGTTAGACGGGATCAAAATTTGACATTTTGGCCAAACAGGTGTTTTTTCTCAACCATGTAACTTATTACCTATTGTTCTTAGAAAATTTTCTCCCAAAGTGTTTAGGTAGCTATTTCTTCCATATTTCGGAAAAAAATACTTAAAAAAAAAAAAAAATTGTAGGCTTATTTTTTTTTGCTAAATTAAAGCATTTTTTGCCTTTTTTTTCAAAAAGGGTTTTTTTTTTCATAAGAAAGCTTAGGATTTTTCCTTTAAGAGCTTTTTGGTCGCTTAGTGGGATGGGAGTGGGATATTTATCAAAATAAATGTTTTGTATCTCAAGACAACGGTTTTTAAATTTTTCACAAATGCACTATTTTGAATTTTTTCCTATTTGTGTCTAAAACCTTACAAATAAAACTTATACTGAGAAACTAGACAAACTAAACTTTCCGAAGGTATATAACATACCTAACTAAAATTTTATACCCTCGATACTGTAATACCCAGAATATGTTAACCTCAGGAAAAAAAATCGCTTTTTTTCTATAGAAATGTTGAAAAATTATTATTTTTTATTTATTTTTAATAATAATTAAATTAATGTATAATAATAATATTAAAAATAAAGAGATAAATAATTTATATCATAACTATTTTTATACTTAATTTATTGTAGCTGAAGAAGTATTTAAGTCTTGTAAATTTTTAAATACCCAGTCTTTCATCCAGCTTTTTTGTCGCCTTTATTTACTGCGTTTTTTTGTCAATCCTTTCTTGGCGTTACTAGGTTCAGCTGTTGATTCCGCTGCTGGTTTATTTGTTGTCTTTGGAAAGAAATCGCATTGAATAGAGGCAGAAAACTTTTTAAACTTGAGTCTTCCATCGACAAGCGGTATAAAAGCAAGGTATTGAGCGGTGCCATCGATTGTTACCGCAGCATCGAATCTGTTCTTCAGTGTTTTCAATGTTTCCTGATGATCCTCTTTGCTACTAAAAACTATTTTAGTTTCTTTACAATAACTCTATGCCCAATGGAATAAAGCAGTCGCATTTCTTTTAAGGTTTGCTCCAATACCATCACATGCTCCTTTACCATGAGCAGTAGGATGAAAATGCCACTCAGTTGGCATTCCAAAATCTTTTCATGGGCCACAAGATTTGCCAAGCTACTTTTGTTTTTAAAATGAGCTCCGTCCGAAACGTAGTATACCTTCTTTACTGTAAATTTAGATTTTAGAAATTTTAGTATTCTCTTCTGGTACTCATAAACTGCAACGCTATCATGTTTTAAATCGTCTGATATGATTGCCATACTTTTGTGTTCCAGTTTTTCATCTTTCATGTAGTAAATAAATACTGTGAATATAGTTGCTTGGTCGTTATTGAAGTGGAATGCTTGTATGGCATCCTGAAGAACATATTTATAGTTTTCTGCGAAATCATATGAAATAACGAATTCACCAGACTTCAAATGTATCTTCAAATCCTTGAAGAATGACCATTGCTCTTTGACTAAAAAGTCATGGTTTCTCAAGTTTAGCAATCCTGTACACATTTCTTCCACAAAATCATCCACATTTAAAATGATTGTTTTCAATCTGCATCTGTCAGTCTGAATCCAAGAATCAAATTTGACCTCCTCTATATATTTTCGATCTAAAGAGTTGATTAAATTTTCTTTGATGAATGTGGTTTTCGGGCAATTGGTACATTCACCTAAGTGGCACGAAGTTGTTGCATTAGGACACATAGTCAATTTAAGGCAATCGCGGTAATCGTGTAAATCTTCTGCCGAATCATCTGTTAAATACCTTAAGTTGATTTCCTTCAACATCAGTTTAACATTTTCATGGTAAATGCAAACGCATACTGTGTGAGTTCCGCTGCTTTCTGCCAAAACGCAATGTTTTGGCCTCATTTGGGTTAATTTCGTGAAGCCATTTCTAACATCCTCGTGTACAGATTGAAATGTTGCAAATAACTCTTTCAGGTTATAGATAACCATTCTCTTCTGTTATGTTATGAAGGTATGTTGCATACCTTCTGAAAGGTTAATTTGTCTAGTTTCTCAGTATAAGTTTTATTTGTAAGGTTTTACACACAAATAGGAAAAAATTCAAAATAGTGCATTTGTGAAAAATTGAAAAACCGTTGTCTTGAGTTACAAAACATTTATTTTGATAGATATCCCACTCCCATCCCACTAAGCGACCAAAAAGCTCTTTAAGGAAAAATCCTAAGCTTTGTTATGAAAAAAAAAAATGCCCTTTTTGAAAAAAAAGGCAAAAAATGCTTTAATTTAGCAAAAAAAAAAAGTCAAAAAAAAAAATTTTTTTTTTTTAAAGTATTTTTTTCCGAAATATTGAGGAAATAGCTATCTAAACTATTTGGGAGAAAATTTTCTAAGTACAATAGGTAATAAGTTACATGGATGAGAAAAAACACCTGTTTGGCCAAAATGTCAAATTTTGATCCCCTCTAACTGAGAGAGATCTGGACCGATCTTATTGAAAAATTGTGTCTAAACTACTATCCAATAGGACTAACCTCGGTGCAAATTTCATCCCGATCGGAAGACATCGGTTTCAAAAGTTGGTGCACTTGACATGAAACCCCCCATTTAGATACCTAGAGGAGCCTTAATCAATAGACCCGTTCCACTCAATTTGTAAAATGTTTAGACTACTAATGGTTCTACAATTATTCAATTCTTTAAAATAAATATGTTGAAATCAATTAATAATTTTTTTGTTCTCGTTTTGTTATTTTATTGAACCTCATTAAATATTTTGACAGAGATTCAGTTTCACGAAAAGTGAAAGATATTCAAAAGAGAGTTTCGCTAATTGGCAAAATAATTCATGCACAATTTTTCTGGTTGATGAAAATACCATTCATTCACAATGAAGTAAAAAGATTTTAGATTATTATTTTGGACATTTTATTGAAATAATTTGACTGATTTTATCGTAACAATTAAATTTAGTTAATACTTATTAAGAATTATATTAATTTTGGTTCATGAATTTTTAGCACCATATAAGGTAATAACTCCAAACAGTGTCACATTGAACCGACATCATTTTTTTTTTTTTTTGATGTGTAAACATCTATACGCGCAGGGCGGTAAATTTCTATTTCACAATACAATCACAAAAACAGCGTAACTTATATCGGTGTGAGCTGAAGGAGATAACGCTGTGTGACTTATGATTGTATTGGTGAAAAAATATTTTCAGGAGAAACTGTTCATGGGCAGTTACCCAATGCATTCGAAATTGGAATTGTGGTAGGAGAGACAAACCTAAGTAACTCGTGTTTTTAACACTTTTTTTTATTGTTTGTAACATTCTATTTTAATAAATTTCACTTTTATTATTTTTATATTTATTTAATAAACACAATAACTATCGCTTGCTACCACTCAAAAAATCTCACAAATCTCACAAAATCATACAAATTTATACAAACATCTGATTTCGAGTTGCCAACTTCAAAAAATAAAACAGATGTTAACTTTGTAGCCAGATTGTTATACCAGGGATACCAGAGCTTTCAAATGAAGTGAACTGCTGAAAATAGTATAGAACAATTCGTAAATTTAAATTAAATTTTTTTTATAATATTTTAGATTCTGGTTAATGTTTGCAAAAATTAATTATGCCTATATGATTATATTGTGTTTTATTTAAAAACTATTTTTTCTTCATATAGAAAATTGAATAGTTTAGATTTCTTCTAATAATTTAAACAAGCAGATTCCAGCCCTCGAAATTCGAATGCAAATTCTAGGAAATTTTATTTTTTCATTAAATGAAGACCCTAAAGGTATGCTAATCAATTAAAGCCAATTCACAAATCAACACAAAAAAAAAACAAACTCATTTTTATTACAAACACATTAACAAATTTAATAAACACACACATAGCATTGTATAATTTTATGTATGTGTTAGTAGCAAATATAAATGCAATTTACTCAAAATAAAGGAAAAAATTTAAAAATCTGTAAATCTGCAAAACGGCTAAAAAGAAATACCTTTCAAATAATATAGTTTGATCAAAATCGGGCTAAAACGGTGGAAGAAAACATCGGTCACAAGAAATCGCCTAGCCTATTAATATTATAGATGAGTTCATCATTTAATAAGAATTCTAGCCTTTGAATATTTTTGATGTGTAAACATCTATACGCGCAGGGGGGTAAATTTGTATTTCACAATACAATCGCAAAAACAGCGTAACACATCGGTGTGAGCTGAAGTGTAAATCGGTGTGACTTTATCTGATTATATTTGTGAAAAAATTATGATATGTTCTTTTCTAAACATTTTCCAATTGTCTTTCAAAAAACATCAATTGTATTTCAGAAAACATCAATTGTATTTCAGAAACCATCAATATAATTTCAGAAAACATCAATTGAATTTCAGAAAACATCAATAGAATTTCAGAAAACATCAATATAATTTCAGAAAACATCATTCGAGTTTCAGAAAACATCAATTGAATTTCAGAAAGCATCAATAGAATTTCAGAAAACATCAATTGTATTTCAGAAACCATCAATATAATTTCAGAAAACATCATTTGAATTTCAGAAAACATAAATTGAATTTCAGAAAACATCAATATAATTTCAGAAAACATCATTCGATCAATTGTATTTCAGAAACCATCAATATAATTTCAGAAAACATCATTTGAATGCAGAAAACATAAATAGAATTTCAGAAAACATCTATAAAATTTCAGAAAACATCAATTGAATTTCAGAAAACATAAATAGAATTTCAGAAAACATCATTTCAGAAAACATAAATAGAATTTCAGAAAACATCAATATAATTTCAGAAAACATCATTCGAGTTTCAGAAAACATCAATTGAATTTCAGAAAACATCAATAGAATTTCAGAAAACATCAATATAATTTCAGAAAACATCATTCGAGTTTCAGAAAACATCATTTGAATTTCAGAAAACATAAATAGAATTTCAGAAAACATAAATATAATTTCAGAAAACATCATTCGAGTTTCAGAAAACGTCAATTGAATTTCAGAAAACATCAATAGAATTTCAGAAAACATCAATTGTATTTCAGAAAACATCAATTGTATTTCAGAAAACATCATTTGAATTTCAGAAAACATAAATAGAATTTCAGAAAACATCAATAGAATTTCAGAAAAAATCAATTGTATTTCAGAAAACATCAATTGTATTTCAGAAAACATCAATTGAATTTCAGAAAACATAAATAGAATTTCAGAAAACATCATTCGAGTTTCAGAAAACATAATTTGAATTTCAGAAAACATAAATAGAATTTAAGAAAACATCAATATAATTTCAAAAAACATCATTCGAGTTTCAGAAAACATCAATTAAATTTCAGAAAACATCAATAGAATTTCAGAAAACATCAATTGTATTTCAGAAAACAGCAATTGTATTTCAGAAAACATCATTTGAATTTCAGAAAACATAAATAGAATTTCAGAAAACATCAATTGAATTTCAAAAAGCATTATTTGAATTGCTGAGAACATTAATTGTATTTCAGAAAACGTCAATAGAATTTCAAAAAGCATCATTTGAATTGCTGAAAACATTAATTGTGTATCAGAAAACATCAATTGAATTTCAGAAAACATCGATTGCATTTCAGAAAACATCAATTGAATTTCAGAAAACAGCATAATCGACTTATTTTTTATGCACTGGAAAATATGATCTTGATGTTTTCTTTAATTATTAGATGTTTACACATCTCCCTTGTGATCGGACTCACATGATTTTTTTTTTTGGAGCGACGCTGTTGTTGCGGTAAACCTCATATGCAAATAATAAAATTTTTCTTTGACTTAAATAGACTATTTAATATGGTAATTCTGTTTAGTTTCAATGCGGTTTATATTCATCAAGTAAAAACTACTCATATATAAAAGGGATCTATAATCTAAACATTTCATATAGTTTATATTATTTCTTCGACGTGTTTAGACGTTCTCAACATGTTTATCTTTAACAAATCTGTATTACTTCTGGCAGTTATTGGGTTGTTCGTTACTAATTCTGATGCAGCCACAACACTTGGTTGGCCATTTAATGCCATAGAACAACAAGCGAGGCAACATGCTGAAAAAATTGCGCGTTTAAAATAATAAATGTATTGTGAAGCACAATAATTTTTAATAAAAATGTTTTATTATACTTTCTTCTGACATATTTGATTTTATTAATAATGACATATTTTAGAGCGTTAAAATTTATTTTGAAATCTGGAAAAATTTAATTTCGATGAAAATCTCACTTTAACCCCATACAAGTTGAAATCTCGATAATGGCCGAGATTTGTCCGAAACTCAGCTAAGATCTTGCGAATCAAAAGGGTGTTTGTGATTGTGTCTTAAGTTTGTGACAATTTTAAGCAAAAAAACATTTAAAAAAAGTGTTAAAAAATACAAAGTTAAAGGTGTTAATTTTTTATTGTTTAGTTATAAAAAAAATTTCCTGTCGGAAAAACTTTAAAAGTAATACCCCTCCAATGATGCATGTTGAGGAGCTGTAATTCTTTTAGACTCTTTCAAATCCACTTTTGATTTGTTTTTGCGAAATTTGGCTCAAAAGTTTCGGGACCGAAAATTTTTAATAGAAAAAGCATAGAAGAAGTAAATGTGGAAAACTAATTCAAGTATATACAATATTGAACCACTCTTTCATAAAATTAATTGATTTTTATAATTTTAATGTTTAAGTTTTTGAGCAGAAATGAATGTTATTTTTTGATTTTAATTTTTTTGAAAAAAATAAAAGTTAATTTTTGAGTTTTATTTTTTCGAGTAAAGTTAAAAGCTATTTTTTGGTTTTTTATTTTTTCCAACTATTATGCCTAAAAAATGTGAGTAATCGGTGAAAAAACCAATTGAAGACTTTGCTGGTATTTAAAATAAATGCCAATTAAAAATTGCAAGTAAGATGACTTTCTTGGACGGATTTCTCATTTTATTTGGCTATGCTTTTTTTTTGATGTATAAACATCAGGGGGGTAAATTTCTATTTCACAATACAATCACAAAAACAGCGTAACATGTGAGCGTAAGAAAAAATCAGCGTAACATGTGAGCGTAATGCTGGCTACACACCAGGCAACTGTTGATTCAATGTGTTGTAGCAACAATGATACACACGTATCAACGGTTGCCTCAACCAATCAGAAATATCAAAACTTTTTGATATTTTTCGTTGGTTGATGCAACCGGTTGAAGCAACCGTTGCCTGGTGTGTAGCCAGCATAAGAAAAAATCGGTGTGACTTATGATTGTATTGGTGAAAAAATTATGATATGTAACAATCTGTTTCAAAATGCAAAATGAAAAATAAGAAATGAAAAATGAAAAATAAAAAATGAAAAAGGAAAAATAAGAAATGAAAAATGAAAAATAAAAATTGAGAAATAAAAATTAAAAATAAAAAATAAAAAATGAAAAATGAAAAATGAAAAACGCAAAATGAAAAATAAAAAATTAAAAATAAGAAATGAAAAATGAAAAATAAAATATTAAAAATGAAAAATAAAAAATGAGAAATAAAATTATTAAAAATAAAAAATGAAAAATAAAAAATGAAAAATAAAAAATTAAAAATGAAAAATAAAAATTAAAAATTAAAAATGAGAAATGAAAAATAAAAATCAAAAATGACAAATGAAAAATAAGAAATGGAAAATGAAAAATGAAAGACGAAAAATTAAAAATGAAAAATATAAAATAAAAACGAAAAATTAAAAATTAACCGGTTGAAATAATAATAATTATTTTATATTAGCAGAGCTCCTGCAGTTTATTGCTATAAGTGATACATAGATAACGCTTTCTGTTTGATTTTAAAAAAGTGCCATAAAAAACTTTATTTAGTAGAGGTTTACACATCTCCCCTGTGATCGGACTCACAAGATTTTTTTATTTCCTCGAAAAAAAATTAAAATCAAAAAGTAACTGTTATTTTTACTCGAAAAAATAAAATCCAAAAATTAATTTTTTTTATTTTGTCAATGAGAATGTGAATGTGTGCGGGAAAAGTATTTCATTTTCGTTGAGTAATTTTGGTTCACTACAGCATATTGAAGTTTAATTTTGCAGTATTTTTCAAGAAAACATGCGCAATTTTTTATCTCTTAACAAGTAAGAAAATTAAAGTCAGTCCAGACCAACTATACGATACCCTATACCATGGTTTAGAGACCTATGTCTTCGGTCCAACTAATTGGATATAGAAAATAAGCATAAACCAAATTTGAGTGGCATTGTTATTAATTTTTTTGACTGCAGATATGAAAAAGTTCATATCGGTGGCTATATGGGGTATAGGTCGAAAAATGGACCGATCCTGACCATATATACAAATAAATTTTGAGAAAAATCTGTGCAATATTTTTGCTTTTTGATAGATTTAAGTGAAGATTGGGAAGCAGCTCTATATGGGGCCTATGAACAAGAATTGTCCCATAGGGATCATTTTTGGACTACTGATTAATAGATATAATAAACACATACAAATCCAATTTGACTCAGAAAGTGATTTTGACTCGATCAGCATAATAAAAGGATGGTCTATTTTTGGTGAAACCTCCTAATTAACAAAAAAAATTCTAAATAGTCCTAAGGGGGCATTTCTCTTGAAGTTAATTAAAAGTCAGCACTGCTACCTTGAGCTTGAGGAAGCTCCGTCATTGAGTTTGGCAGCTATTAAAAATAAATACCGTCGAGATTTTTTTTTTTTTTTTGCAAAAATGGAAAAAAGCGAGTTTTGAGTGCTGTTAAAACACTTTTGGCGGAAAAACTATTACCCAAATCAGGTAAAGCTGGATTAGTACTATGTGGACACCGTGAGATAACTTTAACGGAGTTTTCGGCGTTGTTCATCCGCAATACGGATGAGTTTTTGGGCCGTATTAAGCGGTGGAGACAGCAGCATAAAAAATTACATTTTTTTTGGGGTTAATCGGCGCTGAAGAATTCCAAGGTATCCTCCAACAATGTCATGGCTATAGTTTTTTGAGATGTATGTGGCATAATTCAAATGGATTACCTTTAAAAGTTAAGAACAGTAAACGGTAAATAATATGCCAACTTATTTGTGCGCTTAAGAAAGTGCTTTTTCATACAATAAATACACGGGTGCAACCTTGGCAAAATTCCACTAATTTTGCTACAAATCCCCCATGTTCTTCGGACTTAACCCCAAGTGACTATTTTCTATTTCGGCCTATTTAATTTTTGTAGGTTTTAATAATTTTAATGATTTGTTTTCAAGTGTTCTTAATTTAAAAATAATAAAATTTTGTTTTCAACTCTAAAGGGGGTAAAAATCGCCCAGTTTTATTCAGAAAGTAATATATAGGCGATCAATATTATAAACCACAAACTATTTATATTCTGACCACAGAGTGCTGTAGGGTATAAAAAGTAATGCTTGCAATGAGTAATATTAATTTAACAAGAAATAAAACTTGACTTGTTTATTATCTCTAGATAGCTTTGAATGCAGTTCTCTGTGTTGGCTGTGCAATTATTATTACTCTCCTCTCTTTTTTGTATATTTCTTGAATATAAACAGAGCTGCCAGATTCGTTTGATGAAGAATCGTCCAATTTCCGATAAAGATAATAATATCGATAATTCTGTATTGAAAGTTGTCAATTACAGGGGAAAAACAATTAAATTGTAGAGAACTTTTTCCAATGTTTTGTTCATAACCTAATACAATACTGTGGTTTTCTAGAATAACCGCATATGTCATAAAATCAAAATGTTCAGGGGAGCCATAAAACTTTATATTTGAAATTATGGGCTCGATATAAAGATTTTAGAGCTTTTTATTCAACAGTCCTGTAGATATGGGCAATAAATTCTTTATATAAAATTTTGAGTCAAAAATCTTCAGAGGAATAGATCCAAGAGAAGGACGAAAAAACAATATGTAAATTACACTTAAAGTGTGTGCAGATAAAACAACTTATGTCTACAAATGTCGTTTTCTTTGAAAAAGATAACTACCATAAGTTGTTGTTGCTTGAAAAATGGATTTTTTTCTCGTCAACAATAAGAATAATAGGGACAAAAAATAACAGAAATAAACTCACAAGTTTTTACAAGTGGTTTTAAACTGAAAACTACTCCAAAAATATTTTGCATTTTTTTTCATTAATAACAACGTATGTCGCTATGTGTCGTTTTCTGAGAAAATAGTTTGTCAGCGATCAAACGTAGGTTGACGTACGTCGTTAGCGCTGCAAATTAATATAATAAACATTTAAGTTACGTCGTTATTTAGAGAAAAAACTCAGAAATGGTCAATATTTTTTTTTTTAAATTGAACTCATGTAAAGAGCGTTAAAAATTAATATATTTGGCATCGTTAACTCAAAACTGACAAAAATGGACATACGCCATTTATATTTATTTTCTTTAGCTTTGTTTTAGTAAAACTTAATAAATGAATGTAATAAACATATTGTAAGAAATCAAAAAAAAAAAAAAAAAATATTAAAATATTAAAAGAATATTTAATATGAAAATTCAAAATTGCTGGCTAGCAGAAAATTATGAGAAAACAAATACTCCCAACGTTGTATTCAACATATTGTCATTATACCTATTTGCAGATCTGGCAGCCTTGTTTGTCGCATTTCATGTGCATATCTTCTCTTGCACATCTCCTCTGCTACTGACATCTGTTTCGTAAATGTTTTTTTCTGCACAGTGGGCCTCAAGCGCCGCTTTTTTCGAGAACTGTTGTACTAACATATATATGTTCATCAATATATAACATATGTTGACCAATTTAAGTCATAGTCCCCATATAAAGCTGCTTCTCGATCCTCACTTAAATCTATCAAAAAATAAAAATATTTTCAAATTTGGTTTATATATTTTTTGGAGAAAAGTGACTGTTCCAAATATTGTCCCGACTTAGTTCCATTGTA
The DNA here is from genome assembly GCA_963682025.1 of Cordilura impudica. Taxonomy (NCBI): domain Eukaryota; kingdom Metazoa; phylum Arthropoda; class Insecta; order Diptera; family Scathophagidae; genus Cordilura; species Cordilura impudica. Next base: position 288,015,347 of record OY821518.1, read on the forward strand.
AAAATAGCATCAGATATGAAATTTTTCATATCGGTCTAGACCATCTATAGTTTTCTTGCTAGTTTGCTTTTAATTAATTTAATAAGTTTATTTTAATTTTTTTAAATAATTTATTCATGAACATTTTTAAAACATTTTATACCTTATACACAACTTTTCACTGTGTGCTGATGTTTGTAGCTACCAAAAATATTTGACCTAAATTCATCTTTTATTATACTGTTCGAATCACGTTCTGAGTCGATTTAGCGATGTCCGTCCGTTCGTCTGTGTGTCCATGTAAACCTTGTAATCAAACTACAGGTCGCAATTATTAATATATTTTGATGAAATATGGTATATTAGCTTCTATCGGCCATAAGACGAACGCTATTGAAAATCGGTGCATGTTCAGACCTAGTCCCCATACAAATGACCCCTACGAGATCGACTTAAATTGGCATAATATCCAAATTATCATATAGATCTCGGTCAAATTGGGTTTGCGTACGTTTATTATATCCATTTAACACATAGATCTCTGTCAATTTGGGTTTATGTGTCTTTATTACATCCAGTCATTAGTAGTCCAATTCTTAGTCATAGCCCCCTTTTGAAGCTGCTTCCCGATCTTTACTTTAACCTATCCAAAACAAAAATATTGTACAGATTTTTCTGAAATTCAGATTTAAAAAATTTTTTGCTAAAAACAAGTGACTTTATCAACTATCGTTAGGATCGGTCTATTTTTTGACCGAGTCCCTAATCCCCATATAAATATAGCATCTAATATGAATTTTTTAGAACTGCAGCGAAAAAAATAATAAAAAATTCACTCAGATTTATGCTTATTTTCTATACCCAATTAGTTATGGTATAAGGTATAGCATAATCGATCTAGACCGACTGTAATTTTCTTACTTGTCATTTAACTATTAATAGAGATATGGCTTTTAAAAGTTACATCCTTTTGCCTTTTGTGATGTATAATCAAAAACTGAACAAAATTGCGATTTTTTTAAATTTTTGGGTCTTATAAATTAAATCTCTAAATGTCCCCTAGGTCAGAAATAGTAATTTTTGCCGATCTCTCATGGAAATGCCGATATATATAGATTTATAATTTATGTATAATATTTCTATAATATTAATAGGCTATTAGATTTCCTGTGACTGATGTTTTGTTCTACCCTTTTATCCCAATTTTGACCAAACGTATATTATTTGAAAGGTAATTCTTTTAGCGGTATTGCAGGCTTACAGATTTTTAAATTTTTTCCTTTATTTTGGGTAAATTGCATTTAAAGTTGCTACTAATACATACATAAAATTATACAATGCTATGTGTGTGTTTATGAAATTTGTTAATGTGTTTGTAATAAAAATGAGTTTGTTTTTTGTTGATTTGTGAATTGGCTATAATTGATTAGCATACTTTTAGGGTTTAATGAAAAAATAAAATTTCCTAGAATTTGCGCTCGAATTTCGAGGGCTGGAATCTGTTAGTATACATTAATTCAATATACATAATATTAAAATCTTACCGCACCAAATTTGTTTAAATATAAATTACTCGTTCTGTTCGAAGTAGTGGTATAAAATTTCAAACTGCATAAAATAATAATAAATTTTATTGACCGTGATTCAAATAATTTTACTGCGTTGAAACTCTAAACATTTATCTAATGTTAACAATTTGCCAAAACAAAGTGTGAAGCATAAACAAATCCTAGTTATATACATAAAAAATGCAGCCTACTTTATGGGGTTAAGAAACTGAAATGAGTTGCGATTGTAAAAGAGAAAAAAATATTATACTAAATATTTTTTTTCTGACAAACTACAAAACATTTTATTAATATGTTCAATTGCATATAAAACATAAAATGTCTTAAATTAAGTACGAAAAGAACAAAAATCTTATATGTCATGTTCTATTGCCAGAAAAAAAAAATTATTTTTATATGTAGTTGCTTTTTTTCGAATTGGAGCAAAGCCATGAACAGTGCTTTTGCTTTACAAGTATGTCTCGTAATAAAGTTGCAATGCTATTGAGATAAGATTTTTTTTTTAAGACCCTTTTTTTGGAAATGTAACATTGATAGCTTTTGTCTTATTATAAATTAAAATATTCAATTGATCCTTTTTTAAGATTCCCTTATTTTCGGTTTTTGTTTTTATTTTGAATAGGTTTCGGCAAATATAATATTCGATTTTAAAAACATGATAAAACGAAAGCCCCATATCGCTTACATATTAGACCTTGGCTATTATTAGGGCTCTCACTTTGCCATATAAAAAGGAGATTTATAGGCGATTCTTTAAATTGTTTTCCATTCAAACGTGCTTATTTGAAGATCCGTTTTTTACTGGAGTGTTGCTCATTTAATTTAATGCTTTTCAAATTGATGATGAGCAATGAGTAGCAGATAACTTCGTTCAATTTGATAAAAATTGATAAAAAATTAGAGAAAATATTATAGTCCCTGTGTGCCTGGCCTATTATTTTGGCCAGACCAAAACTTAAAACACTAATTTTCAAAAAATAATATCAAATTTGATTTACTTTTTACCAAAGCTTTCGAAAAATTTAAAATTTTTTTTATAAAAATGTAATAATTTTAAAATAATTTTTCTATCAATTTTCCATAGTTGTAGTTAATTTTTCAATTGTGATTTTATTTCAGTTACAAGAAATTTTATTCAAAATTAAGTTAAAGCTAATTTTAATTAAATTGAAATTGTAATTAATTAAAAAAAAAAAAAAATACAAAATCTTACTGAATTTAAAATGTATACTGTATATACATATATATTACGGTGGGTCAAATTGTAGGGGGCCAAAAAAATCTCCATGGGTTCATCGTGATTCTGGTACTATGGGCCATACCAAGTATATTTGCCCAAGGAACCATACCTCTAAAATTATTTTGGACCCTGCCAAAATTTCGATGAAAATATTTTCCATAATACTCATTCAAATGTAAAAAAATTATTTAAAATGTGTATACCGTGGGTTGTTTGGGTCGGAAAATCTATTTTTCACATTTATTTTCAGTGCTGAAAACTATGTGGGATACCCATAAACGACCTATATCGATTTCATTCAATTTAAGGTAAAAAATTAGTTTTTTTTTTATTTACTCTTTGAATGAACAGATACAAAAAACGAATTTTTGACTTAAATTAAATGAAATCAGCTCAGAATATTTTGGTCTATTTTAAACATGGGAAAATCAAAGATTTGTACAATAATTTCGTCAATTTTCCCCAAAAAGTGAAAAAAAATCACAAATATGCACGAAAACGCCCCCTGGCGGCTGTTAAAAATAAAATTAAATGTGAAAAATGGATTTCCCATCGAAAATGATCTTATAGGTATGGTTCCTTGGGCAAATATACTTTTTATGGCCCATAGTACCTGAATCGCGATGAATCCTTAGAGTAAAAATAATTGACCCACCCTAATCTATATATTAATACGTGATTGTAAATTTTTAGTTCCCTTTTTAAACAATGTACGGGTACGGACTAGTGTGAAAATTGGCACAGTTATAGTTCATATGGAGGAAAAGCTTTGAGTGATAAAATTTATGTTTAATCTTTCTTAAAAATATATTAAATTAAATAAAATATTTACAATAATTATTTACGCCCTGTTAATGCGAATGATTTAAATTATATATCAGACGCTCTGTGTTGAATTGTGAATTGCTAAAATTGAGTAACATACCTTTAGGCTCATTTAAATATTCATAAATTTTTAATATATATATATATATAGATTAAAAAAATATTGGAAGACAAAAAATGAATGAAAAAATAATATTTCCTAGAATTTGGACTCGAATTTCGAGTGCTGGGCTATACGTGTATATATTTTTTAAAGACAATTTGACATACACTCTAACTTTTAAACGTATAATGAGCATTTACTATTTTTTTAAATAAATTTTTATTTATTTTATCTTATTATAGTTATACTCTATACCACTCAGTGGTCAGGGTATAACGAGTTTTTGGTGATATTTTTAGCTACCAAAATATTTGACTAGACCCCTTTATTATACCGATCGACTTAGGATCATTTTCTAGTCGATTTACATATGTCCGTCCGTCCATCTGTCCGTTGCAGGTTGCAAATATGAAATATTTTGATGTAATTTAGTATGTTGGCATATATCGGCCATAGGACTAACGGTATACAAATTGGTGAAAATTGGTGCATGTTCAGACCTAGTCACCATGAGATCGACTTAAATTGCCATATGATCCCAATTATCATGTAGATCTCGGTCAAATCGGGTTTGCGTGTGTTGGTTTATGCTTATTTTCTATATCCAATTAGTTGGACCTAAGACCCTTTCTCTAAACAAATGGTACAGGTTATCGTATAGTCAGTCTAGACCCACTATAATTCTCTTGTTATTTTTTACAATTTTGTTTTAAGTTAAATTCCCAAAAAAAAATTTTTGTTTAAAATTAATTTAAAGCTTATTTTCATTAAATCGAATTAAATTTTACTAATTTAGGAAATTGTATTATATTTTACAAAGTTTTGGAAAATTTAGCAAATTTTATTGGAGCAAATTTGATTTACTTTATAGCTTATAACAAAACTAACACATACTTAAATATCGGCTTACATTTTTTTAAAACTATTTCACAAAGTTTTATTATTGCATTTTATTTAAATTAAATTTACAAAAAATCTTTGTTGCAAATTTCATTTAATCTTAAAGCGATTATATTTAATAATTTAGGTAATTTTATTTGATTTTACAAAATTTAGAAACCTAATCTATAATATTAATAGGCTAGGCGATTTTTTGTGACCAATGTTTTGTTCTACCGTTTTATCCCGATTATGACCAAACGTATATTATTTGAAAGGCATTTCTTTTTAGCCGTTTTGCAGATTTACAGATTTTTATATGTTTTCCTTTATTTTGAGTAAATTGCATTTAAAGTTGCTACAGACACATACATAAAATTATACAATGCTCTGTGAGTGTTTATTAAATTTGTTAATGTGTTTGTAATAAAAATGAGTTTGTTTTTTGTATTGATTTGTGAATTGTGTATAATTGATTAGCATACCTTAAGGATCTTTATTTAATAAAAAATAAAATTTCCTAGAATTTGCACTCGAATATCGAGGGCTGAAATCTGCTAGTAAATTTATAATTTCTTTTTTAATTTTTCTTATATAGATTCTGTGTAGTTTATTTAAGTTTTTTATTTCTTTTTTAAAATTTAGAAATTTAATAATTTTTAATAATTTATTTTTAATTTTTTTTCTTTTTTGTTTATAGATTCTGTCGGTTTTAATTTGATTATTTTTTTATTAATCTGAGGTAGACATTTCAAATTTTTATAGATTTTTTTATTATATTTAAATCTGTTTTTTACATTAAAGAAATTAATTTAAAATTAACAACAAACAGTTTTTATTTAATTAAAAATTTCATGTTATTGAATCATCTCTTTAAATAAATAGTTTACAAGTTAAATAGCAATCTTTTTTGTAAACTATTATTTATAGAACTATTTGTGGTGAAGATTTTATACCACTGCAGAACTAAGTGTAATGCTGCTTATCAGATTGTTTTAAATTACTCATGTTTTTGTTTTGCTTGAATATCCAGTATATAAAGAATCGAAAAAAAAACTTGAATCGAGCATAAGTAACTTGAAACGTTAAAATTATGAATTTTATAAATAACTTTTTAATCGTGGTAATATTAGCTATATCTATGGTTTCTACTGAAGCTGGGAATTTAGTTTCCAAACTTGGTGATGTTAAAGTTAGTCGAATATAATGGAATCAGATGTAAATTATTATTTTTGTTTAATATACAATGTATATCTTTGCTTCATTTCTTTTAGATACCTAGAGGAGCCGTACTTAATTGACATATGCCAGCAAAATTTATATGTTTAGAATACTAACTGTTGTACAATTTTACAATGGTTTAAAATAAATGTGCTGTAATAATCATTTAATAATTTTGTTTTCGTTTTACTTCTTTATTTAACCGCATTTAACAGTTTCACAAAGAATTAAAGCTGTTCCCGGAGACAAAATAATTCCTGCTGAATAGTTCTTGTTAATGAAAATACCATTCACAATGACCTATTTTGGATTCGGAAAAAAAAAAATATGTTACTAACGCGTGCTATGTTACTTGGCGCATGGAAAGTGCATAAAGTTAAGAAAGCTTAAAAAGCGTTGACGTTAAAACGCGTGGTCTGCACTTTTTGCTTAAGTGGCACAAAAACAAATGATATTGTTTTCACGCGCCTAATGCTATGTTCACATGGACAGCAAGATTCGGGGTTCGCCCTCTCATTCACGTTTCGCGCCCCAATCATGATTGAATCTATATGATTCGCCATACAAAATTTTGAGAGCGAACCTACTTGGTTCATTTTGAACCTAGTTGTGAACCTATAATAATTGACTGTCATCTCCAATTTTGATAAAAAATTATCGCTAGTTTATCTGAACAAGCTGTCAAAAATATATAAACAAAAAATTAATGTGTGCAATAAAATAAATAGAAACATTTAACAAATATAAAGTATATATATACACATATATATTCAAATAAAAATGGAAAAAATTAAATAGTGAAACATAAAGTGTAGAAAATATTTGTACAAAAAATATAAACGAAAATATATGTTTCAGATATGTGCAAACAGAAAACATACAGCTACGTGCAACTAATTAGGGACAGTAGTATACAATAATTAAATCGTCATATTTAAGTTAATTTTCTTTGTGGTGTGTTTTATAATTTGTGAAATAAATAAATCGTGCACTAATCAGGAACACTGACAAATTTTTCTATACTTGCAACTTCAGAAAAATTTTAAATGTTAATTGTGATTATATGGAGTGTGTGTCGTTTTTGGAACAAATTAACTACTTGTGGGTCAAAACAAATGTTGTGCCGTCAGTACTCAGAAGATTATTGACTATGGTTTCTAAAACTATGGTCAGTAATGAGGTGAAATATTTCGAGAAGCATTCGACTACAGAGAAGGTGGCTCTAAGACAGAGAAGCCGAGTTACAATAGCTCGAGAAGGTTGAAAATTGTCCGCTAGTTGACAAAAATATAATCCGCATAAATCCGGAAATGAGATTCGAGTTGCAGTCTTTGGTGAAAATGAAGCTAAAGCATCTGTAAATACCGAAAGAAGACAGAGTTTACAAGAAAGTAATTGCCTTTGGAGCGCTATTTTCGGTCGAAATAAAAATTATAAGGGTCTCCCTTGATGGAAAAATAATATGTTCGCGGGCCATATTAAAGCATGGAGGTGCTATGCTATGCTTTGGGGTGCTATGTAATCATGTGGAGTTGTATCGAAGCACAAATTGCAATATAAACGATGCAATGATGTTTTATGTTGACGAAAATATGCCGGTAACATGGATATATTAGCATGATAATGATCCGAAGCACACGGCTCTACACGGCAAGCAATGGTTTATATACAATTAGGTTACATTTATTGCTTTGTCTTCATGTAGTCCCGATCTCAACACGATTGAGAATTTATAGCATGTTGTAAAAATAATAGTTAGCTTGTTTTATATAAGCAATATGGAAAATCTCTACACCGAAGCAGAAGAATTTGGGAAGCCATTGGAAACAGTGCATGTAAAAATTTGGCTACTCAGATGTAAAGCAGTTATCGGTAACAAAGGTAATTTCCTAAATAAATATTTGTTATTTTATGTTTTATTAGCTTTAAGTTCCCGTATTAGTATTGTGTGCCTAATTAGTTGCACGGAGCTGTATGTTTTCCAATACTTCTTTCTATACATTCTATAAAACGTTTTGACATTTGTATTTTATATTTTCGAACGTCATAAACTTTACCGAATATGCATTATGTAAATATTTCAAATAAATAACAAAAGTGATTTTAATATATTTTCATCAAAGCAACATCAAAAAGAAATTTATTAACTAAATAAATAATACGTTATTCAAATGAGTTTTTGTCTGTGAGATTCTAAATAAGAGCAGCAATAAAAAAAATTTCACAACTGTGAGCTTTCCCAAACAGTTGTTTTTACTAGTGATGACACAAAATTAACAGCATGTATCGATAAGTCGAAGCGTGTATTTTAGAATGTATCGTATTTAGAGGTTCGAAAGTAAAATTTCTATTTCGAATACAGGTGATAAAGTTATTTTATTTTTTAATTATATAAAAATAAATATTTTATAAGAAATATTTGTGTTTTCGTCGACCTTTTTGTTGTTAATAATTTATACGTTTATTGAGCTTGAGGCCAATATAATAAATATTTTATATTAATAAAGGGTAAAAACATTATTGAACATTATTTTTACTTAAATTTTTTTTTTAAAGCAAATAGTTCACCATAAAAAATATTCACCCCTGTTCTTGAAACCACTATCACAAAAAAAAACTCGCAAATGAAAAAATTCTTAAATCTACGAGTTTTTTTGCTGTTCTCTAATTTCAATAAGAATATTTTTTTTTGTTTTAATTCACATAGAAAAGGCTTTGCGAAATCAAAACAAATGCCCTTTTTTTCTACTAAGCAGGTCTTAAGAGATAAAAAAACTAATTGATATTTAAACTCTAACATGTTTTTTATTGAACCTTGTCATTATTTTAAAAAATTAGACATTAATTTTATGAAAAAAAAAAACGATTTTAAAAAACGTCTACATTTTGCGCTGATTAAAAAAAAACTCGTAATAAGTGGTCGATGTTAATAAAACACACTTTTTGCGATGATGCTGTTCTATCACTATAATAAAAACTTTATATTTACACAATCTATTTTCCATTATAATTTTTTCAATTATAACATAGATTCTTTATTCACTAATTATTGCAAATAAAGGAATTAAAAAAAAATTTTTCATCAAATCACATATATTTTTATTTTTCGCATATGTTCGAAACAGTAGTGATGCCAGTCAAATCCAATTTATTTGAATATTGAAATTTTTTTTGGTGATGGCTAACTTTTTAAAAATAGAAAAGTCATTTTTAATTGAATGAAATTGAAGAACAAAAACAATGAAATGAACAAATAAGTTGTTATTTTAAAAGAAAATATTTTTCTTTATACTTTTTCTATAAACTTAGAAAAAACATGCACAAAATACTTAAAAGTTTTTTGTGAAACTGAATTAAGAACCATATTGCACCTCGGTTTCTAGATAACATATGTTCTTCACTCAAACATATGGTTCTTAACTCAAACATATGTTTCCATTAAATAAATAAAAAAAGTGGTTTCAAGAAACCCAAAACAGGGCTGATTAAAATTTTATTTCCATATCATTATCATTAAAATAATTTTTTTCGTTACAATTTTATTGAATGACAAAACAATTTCTTAAGAAATAAACTAATGTTCGGAAAGATTTTTATTTAAGAGCTTTCGAACCACTGTAAATATTTTATCGTAAATCAGGTTTCTTTCTGAATGCACCAACACAATGTTAAAACGATAACAGAACAACAATTTAAACTAAATATTGCTTTAATATAGCTACTGACTGCGTTTTACTTCAGTATAGTTAAAGTATTCTATTGAATTTAGAAAACAAAACAAAAAATCAATCTCAAAAATTATGAAGTTTTACATAGTTTTCATTATAACAGCCATTATTATGATGTCTTCTTTGAATATGGCTTATGGTGTAAGTTTAATGGATATGAAAAAAAATCTCTATTAATTTTTTTTCAATTTAAACTAGAGCAATGAAATCATTGGGAATAACATCAAAAACAGAGTTCAAATCAATGGCGTGGATTATTCCAGTAGTGCTACAAATATATTAAGTTTTGGTTGTTTGGTCTCTGGCATTTGTGTTTATTTTGCTTACTCGATATTTAATTCAATGTAATGAAATGCTGAGAAAATAAAATTGTAAATAAATTAAAGTGAACATGAGAAACATTTAAAAAATTAAAAAAAAATATAGGAAGAAAAACAATATTTTGTTAAATTTTTTAGGCAAAACCATTTTGAAATAAAGAAAACTTATTGACCACCATGAGAAATTTGCATTTTGTGCGACTTCTGTAATCATTTTCCTCATATTAGCATCAATTTGGTTTCTTCATGTGGTATTAAAAAGCTGCTTTCTAATTGAAACAATTAAATGAGTCATTGTGGCGTGTTTTACATTGATGCATTTAATCATTTCCATTTAATTTGTCTTAATATAAAACAGTTTATAAAACGACAAACATACATACTTAGTGTTGCTTAAAGGTACTAACTATCACACGATGTGTTTTTTTACATATGTACTATCAAATTTTCCCACAACAAAAGTTGTACACATCGTGTGATACATACGAAATATTGTTTATGTACAATACATGAGGAAAGTCACATGTACATTTTTCAATTAGAACAGGTATAGAACCATGACAAACATACGAAAATACAACACTGCTTGTGGCGAAAGAAAAACAGAGTAAATTATAAAGATTAATATTGAAAGAAAAATAAATTGTTTAATATTGATTAACAACTAAAAAATTTATAAAATATTTAATTTTATTTTTGACAACAAATTTTTGTAAATTCACTAATGAAATCAGCTGTTGTTTACATTTAGAGGTTATGTCATACGAAAATACATATGCACGTGCGATAGCAAAAATTATGAATCGTATGTAAAATGGTCATTTTGACAGACATACGGAATTACTGACTAATTTCCTGACTATTTTCGGTTTGTACTCCCTACACGACTGTGTGGTCAGTTAACAATGACTTTGGGTTAATTTATCTTTATATGATCAAATGTGTGAATTTATTTATGTATAATTCTGTCTGAGATCTGTGAGAATTCCTGCAATATTCTAGTTAAAGACATTAAAGACTTATCGATATGTTCGGAAAATTTTTGTTATCGTTTTTAGAAACAGCTGTTTTCAGAAGCTCATTGTTCTGAAATTATTCTTATTGCAACACTGCAAAATTAGAATTAACTCAAATATACATATCGCTCATTTGCGAGAAGACAGGCATAAATTAAAAAACGCGATTTTTGAGTTAATGAGCAGAAATATGGGCCACACCATAATCTAAAACATATCAAAAAATGGTATTGATATCTCTTTCCCACATAGAGTGGCGATCAAAAGTGTTTTGTACTTTACTCAATAGTTAGGCTCAGTTGAAAACTTTAAATGCATTTATCTCGGTATTACTTTTTTGAGCTATGCCGGTCTTCTCGCAAATGAGCGATATGTATGTATATAACATTTTTAACATTTTGCAACTTATAGTAGAAAAATTATATTATAAAAAAAAAACACTTACAAATTTATCTGTCTTCATAAAAAATCCACAAAGAAAACAAGTAAGAGAATTATAGTCGGTCTAGACCGACTATACGATACCCTATACCATGCGTTTAGAAACCCTATCTCTTAGGCCCAACTAACTGGACATTGAAAATAAGCAAAAACCAAATTTGAGTGGGATTTTTATTAATTTTTTTGGCTGCAGATATGAAAAAGTTCATATCGGATGCTATATCTATAAAGGGACTAGGTCTAAAAATGGACCGATCCTGATCATGTTTGGTAAAGTCTCTTGTATTTTGCAAAAATATGTACAAACAAAATTTGAGAAGAATCAGTGCAATATTTTTGTTTTTTAATAGATTTAAGTGAAGATCGGGAAGCAGTTCTATATGGGGTCAAAGGGATCATTTTTGGACTACTCATTAGTGGATGTAATGAATGCATATAAACCCAATTTGAGTAAGATCTATATGACAATTTGGATCTTATGGCAATTTATGTCGATTTCATATGGGTAATTTGTATGGGGGCTAGGTCTGAACATGGACCGATTCTCACCAATTTCAATAGCGTTCATCCCATGGCCGATAAAAGCTTATATACCAAATTTCATCAAAATATATTCATATTTGCGACCTGCAGTTTGATTACAAGCTTTACATGGACACACAGACGGACGGACGGACGGACGGACGGACGGACGGACGGACGGACGGACGGACATTGTTAAATCAACTCAGAAAGTGATTCTGATTCGATCGGTATAATTAAAGATGGGTCTAGGTCAAATATTTTTGGTTGTTACAAACAGCAGCACAAAGTCATTATACCCAAACCACATAGTGGTATAGGGTATAAACATTCAATTGAAGTACAGTGTATCACTTAAATAAGTATGCACTTTATACTTTGCACCAACATTGTGCGCTTGGTTGTTCGATGCTATATTTAGTTGCGTTTGAATACAAAAGATCACCACGGGTTTTCATTATCAAAGAAATTTTTGCTGGTTGTAGCTCTCATTACAATAAGTAATACCTTTGGAGAGTCCGATATTTTATAAATTCTTCGTTCACTTTGTAATGCCCTTTCATAATTGCGTCTTCATTTGTTGGAGTAAAACTCGAATGTATTGTTCCATACGTCTTTGCATTGGCATATGTTGTCGGAATCTAAGTTGTAGTTATTTAGACGATCAATATAGTCTTTATACCAGTAAATATTTTTGGAGATTATTACTTTCGATAGTTTGTAGGTTAATCTTTCGTGATCATAGTCAAATAGTACTCTGGAAACATATTTCAAATTAATCCATAGGTATAAAAATGTGCGTCTTCCTGACCAGTTTATAAACTTAGAATGTAATTTGGCGTGTTATGTGGCAATTTCAGAATACGTTTTGTGAAAAATCTCTGCAGCTTATCAACATTTTCAAACATAGAGCGTCCCCAACCTGCGCTCCATAAGGTCAGGCCCAACTAACTGGATATAGAAAATAAGAATAAATCAAATTTGAGTGGGATTTTTATTAATTTTTTTGGCTGCAGATATGAAAAAGTTCATATCGGATGATATATCTATATGGGGACTAGGCCCAAAAATGGACCGATCCTGACCATGTTTGGTAAAGTCTCTTGTATTTTGCAAAAATATACACAAACAGAATCAATGCAATATTTTTGTTTTTTGATAGATTTAGGTGAAGATCGGGAAGCAGCTCTATATGGGTCCTATGACTAAGAGTTGTCCCATAGGGATCATTTTTGGACTATTGATTAATGGATGTAATAAACACATACAAACCCAATTTGACTAAGATTTATATGATAATCTTATGGCAATTTATGTTGATTTCATAGGGGTTATTTGTATGGGGGCTAGGTCTGAACATGAACCGATTCTTACCAATTTCAATAGCGTTCATCCCATGGCCGATAGAAGATCAAATACCAAATTTCATCAAAATATATTCATATTTGCGACCTGCAGTTTGATTACAAGCTTTACATGGACACACAGACGGACGGACGGTCGGACGGACGGACATCGTTAAATCGAATCAGATAGTGATTCTGATTCGTTCAATAAAAGTATAATAAAAGATGGGTCTAGGTCAAATATTTTTGGTAGTTACAAACAGCAGCACAAAGTCATTATACCCAAACCACATAGTGGTATATGGTATAAAAATACCACCTTTTAGACTGTGATGATGCAGGTCGTTAAGATATAATGAGAATAAGAGTGGTGACATTAAACATACTTGTTTAACTTCATAATTTATATCAAACTAATCTTGTAATTTGTATCAAAGTAATTTTGTGTTTTCATATATATTTTCTATAAAATTTAAAATTTTTGTAGATAATTCCATTTGATGTAGTTTATAAATCAGGAGCTTCCTTGGAACTCGATCGAATGCGGCTTTGATGTCTTCAAAAAATCTTTAAACTCTTTTGTTTTCTTGCAATTTAATGTTTATAATTGCTGCAAGGTTATATACGTTATCAATTGTGGAGTAGTTTTTACGAAAACCAGACTGATATTCATTAACAATATTATATTTTGTTGCCCATACCGTTACTCTTTCATTAACTGCACCCATCATGATCTTACCAATGCAGTTCATAAACGATATTCCTCCATAATTACATGGTTGCTTAACATCTCCCTTTTTATGTATTGGAAACACAATACTACGTTCAAAATTATCTACTGAACTCTTCCGACTTTGCTGGATATCATGCCCGAAGTATACGAAAAAATTTATTCATTAGCCAAATAAACTGGCAGAAGATAGTAAACCAGTGGAACACTGTAATATTTTCGGATGAGACTAAAAAAATATAACTCGTACCTTAAAATATGGAATTGGTTCGGTATTTCTTTGGGGGTGCATGGCCGCATCCGGAGTCGGAAAATTGTGTTTATTAATGGAACTAAATATTTATACCTGAATATTCTAAAAAATAATTTTAAAAAAGTGCCATACAGTTAGGGTTAAATGACTCCTTTATATTTTCAATAAGATAACCACCTTATACATACGGCTTTTATCGTCAAGGAATGGCTTCTGTGTCACAGTCGCCCGATATTAACTTAATACAGGAAATTTGGGATTTCTTGGCCGCCTAAAAAAATTATTTTGGAAGAATGGTTAAAAATTCTCAATTGTAAAAAGGTTACCCTAAATACTAAATTGAAAACAAGAGTGTTAAATTCGGTTGGGCCGAATCTTTGATACCCTCCACCTGCATCTTAAACTCAATATTACAACCAATATTGGGTACGGCTACCACTTTAAAACTGTTGTCGGTACTCAAATTTAAATTTCGAATACCAATTAAACTTAAAGTTAATTGCCTTTCTTGTTGGCCTGTTTCTATAATTCCTTGTTATAAAAAACAATGACCGTGTCATCCTTAGAAAGAATTCCTTACTATTTGAAAAATTGCATTATTTTTCTTTTACTTTAATTTTTAATTTTTAATATTTAATTTTTAATTTTTAATTTTTAATTTTTAATATTTAATATTTAATTTTTAATTTTTAATTTTTAATTTTTAATTTTTAATTTTTAATTTTTAATTTTTAATTTTTAATTTTTAATTTTTAATTTTTAATTTTTAATTTTTAATTTTTAATTTTTAATTTTTAATTTTTAATTTTTAATTTTTAATTTTTAATTTTTAATTTTTAATTTTTAATTTTTAATTTTTAATTTTTAATTTTTAATTTTTAATTTTTAATTTTTAATTTTTAATTTTTAATTTTTAATTTTTAATTTTTAATTTTTAATTCTTAATTTTTAAATTTTAATTTTCAATTTTTAATTTTTAATTTTTAATTTTTAATTTTTAATTTTTAATTTTTAATTTTTAATTTTTAATTTTTAATTTTTATTTTTAATTTTTAATTTTTAATTTTTAATTTTTAATTTTTAATTTTTAATTTTTAATTTTTAATTTTTAATTTTTAATTTTTAATTTTTAATTTTTAATTTTTAATTTTTAATTTTTAATTTTTAATTTTTAATTTTTAATTTTTAATTTTTAATTTTTAATTTTTATTTTTAATTTTTAATTTTTAATTTTTAATTTTTAATTTTTAAGTTTTAATTTTTAATTTTTAATTTTTAATTTTTAATTTTTAATTTTTAATTTTTAATTTTTAATTTTTAATTTTTAATTTTTAATTTTTAATTTTTAATTTTTAATTTTTAATTTTTAATTTTTAATTTCTAATTTTCAATTTTTAATTTCCATTTTTCATTTTTCAAATTTCCTTTTCCGAATTATCATTTTTACTTTTTATTTGTCAATTTTTAATTTTTCATTTTCCATTTTTCATTTTCCGTTTTGCATTTTTTAATTTTCAATTTTAATTTTTCATTTTCAATTATCCATTTTTCGTTTTTCATTTTTCACTTTTCGTTTCCCTCTTTTCATTTTTTATTTTCCAAATTCCATTTTTCATTTTCACTTCTTCGTTTTTCATTTTTCATTTTCTAATTTAAATTTTTCATTTTCCATTATTCATATTTCAATTTTCATTTTTAATTTTTCGTTTTTCATTATTCATTTTCCGTTTTTAATTTTTCGTTTTTCGTTTTTCATTTTTCGTTTTTCGTTTTTCATTTGAAATTTTTTATTGTCCAGTTTTCGTTTTCCATTTTTCATTTTCCAGTCTCCATTTTTCATTTTCTATTTTCCATTTTTCATTTTGCATTTTTCATTTTCCGTTTTTCATTTTCCATTTTTCATTTTCTATTCTACATTTTTCATTTGCTATTTTCCATTTTACATTTTCCATTTTCCGTTTTTCATTTTTCATTTTCCATTTTCTATTTTCCATTTTTTATTTCCCATTTTCCATTCTCCGTTTTTAATTTTTTTTTTCCATTTTACTTTTTTCTTTTTAATTTTTTCTTTCATATTGGCGATTTTTTTTATTATAACGTGAAGATAAAAAAAATATTTGGCAATACTACTAACATAGCTCATGGTAGTTGTGTTTGTTGGTATAATTGCATCATTTTTTGTGTGGCTTTTTTTGAACTGTGAATGTTGTTCTACAACTATTATGTTCAACCACTAAAATATTACAACAAACACACAGCGTTTTATGTTTTTTTAGAGCTATCTACATATTTTTGCTTGTATCTAAGCACAATGATGCCCGATTTAGCCCATTATAAAAAACAATGACCGTGTCATCCTTAGAAAGAATTCCTTACTATTTGAAAAATTGCATTATTTTTCTTTTACTTTAATTTTTAATTTTTAATATTTAATTTTTAATTTTTAATTTTTAATTTTTAATTTTTAATTTTTAATTTTTAATTTTTAATATTTAATTTTTAATTTTTAATTTTTAATTTTTAATTTTTAATCTTTAATTTTTAATTTTTAATTTTTAATTTTTAATTTTTAATTTTTAATTTTTAATTTTTAATTTTCAATTTTTAATTTTTAATTTTTAATTTTTAATTTTTAATTTTTAATTTTTAATTTTTAATTTTTAATTTTTAATTTTTAATTTTTAATTTTTAATTTTTAATTTTTAATTTTTAATTTTTAATTTTTAATTTTTAATTTTTAATTTTTAATTTTTAATTTTTAATTTTTAATTTTTAATTTTTAATTTTTAATTTTTAATTTTTAATTTTTAATTTTTAATTTTTAATTTTTAATTTTTAATTTTTAATTTTTAATTTTTAATTTTTAATTTTTAATTTTTAATTTTTAATTTTTAATTTTTAATTTTTAATTTTTAATTTTTAATTTTTAATTTTTAATTTTTAAATTTTAATTTTTAATTTTTAATTTTTATTTTTTAATTTTTAATTTTTAATTTTTAATTTTTAATTTTTATTTTTAATTTTTAATTTTTAATTTTTAATTTTTAATTTTTAATTTTTAATTTTTAATTTTTAATTTTTAATTTTTAATTTTTAATTTTTAATTTTTAATTTTTAATTTTTAATTTTTAATTTTTAATTTTTAATTTTTAATTTTTAATTTTTAATTTTTAATTTCTAATTTTCAATTTTTAATTTCCATTTTTCATTTTTCAAATTTCCTTTTCCGAATTATCATTTTTACTTTTTATTTGTCAATTTTTAATTTTTCATTTTCCATTTTTCATTTTCCGTTTTGCATTTTTTAATTTTCAATTTTAATTTTTCATTTTCAATTATCCATTTTTCGTTTTTCATTTTTCACTTTTCGTTTCCCTCTTTTCATTTTTTATTTTCCAAATTCCATTTTTCATTTTCACTTCTTCGTTTTTCATTTTTCATTTTCTAATTTAAATTTTTCATTTTCCATTATTCATATTTCAATTTTCATTTTTAATTTTTCGTTTTTCATTATTCATTTTCCGTTTTTAATTTTTCGTTTTTCGTTTTTCATTTTTCGTTTTTCGTTTTTCATTTGAAATTTTTTATTGTCCAGTTTTCGTTTTCCATTTTTCATTTTCCAGTCTCCATTTTTCATTTTCTATTTTCCATTTTTCATTTTGCATTTTTCATTTTCCGTTTTTCATTTTCCATTTTTCATTTTCTATTCTACATTTTTCATTTGCTATTTTCCATTTTACATTTTCCATTTTCCGTTTTTCATTTTTCATTTTCCATTTTCTATTTTCCATTTTTTATTTCCCATTTTCCATTCTCCGTTTTTAATTTTTTTTTTCCATTTTACTTTTTTCTTTTTAATTTTTTCTTTCATATTGGCGATTTTTTTTATTATAACGTGAAGATAAAAAAAATATTTGGCAATACTACTAACATAGCTCATGGTAGTTGTGTTTGTTGGTATAATTGCATCATTTTTTGTGTGGCTTTTTTTGAACTGTGAATGTTGTTCTACAACTATTATGTTCAACCACTAAAATATTACAACAAACACACAGCGTTTTATGTTTTTTTAGAGCTATCTACATATTTTTGCTTGTATCTAAGCACAATGATGCCCGATTTAGCCCATTTTCAATACCAACCTGCTGGGAATTATGGCAAATGCTATTATTGTAACCCCTCCTAGCAAAATGGGTTTATTTGTGAATGAGCGTGATTTCAACAGACATACGGACAGACGGACATCGCTATATTGACTCGTGCTGTGATAAGGATCAAGAATATATATAATTTATGTGGTCGGAAATTAGTTTTTCGATGCGTTACAAACGGAATGACAAACCTATATATACCCTCTGCCACTAAGGTGCGGAGGGTATAAAAATTTCCAAAATTTTTTTGTTAAAAATCAAAACATCTGTTATACTGCATACTAACTTTTGTGATATTAATTCTGTTTACCCTCTAAATATAAAACAAATACAAGAATAATGTTAATTTTGTATATTAATATTGTAAACTGCCTTGGACGCTACAAAACTGAAATAAAATTTTTTTGTTTGAATTAACTCATAACTTTTATTTTAAGTTATGTAATTACCAAAAATATTTGACCTAGACCCATCTTTTATTATACCGATCGAATCAGAATCACTAGCTGATTCGATTTAACGATGTCCGTCCGTCCGTCTGTGTGTCCATGTAAAGTTTGTAATCAAACTACAGGTCGCAAATATGAATATATTTCCATGAAAATTGGTATGTAAGCTTTTATCGGCCATAGGATGAACGCTATTGAAATTCGTGAGAATCGGTCCATGTTCAGACCTAGCCCCCATACAAATGACCCCTATGAAATCAACATATATTGCCATAAGATCCAAATTATCATACAAATCTTAGTCAAATTGGGTTTGTATGTATACATTACATCCATTAATCAGTAGTCCAAAAATGATCCCTATTGGACAGCTCTTAGTCATAGGCCCCATATAGAGCTGCTTCCCGATCTTCACTTAAATCTATCAAAAAACAAAATTATTGCACTGATTCTTCTCAAATTTTGTTTGTATATATTTTTGCGAAATACAAGAGACTTTACCAAACATGGTCGGGATCGGTCCATTTTGGGGTCTAGTCCCCATATAGATATAGCATCCGATATGAACTTTTTCATATCTGCAGCCAGAAAAATTAATAAAAGTCCCACTCAAATTTGGTTTATGTTTATTTTCTATATCCAGTTAGTTGGGACTGAGAGATAGGGTCTCTAAACGCATG
Organism: Cordilura impudica; assembly: GCA_963682025.1. NCBI lineage: Eukaryota > Metazoa > Arthropoda > Insecta > Diptera > Scathophagidae > Cordilura > Cordilura impudica. The sequence goes on from OY821518.1 coordinate 288,034,798, forward strand.
GTATAGGGTATCGTATAGTCTGTCTAGACCGACTATAATTTTCTTACTTGTTTTGATTATATTAAAAAATAAATTATATTTTAATGGTGAAAAGATGAAAATATATTAAAAACATTTTGCTTATGCATTTTTTTTTTCTTAATTTCTATAATTATGTGTAATTGGTAACGTGGGACTACTGTTCATGAAATAAAATATTAGTGGTCAGAAGGTAAGGAGTGTTAAAAAAATAAGTTTTCTGTGTGCACATCTCTAAAGTATGACCAGCGTATTATAGAAAATAATTAATAGAATTCAAGGCGTGTCTTTGAGATGGAAGTGAGAAAATTTTTTTTTATGAATTACAAAATTAAATATTAATAGTTATTTGAGAAACATTGAGTATCGATGGTGCGAAAATAATTATTTCTCCTTATTAAAAAGTGTTCATTTGATGCAAATTGCTTAACCCATATTGATATTTATCAAGCCATTTTGTTTAACATCTCCTTTAGTTGTTTGCTAAATAATAAGATGAAATAAAAACTATATTTGTTAGTTGCGCATACGAATGTGAATAAACATTTTAAAACTTACTGAAGCCTTTACAGAAGTAGAACTTTGTGTATGATGTGTAGACAAACTAGGACCTTTAGCTTGTTTAATATCGGCTGATTTGCTGGCAGTTTTACCAGATTGGCCAGCTTTATTTGATTGCCCAGCTTTACTCGATTGACCGGTTTTTCCAGATGGACCTGCTTTGCCAGATGGACCAGCTTTGCCAGATGGACCAGCTTTGCCTCCTTTGCTCGATTGACCACCACGACCCGAATTTCCACCATGTCCTGAATGACCGCCATGTCCGGAACTACCACCACGGCCCAAACTGCCGCCATGGCCCGAACTGCCGCCACGGCCCGCACTGCCACCACGGCCCGAACTGCCACCATGCCCCGAATGGCCACCATGCCCCGAACTGCCACCGCGGCCCGCATCACCTTGTTCGGCAATTAAAACAATAATTACAGCAATTATAATAAATATATATAAAAGTTTCATTTTGTGTTCAATAAACTAAGTACACTGCAAAATAAAAAAATCACATTGTTTTTAAATACGGTTCTTCAATGTGGTTTTCTATTCTGCAATTCAAACTTAATAATAGAATTGGTTAGACTTACTCATCATCATTACATACATTGAAATTGCATACTTTGCAATAGCATTACATAGCATACTTTCATCAAGAATTCAATATAGTAAATCCCCTAGCATCGTCATTGCTAAATGGATGCCAAGATTTAGTCCCGATAATTCGTGGTGTATTATATATTAAATAGTTAGTTGTAAGGCGACTAAGTCGCCCGTTGAAAAATTATGAAAACTGTTTTTTGAAAAGATACTTCTTAAAGACAAAGTACTTTTCTTAAGAAAATGTGTTTCTTTTAAGAAACAGTGCTATTTTTAGAAAGATGTACTTTTTTAGGAGATGGTACTATTTTTTAGCGAATATACTTCTTTTTTGAAGAAAATTTATTTTACTTAAGAAAAGTTAATTTTTTAAGCAAAGATACTTCAAAAAAATTTTAACTGAGCTTTGCGCGGATTATCGGCTTGTTGTATATAGTTAACTTGGAGTTGTCAATATCATATATATTTTAGATATTTATAATTTTATATGATTTTTGTTTTTTTCTTTTTTTTAATAATTATAAATTTTGTTAAATTGTTTTATTTTCACCAATTAATCGATTACATTCAACACTCAACGTTAACCTGCTCATTTTTTTACAGCCTATATTTGTTCTATGGGAACAACAATGAATTTCATCTTATATATTAATCTTATATATTAAAAGAATTTATGAATAAACTTTGCATTCAAGATTTTTTTCAATATTTGTCTTCTCTCAAACCTCTATAACTAGAGTTCTAATTAACATAGGCTGTTGACATAGGTCTAAGAACACTCAGTGGATCAAGCTCCTTCTTTTGAGCTATTAACTGCTTAAATTAGTTGGTTTTGAGGAAAGTTGCGTGAAAACTTTACTTTTACTGTACGTTAACTTATCTTGGCATATTTTGGCATTACTGTACGTTAACTTCTCTTGGCAAATTCGTTGGGTTTGAGGAAAGTTATGCGTGGACAATCAACTTTACTTTTACTGTACGTTAACTTCTCTTGGCATATTTTGGCATTACTGTACGTTAACTTCTCTTGGCAAATTTTGGTATATATTATAAAAATTAATATAATATAATATAATGCTGCGGAGCAGCAGGGGTCCTCTAGTTTATATTATTTAAATTGTGTAACATCTCTTTACCTTTGCAATCATTGTCGCTATACCAACACTCACTCATTCATTCATATCGTCCGAATATATTTTCGTTAAAATTTTTTTAGAATTAGTCCGAAATCATGGCGGTACATCATAGTCCTGGAAATTTAGCTTCTGCTTTGGCAGATAACGTTTGTTTAATTTGTCAAGAAAGTTACGATCACACCAGTAACTTAATTTCTACCAGGTGTACACATTTTTCACCAAGATTGCCTTCTTAATTTCCTCAACGTGTCAACTTGTTGTCTGCAATGTAACAAAACTGTCACTAAAAACAGTTTATTAAAATATTCCGTCCGAATTAATAATTGAAGTTTACCAGTTAATACTGGAACGATTCCGAAATCCGCGGAAAGAATGTTATCCAGCAGAAAGGAAAGAAATGCAGAATTCACTGCCAACCGAAATATTTCACCTGGTCAAGCTAGGGTCGAAGAGAGAGAGAGCTTAGAAGACCGCATTAGATCCAAAACAGAAAATAGTTTTCAGTGCGAAATCAATAAGCTTCAAGCTGTAGTGGAGAGATTGTCCCAACAATTTACTAGTGTAAACATTAGCGCAAACAGAGAGCCTGAATGGCATAGAGAAATTTTTCCAACCACGTCGGTTCATCGCAATTTTTCAGATCCTTCAGTTCATAATGTTCCCCATGAACCTCATTTTGTACCTTCGCGTAATATTATCCCAACTCAACACACCCATCAGTACATGAAAGTCATGAGAGAGCTTCGTTATCGTCCGTTGCCCTCAACAATAGTGGGTTACCTCTAAATAAGATGGATCATAGGTAACAAGGTAGGGAGGGCAAAAGGAGCAGAACACCTCGTCCCCAATCCCAAGGTAAGTATGGCCATCCGTCCCTTTAGCGACAGCTTACAGTCTTTTTTCGAAAATCGCACGTGAATATCTGTAGTGCGGTTTCCCTGGGCCTGAGCAAGACCCCACCCATCCGGCGAGCTACGCCCCACGCCGGCACGTGCGACCAGCAAAGGCTCAGGGAAACGGGAGCGGAAATTCCACCCAAACCGTACCATTACAAAATGTACTTATTGAAAAAGATACTTTTTTTTCTAAAAAGAAATGGTGCTTTTTTTAAAGGTAATTTCATAAGAAAATAAAAATAATAAGAAAAAAACAACTTTTTAATAAAAGGTATGTTTTAAAGAAAATATACCTTCTTAGGAGAATATGCTTGTATACTTTTTAACGAAAACGTACTGTTTTAAAAAAAGAAACTTCTATAAAGAAAAGTTAATTTTTTAAGCAAAGATACTTAGAAATTTACTTGTTAAGATATAATACTTGTTGAAAGAATGTACTTTTCTAAGAAAATTCACTTTTTTAAGGAAAGATTTTTTTTTCAAACAAGGTACTTTTTGCAGAAATGATGCTTGTTAGGAAAGGGTACTTTATGAAGAAAATAACCTTTTTTAGGAACAAGTTCTTTTTAAAGACAATGTACTGTTTTGAAAAAGGTACTATTTTTAATGCAAATGTACCTTTTAAGAAGTTTCTTAAGAAAAGGCACTTATTTAAAAAAAGCTTATTTCTAAAGAAAACTTAGTTTTTTAGCCGTTTTAAGAAAAGGTTAATTTTTCTAAAGAAAATGTAGGTTTTTAATAAACGTTTTTTATGTGAAGGCGGTTTTTAAGAAAATGTACTCTTTACAGAAAGGGTACTCATTAAGAAACGAAACTTCTCTTTAAGAATATGTGCTTCTTAAGAAAGAGTAGGTTTTTAAGAAAAGTTAGTTTTTTAAGAAAAGGTACATTATTAAAATAATCCTTTTTTAAAAATAATCCATCTTGACCACTTATTGCTTCTCGGATAGATTCTTGATACTTGATTTCAAATTTCTAGATTCATTTCTACTGAAGTTGCCGTTTTTCCCCTTTTTGACCTTTTTTACCATCTAAACAATGGAATTTCGAAAAGTCCAATTTTAGTGGATCTTCGCGTCGGTAAGAAAAACTACATTTAAGAATCAGTCAGTGTTCCTGTAAGTTATTGATGGGCGTATAGGGTGGGCCATATAAGTTTTGCATTTTGATTTAGCTGTAAATAAAAAGCCCATAATTTCTTATTCATTTCATTACATTTTAGACAGTATGGATCTGTCTTTTACTGATGACTGCACTAATTTCTATTTTCAGTGCCTCAAGCGATGAGCGTAATATTCATCCTTAACAGCAAATAATAGTCCAACCGGGTCAAATCGCAGCTGAGCGGTGACCAATGCACATTGCCAAATGGCTAATAACACGATTTTTAAACTTGCCTCGCAAAAGATCGATTGTTTCACGGCTTGTGTGGCACGGCGCGCCATCCTGTTGAAACCAAAAAAATTTGCTCAATGAAACCGCTGGCCCAATAACCAAACAGGGTGCAGTGACTTCTCAGCAGTCTTGTGTGGATTTTCTGTGCCCCAAATACAACAATTTTGCTTGTTAACTTAACCACCGAAATGAAAATAAGCTTATTCAGAAAAGATGATTTTTCGGTAAATATCCTCATCCTATTCTAAGTGTTCGGTAGCCCAATTAGATAACCGTTTTTCAAGCGTAAATCGACTAATGCCGTAAGCCGCATAATTATACTAACTTCTTGTCAGAACACAGCTGACATTCGTTTTGCTACATACTGAAAACAATGAGTATCGTTTATATACGCATGTTGGAAGATTTGGTGGGCCCAGAGAAGTTCCGTAATGCCACCAGCAACTATTTGTCAGCATTCTATTTTCAAAATGCAGAAACCAATGACTTCCTAACTAAATTGGAAGAACTTAATCTTGATTTTAATGTTAAGTTAATTATGCAAACATGGACTGAACAAATGGGTCTACCGGTAGTGGAAGTCACACGTTCCGATAATACTTATAAACTAACACAAAAAAGATTCTTTGCTAATTCCGAAGATTATAATGGCACTTATGATGACTCTGAATTCAACTATCATTGGTCCATACCGATTACCTACAACACCAACACGAATAGTGAAGTCCAACGTACTATTTTCAATTATAATGATAATGAAGTTTCTGTTACCACGCCCGATGCTGTGGAGTGGATCAAATTCAATAAGGACCAAGTGGGCTATTATCGTGTTAATTATCCCAACGACATGTGGCAATCATTGACAAATGCCCTGATTGAAACTCGTGGTGTCTTTAGTGTGGCCGATAGAGCCCATTTGATAAGTGACGCTTTTGCCTTGGCTGATGCTGGCCAACTTGACTACAGCAAAGCTTTGGATTTAAGCAAATATCTGGAAAAGGAATTGGATTATGTGCCCTGGAGTGTGGGTGCCTCTCGTTTAAGTGCCATTAAAAATTTACTATACTTTACCGATTTATATCGTGATTTTGTTGATTATGCTCGCCAATTATTGAAAAATGTTTATCAATCGGTTACCTGGACTGTCGGTGATGATCATTTACAAAATCTTTTACGTGTTACTGTACTAAATGCTGCCTGTGGTTATGGCAATGCTGATGCCATCGAAGAAGCTGGTAATCGCTTCACCGAATGGTTGGCTAATCCATCTGTCAGACCCAATCCTGATATTCGTTCAACTGTATATTATTACGGTATGCAGTTTGCTGGCAATGAGGAGCGTTGGAATCAAGTATGGGATTTGTTTGTAGCTGAACAAGATGCTCAGGAAAAAGTTAAACTAATGGAAGCCTTAGCTGCCATCAAAGAGCCCTGGATTTTACAACGTTACATTAACATGGCCTGGAACGAGAGTAATGTTCGAGGTCAGGATTATTTCACATGTTTACAATATATTGCTCAGAATCGTGTGGGTCAACCTTTGGTTTGGGATTATGTTCGTGAAAATTGGTCACGCTTAGTAGAACGTTTTGGTATAAATGAACGTTATTTGGGCCGTCTGATACCCTCCATAACTTCACGTTTTGCCACCCAAACGAAGTTGGAGGAAATTGAAACGTTCTTTGTCAAATATCCTGAAGGTGGTGCTGGTACGGCAGCCCGCAAAGAGGCCTTGGAAAATGTTAAGAATAATATCAAATGGGTAGAACAAAATTTGCAACCAATCAGCAAATGGTTGGAAGCTCAACAAAGTTCTGAAAATACGGAAACAGCTACTACTACAACTACGGCCGCCAATGACATCAATTGAAATCATCTTCATAAAAGATGAGCATTTTGTAAATTAATCTTTTCCTTCATCTGTCTCAGTTTACATCATTTATATTCGCCAAAATACAGCTTAAAAAATTTTTTATAGAACATATTTGTTAATTTTAATTTCTATCTATGAATTTTTAATTTAAGTATGAAATAAATAATTATGTATATACAATCCAGCTCATTTTTACTAGATTTCGTATACAAAACAAAATCTAGCTCATTACTAGATTTTAGCAAAATCTCACAAAATTTTGTCAAACTTGGGCGCTACCAAATGATACTACTGTACATATATTTTTATTATTGTAGTAGAAAATGACAACGCTGTGACTGAAAATTTGACATTTAAAAACAAAAACATAAGCAAAGAAGTTGAATAAAAAGGAAATAAAATATTAACTATTAATAAAAATTACGAATCTAGAATAAAAAAAATATTTAGTAATTGAAAAGTTATAACGTTTTATTCTTATATGTGCTCATTCCAATCTGCTATATAATAATTGTGGAAAATGCATTTGTTTTTGTTGTCCAAACAATACATTGAACAAATGCTGATATTTTTTTTCGCAAAATTTCTGTTTCAGCTTGTGATTTTTTCATTCTTGATGCATAATATAATAATAAAATATTTTCCTATAAAAATGATTATTTATCGACCTTTCTTTTAGTTATTTTTTTAAAGTTTTTAGTCAGGCTTTTAAGGTCACTAATTGATGTAAATAAAAGATTATTTTATTCCATTTTTCATCCAACGTTTCGGTGCGATTTTTCCATCATCTTCAGGGATTTAAATTTATTGAATCTGGTAAACGTAACAACAAAAAATAATAAAAACATGTATTTAATAAAAGGATAGCTCAACATTTAAAGAATAATATAACTCACATATAATCTTTCGTCAATTTTCACATAAATTAAAAGTATACATTTGATTTTATGCGACACATAAAGCACAACATAACATACAAAATGTAAATAAAAATAAATGTAAAAATAAGTAAAATATCACAGATTAAAAAATTCTTAACGTTAAGTATCACAGTTGGAAAAACTAAATTAGGCTATTGCTAAAGTATAATTTGCGTTGGTATTGTCTTTGTCTTCTTCTAAGTTTATCGCTAAATTTATATTCTGTTGTATACGTAAACTCTCTAATGTGAATCTCTTATTCTCTCGTCTCTCTTTGTCTAACATGTTTACATTAACAAGATCTGCTGTGTCCAGTTTCGATGCAATGTTGTGCTAAAGCTGTTGTTTGTTTACCTTTTCTTATATCAGTGTCATGCTCGTTTATTCTTGTATTCAAGCTTCGTTTTGTTGTCCCTATGTAAATTTTGTTACAAATTTCGTCGGATTTTCAAATACATTTTATTTCGTACACTAGTTGCTTTGCTCTGTTTTTTCAATTCTTGTTTTTGTTTGTGTAAATAGTGCACTTATGGTTTTATTTGGTTTATGTGCTAATGATACAGCTTCATCAATAATTATTTCTTTCATATTCTTACTTTCTGTAAGTTTTGGGATATATGGTGGGCTATAGAGTTTGGTGATGCCAGATGTCTTAATCTTTTTGTCCCGTGATTCTTCATTGACAACCTTATTGATGAGATTGTTTATTATATATGTCGGGTAATTGTTTTTAATCAGTATATCCTTCACTTTTGTTATATTCTTGTCCTTAAGTCTATTATCACTTAGTTGGAGAACTTTTTGTATTATGTTTATTTGCAGTGTTTGTTTTTTGTCTCATTGGTTGTGTTGAGTGATAGTTTATGAGACGGCCTGATGCAATGGACTTTGTATACCAATCTGTAATTATTTTATTAAGTTCCCTGTAGATTTTCATGTCTAGATATAGTATAGAGTTATTTTCTTCCTTTTCAATTGTAAATTTCAGCTTGTTGTGGTAGTTATTAAATGTTTTTAAAATGATTTCTTCATCTTTTATTTTTATAATAGCAAACAAATCGTCTACATACTTTGTAATTAGTTTTATGTGTATATTGTGTTTTCGCAGTTCTTCTAAACATTTTTCTAAAAGTGTGTCTAAAACAATGTCTGCTATAGTTGGTGAAAGTGGGTTCCCCATCGGCATTCCGTATATTTGATTATATTATTTTTCACCGTACATAAAATAATTGTTGTCGTTGAGACAAAATTGTAATAATTTTGGAACCTGGGATTTAGGTATTTTTGTATATTTTTGTAGGATGTTCCATTTAGTCATAATATTAATAATTGCTAGGTTAATAGGTATGTTTGTGAATAACGATACCACGTCTAAAGATATTAAAATTTCGTCGTTATCCAAATATATTTCCTTCAATTTAGTTTTGAGTTCCAATGAATTTTTAATGTTGTATCTATATATATAAAATTCATTTTCTGTTTGTTTGTTTATTTGTTTGTTTGTTTGACCGCTATACAAATTTTTATTTTTCAACGGATTTTCCTGAAATTTTGTACACACGATCTCTATACCCCAGGAAAGGTCGCCATATACTTTTTGCCGGCCACGCCTACTTTTACGCCCACTTTTTATGTAAAATTAATTTTCTGTTTTATTCATATTTGTTCACTGTACATATTTTTATTTGTTAACAGATTTCTCTGAAATTCGGTACACACGATCCCTGTACTCCAGCTAAGGTCACCATGTACTTTTTATCGACCACGCCTACTTTTACGCCCACTTTTTATATACAATTCATTTTCTGCTTTTTGGTATATGTTCGCTATACAAATTATTAATTTTCAACGGATTTCTCTGAATTTTGCTACACACGATCTCCGTACTACAGGTAAGGTTGCCATATGACTCTTACCGGCCACGCCTACTTTAACGCCCACTTTTTGTATACAATTCACTTTCCGTTTTTTGGTACATTTGTTCGCTACACAATTTTTTTTATACGGCTTTCTCTGAAATTTGCTACACACGATCTCGTACTCCAGAGAGGTCGCCATATGATTCTTGCCGACCACGCCTACTTTTTATACAAAATTAATTTTCTGTTTTTTGATATATTTCTTCACTATAGAAATTTTTATTTTTCAAGGGATGTCTAAAATTTGGTCACACGATCTCTATACTACAGGGAAGGTCACCATATGCTTCTTACAGGACATGCCTACTTTGCGCCAACTTCTATGTATATAAAACTTATTTTTTTCTTTTATTTGTTTCTTTATTTGATTGCTATACAAACTTTTATTTTTCAATGGCTTTCTCCGAAATTTAGTACATATTCTAGGGAAGGTCGCCATATGATTTTTACCGACCACGCCTACTTTTACGCCCAATTTTCATATAAAATTCATATTTTGTTGTGTGGTATAGTTCTTCCCTATACAAATTTGTACTTTTCAACGGATTTCTCTGAAATTTGGTTTACAGGGAAATAACTACACGGTGAACAAATTCCCCAAACTTAAAAAAAGTTACCCAAAAGAAATGAACAAATTCCCTATTTTTTTTAGTCGAAATAAAAATTGAACTTAGTCCCCAAATTCATTCTTAAATTTTTACATATTTTTATTTAATGAATTTTGTTAAATATTTATTTTAGTGAACATTTGCATACTCCTCTCAATATATGTCCCACAATAGATATATTTAAAATGAGTATTCTTTTCAATAGCATCATTTCGTCACGCGGAAGCTACGCACACGGGGAATACAGCTTAGCTAGAATATCGGAATGATCTGAAAAATATATTTTGACAATTAAAATAAGTTGGCAACAGCTGTGCGGTAGTTGGCAACAGCTGAATGAAGTAATTCAATTTTTAAAAGTTCTGATTCCTTTAATTTGCGAACCATTCCGTTATATTTGATGTTTATAAATAAACTGAAAAAAAAAACTTAAAGCGGTTTCGCAGCTTATTTTTGAAGCATTTTTGCTTATAAAAATCTTCTAAATTAAAAAATCAAAAAATTTTTAATTGAAATAAAATATGAATTTATTGCCCATAAAAATTTTTGGGGAGAAAGTTCATTTTATTGGGGAATTTGTGAACCATTTTTCAAGTCAAATGCCTTTTTATCCCGGGCAAGACCGGGTAAAAATAGCTAGTAATATATAATATTGTTGTATAATATTTTGTAAAATTCCTCCTATAAATTTTCCTTTTTAGAATTTTCCATATTTCCATTTTCCTATTGTTTTGTTTATTTTTTGTTTTTCTAGTTTATATGTTTTATTTTAATCAGCTGTTTATTGTTGTGAAAAGAAAATCTCACAAAATGTCAAAAAAGTTAGATGTAAACGGTATAGATTTTGAATTAGATTTCAACTAAAATCTACTAGATTTTTCTTAGATGTAAACCGTACTATTAACAAAAATTGAAATTCTATGTATTTATATTTTACTTTTTTAATTGAACAAGGAAGTTTTTGGTTGACTTAAACAAAAGCGTTGAATTTTACACAAGTTTTCAGATGAAATTTGTCTGTCTGCACACTTAATAAAAAAAAATATCAATTGCTCCATCTAGAAATGTTCGAATAAAACTGGTTTTAAAAGATTTCTTTAAAAAAAATCAATAATATATAGGAAGATTCACTTATTCATAAGACCTTAATGACGGCAGTCATTGTGAATTCATTAAATTTTTTTTCGTTAAAAACTTAATAGCGATTTCAAAGAAACTAGTAATGGGGGTAGGCCGATAATGCCGTGCCCTATACCATATTTCATATCAAATTTTATTAAATTCAAAAAGAACAAGTAATTTTTGCACATTATGAGAAAAATACAATATTTTAGTTTTGATATTATTTTAGTTTTGTTAGACATTGATGAATGGAATGCACCGAAACTAATGAAAATTAGTTTGTTTAAACTAAAATGTTTAAATATATTTTTGTTTATCATAATACTTATTTCTAATAATAAATATTTAGCAAATAAAATCTAAATTTTGTATAGTATTAAGATTCCTGTATTACTTTATTTGCAAATTTTCGTATAAAATTTTCCGCAAACTTTGCAGCTAAATCAATCTATCGAGAAAAAAAATAATAATTAACAAAATATTATTCATTATATGTACTACTTAAATATATTAAACAGAAATCAATAACTTACTACCGTCTGTTTCATCCATTTCCTCCATTCACCTTTACCGCTGCCAGTTTTTTCAGGATTTTCATCTTGATTTCCATCAATAGGCTTAGCAGTTCCGCAAATATGGTTAGGAAAGAGAACGTAAATATAAAAATATTTAAAAATTTCATTATGAATTTGCTTTTAGTATCAGGTAGAAATTTATATAAATAAATACTGAAATATATTGAGATGAATGAATTTTATATAGGAGTAAATACTTAATAATATTGTTTTTTCCGTAAATACTGTCAAAATTTCATATTTATATTTAAACTAATCTTTTTTAACCGCTATTTGCTATTATTGTGAGAAATTCATTAAAAGTTCTAAAAATTCAAGTCGAAAAAGCAGCTAAAGAAAACCATATTTATACTTACTAGTAGATCCCAGCCCTCGAAATTCGAGTGCAAATTCTAAAAAATTTTATTTTTTCATTTATAAAGACCCTTAAGCTATGTTAATTAATTTTAGCCAATTCACAATTCAACACTTTTTAAATATCGATTGCATTATTTTGCAATGTTATTGGTTTATGTCCAATATTATTTTTCAATTCAACACAATTAATATTGTGAATGAAGAAAACACACTCATATTTTTGCAAACAGATTAACAAATTTAATAAACACACACATAGCATTGTATAATGTGTTAGAAGCAACTTACATTTTACTCCAATAAAGAAATACCTCTTACATGAGATACGTTTGGTCAAAATCGAGAGAAAACTGTGGAACAAATCATCGGTCACAAGAATTATTATAATAGATATACTCGCACATGGGAAAGATATTTTAATTGGCTTAATTTTGTTTCAGTTGGTTACCGTAATCAGTCTAACGCACTCTAATTTAAATCCAATGTTTTTTTTTAACAATCTATTAATGAATCAAAAAAGACAAAACAAGTAAGAGTGTTAAATTCGGTTGTGCCGAATCTTTGATATCCTGCACCCGTGTTCTAAACACAATACTTTAACCTAGCTTGTCCACACAAACAGATGAAATTACAGTTATGTTTAAAATTAGTAAGATGACAAAAATTTTACATATTTTCGTGTTTTTTGAAAGCAATTACTAAATGCAATCAATATACATGTAAAATTTACATACATGCATTTACATCTTTGTTCAAGAGAGTAAGAGTATAACCATCTTGTTATTATCTTACTCTTATCGTTAAACCATTCATTCACATGTACAAAAAAACCCTAGCAAGAAATAAGTTAAATTCTTTGTACCCTCCACTCTCCACTTTAGCAGACAAGAAAGGCTAGATTTCAAATTATAATGACTAGATTTTTTATAACGATGTTTGAAATTAATACGATAATCAACAAAGATTTTAGGTATTTTCATGCTTTTTTAATCCATAGTAACTAGAGGACCCCTGCTGCTCCGCAGCATTATATTATATTATATTAATTTTTATAATATAATACCAAAATTTGCCAAGAGATGTTAACGTACAGTAATGCCAAAATATGCCAAGAGAAGTTAACGTACAGTAAAAGTAAAGTTGATTATCCACGCATAACTTTCCTCAAACCCAACGAATTTGCCAAGAGAAGTTAACGTACAGTAATGCCAAAATATGCCAAGATAAGTTACCGTACAGTAAAAGTAAAGTTGATTCTCCACGCATAACTTTCCTCAAACCCAACGAATTTAAGCAGTTAATAGCTCAAAAGAAGGACCTTGATCCACTGAGTGTTCTTAGACCTATGTTAACAGCCTACGTTAATTAGAACTCTAGTTATAGAGGTTTGAGAGAAGAAAAATATTGAAAAAAATCTTGAATGCAAAGTTTATTCATAAATTCTTTTAATTTATTTATAAGATTATTAAATGCAATGGGCATAAATGTAAACAAATACAATCACATTTTTGTTCGTTTGTTTATTAGCGATGCATATAAGGATCAAGAATGTATAGTGTTTATGGAGTCTCTTAAATATATTTCGATGATTAATGCCTGGTTTTCACTATGTCATATAAGATGACAACAAACAATTGCCTCAACTGACATCTCGTAATTTTCTATTCATTACGTATTCATTACATCAAAAAATCCGGCTGTCAAATACAAACAAATTGCCAACATGCTGGCAATTTCATATCAGATGTCAAATGTTGCCAGGGGTTGTAAATAACATGACATTAAAACCCGTTTTCATAGAACTGACAATAATTGACAACAATTGCCATTGAAAATGACATAATGAAAACCAGGCATTACAAACGGATTGCGCAGTGGTATGGAAGGTATAACAAACATGAATATGCATCACTGATACATATTAATATGCACATTTTCTGTTACGTATAAATATTTTTCACTATTTTTAGTTTTTTATGTGAAATTTATATTTTCGTAAGTCATTCGTCTGGCGGCTGGGTGAAATGGCAATTTTAGTAGCAAAAAATATTTCAATATCCGTTATTTTCATTCAAGTAAATTGATAATGTGGTGGAAGAAAAGGAATGAGTGAATTTTCCAACTCAATTTTTAAATTCACTTGTTTGGTACGTTTTCCACCGCATAATTTACTCTTGAAAGTTGAATCAACAATTAATTATACTGCCTCGAAACCCAAATGCACCAAAATTATGTAGGGGAACGCATTTCTTTGTCAAGAAAATTTGGGGTAACATTATTGAATCGACATGGCAAAAGAATCACGGGAATTCCAACAGATTCTCCAATTGCATTTAAACGCTTACAATTCGCAATTTGGCAATGGAATTGGATAATTATGTGTAGCCTGCTCCAGAGTTGCTAAGCCAAATAATTTGTTTGGATATGCCGAAAATGTAGAAAAAAACTTATCCACAATAAATTATTATTTACTAAGATCAGACGAACATTCTATTATCTGAAACACAATTTAATTTGTTAAGTTAAAAATAAAATTGGCATTTAAAATAACATATCGAATTTCATTTGCTTCTTATAAAAAAAAAATCCTACAGTAATTGAAACACATACCAAAACAAATCTTGGAATAAAATAACTATTTTAGGCAGAACAATGTTTACCGGGTCTGCTAGTTATAATATAAATTTAGGTTAGAATTTTTTGATAGGCTTAAAGATTTTAATAATTATCCCCTTAAGACAAAATCTGATAATCGGTTGTCACAACATTTAGCAAAAAAATTGCGAAAAATAATATTGCACAACTTTAAAACTATTCAGCAGACGTAAATATATAAGTTACTTCTACAGACTAAGATTATAAAAACCAAAAACTTACTGCCGCCTCTTCCATTCTATCGACGGTTCCCATAGCCTCGGTATATCCAACAAATATAGCTAGTAAAAGAACCATTAATACAAAAATATTTATTAATTTCATTGTGAACTACACTTTGTTCAATTCCGTAGAATATTACACAAACTAATACGGAAAAATATTGAGTTGATTCGGTATTATATTCATATTAATATTATTGTATATGTAATTGAAAAACTATTAATACTATTGGTTAGTTAATAAATACTGCTTTTAGACTACCACTCATATTCAGGGTCTCATTATTATACCCTCCACTCCAGTGTGCAGAGGGTATATATAAGTTTGTCATTCCGTTTGTAATAATTAGAAAAAAAATTTTTGGACCCCATAAAATATATATGTATATTTGTGATCCTTATAACAACCGGAGTTGATATAGCGATGTCCGTCTGTCCGTCTGTCCGGCTGTGGAAATCACGATGGCGGCATAAAAAAAGTCTTGAAAAAATATAATTTTCTATGTTGTTCTTGTCACGATCACGCCCTGAATAATGCAGCTACAGTGATCATTTTTAGTGAGAATGATTCACCAAATTCATCTCTGTTTCAAAAATCATTAAAATCGGTGGAACAGGTCCAGGGAAATCTCTGAAAAAGTAAAAAAAAATGAAAATATGATGTTTCTATATTGTTCTTGTTGTTATTCTAAATGTTATGTTGTTGTCATAGCTTGACTTGTTGTTTTTGTGGTCGTTGTGGTAATAATATAATAAAAACTAACCCTTTGTACATTTTTTTATTAACTCTGGTAGAAAAATTTAAAACTTTCCATTGTTTTGGCATCACTCTAAAAATTTGGTAGATCATTTCTGTTATTACCACGAGCCTGCCTGCAAAATTTCAGATCGAATGGCTTACGGGAAATTGGTTAAAATCGATTCAAATTTTTTTCGACAAGCAGACACTACGAGTTAATATAAAGGGAGTAAAAATTCACCAACATCTAAAGCAAATAATGCTAAAATACCTAGTTGTTAATACCAAAAAAAAAATAGCAAAAAAAAATTTTATGTATAAATTTATTTACAAAATTAATATAAACATATTAAATAATACAAATAATATACATATTTATATATGTATATCCATAACAACTACATGTTAGAAATAAGTCGGTATATTATTTTATTTACATAAAATTCTGCAATATTTTGTTGTGAGGAAAATACATTTATTTTGCATTAACAGAGTGTCACTTCATTTTGCTTAGCGTGACTATGCCACAGTAGATGGCGCCACAATTTTGTTTGTTCTAATTAGCTTTCTATTTTAACATGAATGTTAATATTTTCAGCTGGATATCATACAGAACAATGTTAAGAGTATACACGGGTTGGTCTTTTATTTCATACGTATTTTCATTATTCTTTTACAAATCTGAACATAAGTTTGGCATATTAACTTTTTGTTGTCTTTACAAAATAGAGTTACCGAGTTCATCAATGAGTTTTTTGCTTTCAAAACAGTTCTACATAGTTATATAGAATTATTATTCTACTTTACCTACAAAATATCTGATTGCGATTACATCTAATTTTTAAAAATTGTTTATAATTACTAAAGCATTATTATTCACATATATACAAAATTGTACTTTTTAAATTTTCAATTCAAATTTAAGAAAATATCAATTCTAAAAACTGGAATTAAAAATTTCCAATTATAAATTACAATTAATTGAATTTCAGAAAATCATGTCAAAACGTCGGAAATTATAATTTTAAATTTAGAAGACATCAATTGCATCTTTAATATATAAATTTTAGTCGTTAAACACAAATTGAAATTCCAAAAAAAAAAAAACACCAGATACCTATGTTTACATTTAAAAAATGTTTACATTTAAAAAAAATCTTGACATTCAGGAGAAATTAATAACTTCTTTTAACGATAGTCGAATCGTTAAAAAAAGAAAATTGCAAAATTATCAGTAAAATTTTTAAACGATATTCGCTATTGTTAAAATCAGCTGTTGTTATCTAAACGACAACCATTTTTGTGTTGTTTATTCAATCGATAAAAACTTAAATTTTTAGGTTGAAATGTCGCCATACATAAATAAAAATCATAAAATAGTGAAAATATTTTGCTTTTATTAAAAAACTTTTTTATATAAATAAAAAAATTAAATAGCATATTCAATTCATTATTTAATTTTCAAATAAATAAACAGAAATATTAGTAAAAAAATAAAGATATTAAACATAAACATAAAATCATCCTGTCAAACACGAAGTAATTTGTTTTTTTCTATTCTTCTTTCTGTTTTTCGCTTATTTTGACAGATATGCCACTCGTTTACAATTTAAATAAATAGAAAAATAGATTTGTCGACTGTATGTACTTAGTGAATAACTTAATCCTTAATGCAAACAACAATAGCTGTCGATATATTTTGCGATTGTAGGATCGTTGAAATTTACAGAATCACACTACAGAAAACATTAATTTAAATTCAATGAATTTTAGAAAACGTCAAATGATATTTAAGAATTGCAAACATAAAAACTGTTACATAAATAAACGCAATTTGATGAGAATGTTATTTTTTATATATAAATTTTCACAATGTTTTTTGGATGAAAATTTGAAGTTTTTCAGAGAATAAAGAGAACAAATTATTTTATTTAAAATGTTTGGGACATTTGGTTTTTTGCGTTTGGCATCCCTAATTTGAATATTTATTATTATAAATTTATTCTCTTTGTTTTCCAAATATGGCAATATTTTAATAAAAAAATTGAGAGAGTTTTTTTTGGTTATTATTTTGTTACTCCATCCGACCTATATGGCCGCAATGAAGAAATATTTGGCCAGTTAAAAGAAACTATACAGCCATCTCCAATTAGCACGATTTAATGCATATAGCCACCCTACACAACCATTACCTTTGCAATGGAGGTTAGGGCGAGCTATTTAATTAGCAAAAACTAAGTTAAACGAGAAGTTATGTCATATAACCGGAAACGCATGCATATAGGAAATGCATGCATATTTTTCCAATATTTTGTTTACATTTATCATAAATACTCAAACTATCAAAGATTCGGCACAGCCGAATTTAACACTCTTACTTGTTTTTATAAAAAAATCTTTTAAACTTATAAATGTTTTATATATTTTTCAAATTGTTTGGAGATATATTCATAAAAATAGGCCTATTTTGGCATGGTTTGATATAACTTCCTTTGTATATTTATTTCTTCGTTTGAGGCTAATTTTTATAATTGAAACTTTCAGCAGTCACATAAAGTGGATGACAACATATTATTTAATCACGAGTCAAATTCTAGGAATTTTTTTTTTTTCAATTAACTTATTTCTTTCAATGTTTTTTAATCTATTTAATTTATTAATTTTATTTCATTATAAATATTTGTTGAATTCATAGAAATAAGAGCCTAAAGGTTAGGGTGACAGCCATTTTTTTTTTTTTTTTGGAATATCACGACGTGCGGGTCGGATTATTATGACACTGGATCTAAAACTTTAGTGCGCATTATTTGAGACAAATCGGACAATGCTTTCTGGACGCGCAAATATGAATTTATATGTAAAAATTATCAAAAAAAAAAATCATTCTTCACAAAAATTTTGATATTAGTAATTGCGATTCAATTAAAGTAATTAATAAACCAAAATCTAGAGTAAATTATCTTTCTAATAAAACCACAAAATCCATTATTAGTTGTAAAACATCCAAGTTATATCAAGTTCCCCAGTCAATAAATGCGCCGCAGACCACTTGATTAAGAAAATCCAGTTCACATTTTTAAAGACATTGAAATAATTTAAAATGATTTTATGTAAAGTATTTTGCATCTCATCTATTGTTATGCCGTTCTAAATTAATGTCAAAACGGTACGTATTTTTAGCACTATTTCAAAATCTCCAATATTACTTTTTCAAAAATTTTGTTCAAGAAATTTGCCGAAATGAGCGATTGGACTTTAAGGTCTTATTAACGAAATATATGTGATTAAAAATGCCACATATTTAGGTATTCTGTTCTTAATTTGGCGAGGGCAGCGTTTTTATTTCAGCGGATTTGAAGAGAAATGTGATTTCTCATACTTTTTAAACTTTTAGGCTACATCTTTTTGGTGTTTTCATGTGTCAAATATCTTTTGTCAAAATATTATACTTCTTGATACAAGTTCTCAATCCTGTAAATTAAGTTTAACTTGAAACACTATAAATTGTCCCCCTTTAAGGTCAAAGGTCAAATTTAAGGATATTTAAATTTTTTAAAACCAAATAATATATATTTGTGGAAAGATTTCGATAAAAGTTGTTGATAATATATTAATAATTCTAAAAAATAATATTCTGGACTTATATTTTTAAATTAACCCGTAGGGTACTCTTCATGTCAAATTGACTCTATATGAAAATCCATAAATATTTTCTTCATCAGGATTTTTTTTAAATAAAACAAATTTAATGTATTCATAAAATTCCTAAAATTTATTCGTTATTTTATGAAAATATTAATTAGATTAATTAGTTTTTATATTTAATACAGTATAAACAAATTTGTATATCGAGCGCGTATATTCAAAAAGTGCTATCTGCATCAATAATTATTTTAAAGAGAGCGTGTAAAACCAATTTATTTATAAGAACTGAAAGTATTTGTCGATCGATTTGCTACAATATATATTAAGAAATTGTCGTACTAGTCATGTATGATATTAAAATTAATATTATAGTTGACAGTTATATCAGAGCAGAGTTTGAAATCAAAAATTAATATTGCTGTAAAATGTAGATAGCACTTTTTGAACATAAGCCCTCAATATACCTTTATATGAATATAATAATTCTGAGAAAAAAAACTAAAACTAGGACACATTTTATAGAAAACCTTCCACAAATATATATTATTTCCATATTTTGTTTTAAAAAAATGTAAATATCCTTAAATTTGACCTTAAATTGGTACAATTTATAGTGTTTCAATTTAACCTTAATTTACAGGAATGAGAACTTGTATCAAGTAGTATAATATTTTGACCAAAAATATTTGACATATGAAAACACCAAAAAGATGTAGCCTAAAAGTTAAAAAAGTATGAAAAATCACAATTTTCTTCAAATCCGCTGAAATAAAAACGCTGCCCTCGCCAAATTAAGAACATAATACATACAATATTTGGCATTTTTAATCACATATATTTCTTTAATAAGACCTTAAAGTCCAATCGTTGATTTCCGAAAATTTCTTGAACAAAATTTTTGAAAAAGTAAAATTGGAGATTTTGAAATAGTGCAAAAAAATACGTACCGTTTTGACATTAATTTATAACGGCATAACAATATACGAGATGCAAAATACTTTACATAAGATCATTTTGGGATCAGGAAAATGCAAAAATATTGTTGTTGTAAATTATTTAAATTTCTTTAAAAATGTGAGCTCGATTTCCTTAATAAAGTGGTCTGCAGCGCATTTATTGCCGGGGGAACTTAATATAACTTGGCTATTTTTCAGCCGATAATAGATTTTGTTATTTTATTAGAAAGATAGTTTACTGTAGATTATGGTTTATTAATTAATTTAATTAAAAGGATCGTTGAAATTTACAGAATCACACTACAGAAAACATTAATTTAAATTCAATGAATTTTAGAAAACGTCAAATGATATTTAAGAATTGCAAACATAAAAACTGTTACATAAATAAACGCAATTTGATGAGAATGTTATTTTTTATATATAAATTTTCACAATTTTTTTTGGATGAAAATTTGAAGTTTTTCAGAGAATAAAGAGAACAAATTATTTTATTTAAAATGTTTGGGACATTTGGTTTTTTGCGTTTGGCATCCCTAATTTGAATATTTATTATTATAAATTTATTCTCTTTGTTTTCCAAATATGGCAATATTTTAATAAAAAAATTGAGAGAGTTTTTTTTGGTTATTATTTTGTTACTCCATCCGACCTATATGGCCGCAATGAAGAAATATTTGGCCAGTTAAAAGAAACTATACAGCCATCTCCAATTAGCACGATTTAATGCATATAGCCACCCTACACAACCATTACCTTTGCAATGGAGGTTAGGGCGAGCTATTTAATTAGCAAAAACTAAGTTAAACGAGAAGTTATGTCATATAACCGGAAACGCATGCATATAGGAAATGCATGCATATTTTTCCAATATTTTGTTTACATTTATCATAAATACTTAAACTATCAAAGATTCGGCACAGCCGAATTTAACACTCTTACTTGTTTTTATAAAAAAATCTTTTAAACTTATAAATGTTTTATATATTTTTCAAATTGTTTGGAGATATATTCATAAAAATAGGCCTATTTTGGCATGGTTTGATATAACTTCCTTTGTATATTTATTTCTTCGTTTGAGGCTAATTTTTATAATTGAAACTTTCAGCAGTCACATAAAGTGGATGACAACATATTATTTAATCACGAGTCAAATTCTAGGAATTTTTTTTTTTTCAATTAACTTATTTCTTTCAATGTTTTTTAATCTATTTAATTTATTAATTTTATTTCATTATAAATATTTGTTGAATTCATAGAAATAAGAGCCTAAAGGTTAGGGTGACAGCCATTTTTTTTTTTTTTTGGAATATCACGACGTGCGGGTCGGATTATTATGACACTGGATCTAAAACTTTAGTGCGCATTATTTGAGACAAATCGGACAATGCTTTCTGGACGCGCAAATATGAATTTATATGTAAAAATTATCAAAAAAAAAAAATCATTCTTCACAAAAATTTTGATATTAGTAATTGCGATTCAATTAAAGTAATTAATAAACCAAAATCTAGAGTAAATTATCTTTCTAATAAAACCACAAAATCCATTATTAGTTGTAAAACATCCAAGTTATATCAAGTTCCCCAGTCAATAAATGCGCCGCAGACCACTTGATTAAGAAAATCCAGTTCACATTTTTAAAGACATTGAAATAATTTAAAATGATTTTATGTAAAGTATTTTGCATCTCATCTATTGTTATGCCGTTCTAAATTAATGTCAAAACGGTACGTATTTTTAGCATTATTTCAAAATCTCCAATATTACTTTTTCAAAAATTTTGTTCAAGAAATTTGCCGAAATGAGCGATTGGACTTTAAGGTCTTATTAACGAAATATATGTGATTAAAAATGCCACATATTTAGGTATTCTGTTCTTAATTTGGCGAGGGCAGCGTTTTTATTTCAGCGGATTTGAAGAGAAATGTGATTTCTCATACTTTTTAAACTTTTAGGCTACATCTTTTTGGTGTTTTCATGTGTCAAATATCTTTTGTCAAAATATTATACTTCTTGATACAAGTTCTCAATCCTGTAAATTAAGTTTAACTTGAAACACTATAAATTGTCCCCCTTTAAGGTCAAAGGTCAAATTTAAGGATATTTAAATTTTTTAAAACCAAATAATATATATTTGTGGAAAGATTTCGATAAAAGTTGTTGATAATATATTAATAATTCTAAAAAATAATATTCTGGACTTATATTTTTAAATTAACCCGTAGGGTACTCTTCATGTCAAATTGACTCTATATGAAAATCCATAAATATTTTCTTCATCAGGATTTTTTTTAAATAAAACAAATTTAATGTATTCATAAAATTCCTAAAATTTATTCGTTATTTTATGAAAATATTAATTAGATTAATTAGTTTTTATATTTAATACAGTATAAACAAATTTGTATATCGAGCGCGTATATTCAAAAAGTGCTATCTGCATCAATAATTATTTTAAAGAGAGCGTGTAAAACCAATTTATTTATAAGAACTGAAAGTATTTGTCGATCGATTTGCTACAATATATATTAAGAAATTGTCGTACTAGTCATGTATGATATTAAAATTAATATTATAGTTGACAGTTATATCAGAGCAGAGTTTGAAATCAAAAATTAATATTGCTGTAAAATGTAGATAGCACTTTTTGAACATAAGCCCTCAATATACCTTTATATGAATATAATAATTCTGAGAAAAAAAACTAAAACTAGGACACATTTTATAGAAAACCTTCCACAAATATATATTATTTCCATATTTTGTTTTAAAAAAATGTAAATATCCTTAAATTTGACCTTAAATTGGTACAATTTATAGTGTTTCAATTTAACCTTAATTTACAGGAATGAGAACTTGTATCAAGTAGTATAATATTTTGACCAAAAATATTTGACATATGAAAACACCAAAAAGATGTAGCCTAAAAGTTAAAAAAGTATGAAAAATCACAATTTTCTTCAAATCCGCTGAAATAAAAACGCTGCCCTCGCCAAATTAAGAACATAATACATACAATATTTGGCATTTTTAATCACATATATTTCTTTAATAAGACCTTAAAGTCCAATCGTTGATTTCCGAAAATTTCTTGAACAAAATTTTTGAAAAAGTAAAATTGGAGATTTTGAAATAGTGCAAAAAAATACGTACCGTTTTGACATTAATTTATAACGGCATAACAATATACGAGATGCAAAATACTTTACATAAGATCATTTTGGGATCAGGAAAATGCAAAAATATTGTTGTTGTAAATTATTTAAATTTCTTTAAAAATGTGAGCTCGATTTCCTTAATAAAGTGGTCTGCAGCGCATTTATTGCCGGGGGAACTTAATATAACTTGGCTATTTTTCAGCCGATAATAGATTTTGTTATTTTATTAGAAAGATAGTTTACTGTAGATTATGGTTTATTAATTAATTTAATTGAAACGCAATTATTTATATAAAAATTTTTGTGAAAAATGTTTTTTTTTTTTGATAATTTTTACATATAAATTCATATTTGAACTTTGAACTCAATGCGCATCCAGAAATCATTGTCCGATAATCCGACCCGCACACCTCAAAATTCGATCAAAATTGTTTTTTCATACAGACCGCTGTCACCCTAAAGGTATTTGAACCACCTTGTATGCCATTTAAGGTATGCAAATTTGAGGCAATTCAACACAGGGCGTGTGATATGCAATTATTTTAATGAAATTCGATTGCGTTATTGTCGTTATTGGTTTATGTCCAAAATTATTTTTCAATTCAACACAGGGCCTTTCATATACAATTTTTGCAACCACATTAACAAATATAGTAACACACACACAGCTAGTAGCAACTTTAAATAAATTTTACTCAAAAAAAAAAAAAATGTTCCAGACGGTGCAAATCTGGTGGACAGCTAAAAAAAATGCCTTTCGAATGAGGTATGTTTGGTCAAAATCGGTTTACAACTGACAAAGTTACATTGGTCACAAGAAATCGCCTTGCCTATTAATATTATAGATTTTCTATAAAATTTGATCATTATTGTTATTGTTATTATTTCTCGCGGTTAACCTAAAACGGTATAAAAGCATGTCTTCAAAATTTTTTTGGATTTCTACTAGTTAATTTTTTTTTTAATATAAAACATGTTAAAGTGAAATTTTCTCAGATTGTGCGATGGAAATGCATTGATAAGTGGAACGATTTCGCTATTTTTTTACAAAATGAACATTTTATCATAGAAACATGCAAAAATTCACCTTTGTTAGTTTTTTAAATTCAGATTTTCAAAATATTTATTATAAATCAAATTATCAAAGTTGTTAGACAAGTTGAATGTAATCAACATAAAATAGTCTAATCGCGGCATGCGATTTGTAATAGTTATTATTGTATATTATTAATTGACTTATACAATACTTAGCATCGTTTTACAATTTGTTTTTATTGTATAAAAACCTTCACATAATCCTTAACCAATTTATTAGTAATTTTACTGTTGTCAAACTACGTAATTAAAACAACGACAAAAAAAGGTAATGAAGTTCTTGCAAACTTTTGTTATTACGGCGATTTGCTTGGCCTTTTTTGCTGACCAGTCGGAAGCTGCAATTGGTCACGCAACATCTAAAGATTCTGTAAGATTTTGAATTTCCAAAACAAAATGAGCTTAAACTTTAAAATTTCTTCTTTTAATTTTTCTCAACTCGCTTACAAAACAGACAACGGCAAAAGATGGTACTTCGACTGGTAAAAATTTTGTTAAACAATTTGGACACAATGTTCACCATCGTCTCGATGTACAATGATTGCCATTTAAATAGTTGGGCAAATCGAGATGAGGTCTTAGTTAAAGGCTTCAAATTATATTTGCCCAAGAAGATCCACAATCTAGTCAGTGTTGGGAAACAAAATTTTGTATAAATATTTTTAAAATAAATGAATTTTTGAACAGAAATTTTATGACTGATGATTGTTACATCCTTGAAAGTCCCAGTCTAGCTTGTTATAAGAATAAAAGCCTCCAATTACTCGGCATTTCGGTCAAGTAGTCTAAACGGGAATGACGGTTTCAGAACCGATCGACCGGTTTTGATAAAAAAAAAAAATCATCTGAGTCCGATCACAGGGGAGATGTGTAAACATCTGATAATAAATAAAATGCAGAAAACAGCGACAAAAAGGTTATTACATATCATAATTTTTTCACCAAACAATCATGTCACACCGATTTGTCTTAATGCTTACATGTTACGCGTAAGATCTTACGCTCACATATTACGCTGTTTTTGTAGACTATTTGAAGTTACGGATCAAAAACGACGTGCCAGTAATATAGTATTTTTTAAATATTTATGTTCCACTAGTATAGCCCAGCACTCGAAATTCGAGTGCAAATTCTAGGAAATATTATTTTTTCATTCAATTTTTGTCTTCCAATGTTTTTTTTATCTATATATATAAAAAATTTATGAATATTTAAATGAGTATGTTAATCAATTTTAACAATTCTCAATTCAACCAATTCAACACAGAGCGTCTGATATATAATTTAAATCATTCGCATTAACAGGGTGTAACAAATTATAAATATTTTATTTTATCTAATTCAATATATTTTTAAGACATATTAAACATAAATTTTATCATTCTCAGCTTCTCCTCCATATGAACTATAACTACATATGCCAATTAACAAACTCCTCCGCGCCCGCACATTGCTTAAAAAGGGAACTAAAAGTTTAGCTTCACGTATTAATATGTTCCATAATCACATCAAAACTCTATCACCCTTATAACTGAACTAAAACGCGGTGCAGGTAACCGAGTAAGAATGTAGCAGTTTCACATAACTGAGTGCAAAATTCAGTACTTGTTGAAATTTAGCTCAATTTCGAAATATTTTTGTTCCACTTGAAAGTTAAAACAAAATATTGCTGGATAGTTCAAACCAATTTTCATGATTTCTGCCTTATTTTAAAGATCAAATTCACTTATATCGCAAAAAAAATTTCAAAATAAATAGAAGCATGTGTTTATTGCAATATCTAGTTTTCGGACGGTGTTAAGAGACAAAATTTTTTATCATACATAAAATTTTTAAGGATCAAACTTAAGAATGAAAATATTCAATATCCTTGCAATGCAACACAGTGGCATAAAATACCAATCTGGCATATTTCAATTTATATTCGGTGGGTATGATTTGTATGGTTTGTGTGGAATATAGAAGAAGTTAATGCGAAGAACGCTGCAATGCGTTAAATAAGACAACCACTACATTTTCAGAGCTTCTAACTTTAATAACTATGGATCGTAGTTTGAAATTCTTTGGAATATAAAATGAATAAAAAAATTATTACATTATTAATAAAAATTAAAAAAAAAGACTAGATTCACTATTTGATATAATTTCTTGGGTTCAGATTTTTTGCAGAATTTAGAAGAAATTTAATAATTGATCCAACTTGTTTGAAAATAATTTATTATTTTCTATTATTATTATTATTATTATTATTATTATTATTATTATTATTATTATTATTATTATTATTTAGATATTTATTATAATTAAAATTACAATAAATCTTAAGTCTAAAGCACTAGCAAGTTAGGCTATCGGCTTTCATATAAGTTAATATCGGATACAATATATTGTGAGGTCACCACAAATCTATGCTGTTTAAAGTCTAGTACACTTCCTAACAAATGTAGTGTTTTTAAGATCGAGATTCATGCAATTCACGTAGAAATGAAAATAATTGTGTAACGGGATATAGATCCATCCATTAATTTTTTCATTAACAGCCGAATGGAGGACAATGAGTGTATACGGAGCGGCTTCAAATCGGTAGAGTGGGCAATTGACACTGATATTTTAATCCCCTTATCTGCACTGCAGCTGAAATCAAATGGTTGATTGGATCGACACAGTAGAGTTCTTGCAGAATACCCCAAATCATATGGCCCTTACTTGATCCAAAGAGAACTACTTATAAGAGAACTTGGAGGACACTGCGTAATATGGCGGATGGCAGAATGCAAAGGTATCCTAGAAACCAAATTCTGTACGGAGCTGTTTGCATGTGGACGAGGAGGGGTCAGTGCAACTTCTACTGTGTGTGTGCCCAGGACGTATTTTTATACCCTATACCACTATGTGGTTTGGGTATAATGACTTTGTGCTGCTGTTTGTAACAACTAAAAATATTTGACCTACACCCATCTTTAATTATACCGATCGAATCAGAATCACTATTTGATTCGATTTAACGATGTCCGTCCATCCGTCCGTCCGTCTGTGTGTCCATGTAAAGCTTGTAATCAAACTGCAGGTCGCAAGTATGAATATATTTTGATGAAATTTGGTATTTAATATTTTATCGGCCATGGGATGAACGCTATTGAAATTGGTGAGAATCGGTCCATGTTCAGACCTAGCCCCCATACAAATGACCCCTATGAAGTCAACATATATTGCCATAAGATCCAAATTATCATACAAATCTTAGTCAAATAGGGTTTGTATGTATATATTACATCCATTAATCAGTAGTCCAAAAATGATCCCTATTGGACAACTCTTAGTCATAGGCCCCATATAGAGCTGCTTCCCGATCTTCCCTTAAATCTATCAAAAAACAAAAATATTGCACTGATTCTTTTCAAATTTGGTTCGTATATATTTTTGCAAAATTATAGTTGTTTTCTATTCGACCTTTCCAAATTTATTTGTAAAATAAAATATTCGAGCTCGAGGCCTGGGTTTTTTTAATTAAAATTCTTTATTATCCAATATTTCGATATTCATCGAATATCATCTTCAGGGAGTATAGTGGATTTTAATAAAAATATAAAATTAAAAATTTTTTATTATTGCACTGTGCGTGCAATTTTAAATGACGAGTAATGAACAAGTATAAAAATTTTTTAATTTTATATTTTTATTAAAATCCACTATACTCCCTGAAGATGATATTCGATGAATATCGAAATATTGGATAATAAAGAATTTTAATTAAAAAAACCCAGGCCTCGAGCTCGAATATTTTATTTTACAAATATTTTTGCAAAATACAAGAGACTTTACGAAACATGGTCAGGATCGGTCCATTATTCGACCTAGTCCCCATATAGATATAGCATCCGATATGAACTTTTTCATATCTGCAGCCGAAAAAATTAATAAAAATCCCACTCAAATCTTATATTCCCTTCTTTAAGAAAGTGTATGTTGGTCTGTGTAATTTTTAGAAGAAGCAAACTTCAGCCCAAAATTATTATAGACTGTCCACGCAGAGCTGCAGGTAAAAACAAGTAAGAAAATTATAGTCGGTCTAGACCGACCATATGATACCCTATACCATGCGTTTAGAAACCCTATCTCTTAGGCCCAACTAACTGGACATAGAAAATAAGCAAAAACCAAATTTGAGTGGGATTTTTATTATTTTTTTTGGCTGCAGATATGCAAAAGTTCATATGGGATGCTATATCTATATGGGGACTAGGTCCAAAAATGGACCAATCCTATTCATGTTTGGTAAAATCTCTTGTATTTTGCAAAAATATATACAAACAAAATTTGAGAAGAATCAGTGCAATATTTTTGTTTTTAATAGATTTAAGTGAAGGGCCAAAGGGATCATTTTTGGACTACTCATTAATGGATGTAATGAACGCATACAAACCCAATTTGAGTAAGATCTATATGACAATTTGGATCTTATGGCAATTTATGTCGATTTCATAGGGGTAATTTGTATGGGGGCTAGGTCTGAACATGGACCGATTCTCACCAATTTCAATAGCGTTCATCCCATGGCCAATAAAAGCTTATATACCAAATTTCATCAAAATATATTCATATTTGCGACCTGCAGTTTGATTACAAGGTTTACATGGACACACAGACGGACGGACGGACGGACATTGTTAAATCAACTCAAAAAGTGATTCTGATTCGATCGGTATAATTAAAGATGGGTCTAGGTCAAATATTTTTGGTTGTTACAAACAGCAGCACAAAGTCATTATACCCAAACCACATAGTGGTATAGGGTATAAATAAGAAAAATCCAAAATCATAGATAAAATTATAGTCTTTCTAGGTTGATTATACGATAGAATATACTCGTACCATGAATTCCTGAAAAATCGTTTATTTTCTAAGCTATCAAACATATTAAGATCAAATACTTGAACAAAATCTTATGTTCACTTGCACTTCTATATTTTGACACATATAAAAACAAAAAAATCTATTTCCGATCTTTTTCATTTTAATGATTGAGATAGAAATTAATCAGGCTCAAGATCAAATGATTTTAATTTAAATAAAGCGAAAAAACATTTGCACATTTGTTTAAAAAGGCAGGTTATACAGCTGTTTTGGCTCAAGTCAGCAACCCTCATCGGTAGTTAGTTTGTTTGATAAAAAGTTAAAGTCAAATATCTTTGTTTAAAACAACCTAATGAGAAATCAAGCAAAGAGTTATTCTATGTAAGCCTTTTCCAATATAACCAACTCCGGTACAAATACCGCAACTACGACTCCGACTCCACATACATGGATAATATATATCTTTTTATTTGAATGTTTCCATAATTACCTTTAGCATTGCGCAAAATTTAAATATTATTAAATCGATATATTACAAGTCTTTATAACACCACTCAATTCAAATGAAATTTCCCGAATATATTCAATTCAATTTCGATAAAAGTACACATTTTTATATGCAAACTTTGATTCAAACACCTTATACCAGTGTTGAGTGGAAAACTGTTAAGTTTTTTAATCTAAAGAATAATTACCTCCTGCCGTTTTTCTTTAAAAAATATATATAAAATCGGGAGGCAGCATAAGGTATCAATTTATTTATTCAGGTATTACTAGAGTAAGTGCAATTTGTCATAGTGAAAGAAATTTTATTCTACCCTCTTCACATGCAAATAAACGTTCTGTTAGAAAAATATTTTCTAAATTTTATTTCATGTCCAAACTCCTTACTACGCAAGGAGAATGGAGTCGTTGTGGCAACTGAATTTGTTGCCAACTGAATTTTGTTAGTTTTTGAAAGGGTGGAATTGAATTTAGATTCATTTGTCGGGTAACCTCTGTATTTTAATAGAGCAGTAACCACAGATTATATTCAAACATATCGATGCCTTACTTCCTCAACCTCGTAACTTAGAAAAATACGGTTTAGACTTTTTCATATCAAACGATTGCTATTTTTGTGTTCTATTAATGCAACAACTTATTATCTCAATACGTTGTCTCAATCCTGTAAATATTAATAAAATACATTTTCGTATCGCAATCACTCCTATTTTCATAACTGCGTCAAACTCTTATCTTAATATGTACAGTTAAGAATTTTAAAAAATTCGTCTTCGCGTCTCTTTATTCTATCCTTCTTCTTGAAGTGACTATGTATATTAGTTAGGAAGTAAGTGATGTATGCATGGGAGTCCCGTTATTTATAGTTTTTTTTTTGTAGTATTTTGCTAGTATTTTTTTAGTACTTGTGGTATACATTCTTGGTGCCTATACATAATTGCATTTTAGTTATGATCTTTGCTTTGCTTGGTGAAAATCTGATTCTGAGGAATTTTAGTTTTTATTGTAAAATGAGTGATACAATCGCTGTTCTTGATGCTGATACAGGGTGTTTTGTTTTCAAGAATCTTTGCCAAGAACCTAAAACACAACAAACTGGAAACGTAATTTTGGATGAAGAAACAGGACATTTTGTCTCAGTGGATTCTGATCAGTCTAGCTTTTCCTCCAAATCCGATTTTTCAGCAAGTGAAAGCGAGTACCAGCCCAGTACTGATTCACATTTGTCTGACAATGTATCTTCTTCTGTATTGTTGGATGAATCCTCTGGCGTAAATACAATTAAAAGAAAGAAATAAGGAAATATGCAAAACTGGAATAGAAACCGTAAAAACTCAAGCAAATGCGTGAATACTCCTGGTATTCATCGATAAAGCAGAGCAAAGAATGGAATGGAGTAACGGAAATGAGAAGAGAAAGAACTTTAAAGGCTCGTTGCCGTTCGGAACTATGTGCAAAAAATTCGGTAAGCAGTGCAACGAAAGTAGAGAAGAAGGTAGAAAGAATATTTTTAAAACATTTTGGTCACTATCCTGGGAAGAGAAAAAAGCGTATGTCCTTGCAATGGTGTCACATAAACCAGTCACTTTGAGAACAACTGGTACTTCTTCTCGGCGAGTAAACACATGGAAAATTTCTGGAGAGATCAAGGTTGTTTGTAAAAAATGTTTTTGTGTACAGTCTCTCTGGGTGAATGGAGCGTGTCCAAATGGGTTACTGGCAATCTAAATACAAACGACGTTGGCATGTTAAAGAAAAGTGGACCAGTCAATCGTCAAAGCAAAACAAACATCGCCAAAGTAAATCACGTAAACTTTTTTCTACAAAATTTGCCTAAGATGCCATCACATTATTGCCAACAGAGTACAACTAAAGAATATATAGACGTTCAGTACAAGACTTGGACAGAAGTGTACACAGATTTTGAAAAATATTTGATGGATCGCAACATTGATAAGGCTCAGAGGGCAACGTACAAATGCTTCTTAGATGCAGTACACATGGCCAATATTAGCATATACAGACCCAAGAAAGATCAATGTGATATCTGCTTTAGTTATAAAAATAAAAACGTGCCAGAAGATGAATATCAACTTCACATAACAAGTAAGGAGCGCACCAGGAAAGAAAAAGCCGAGGACAAGGAACGTTGTTTAAGAGGTGATATTCAAATGTTAACGGTTGACTTGCAAGCTGTGCAAACAATTCCTCCACTTTCAACTGGAGCAAACTACTTTAAAACAAAATTGTGTGTGCACCAATTCACAATTTATAATGAATTTGACAAAAATGTTGCTTGTTACGTATTGCATGAAGCTGAAGGCGGCATGGACTCGAATGTATTTACCTCTTGCTTGCTGGACTATTTACAGAATTTGAAAGACAAATCAAAGCCTACAATAATTTACAGTGACGGGTGCTGTGCCCAAAATCGTAATACGACACTTGCGAATGCCTTGCAACATTATGCAAATACCCACCAAGCAGAAATTCAGCAAAAAATACCTGGTAGTTGGCCACACTCAAATGGAGTTCGATTCTGTGCATGCCTTAATAGAGCGAAAGAAGAAATGAAGAGAATTATATGTGCCAGCTGATTTCAATATGGTTCTAAAACAATCCACAGATTGTTTTAAATCATACATTTTTCCGAGATTTCTCTTCACTCGATTATTTAAAATCAATTTGAGCAGGCACAAAAAAAGGTGACCCATGCGTTATAAATTTGCGAGCTCTCAAATATAATGACGGAGTTCAATACAAATTATGTTTTGATGAAGAGTGGCAACTATTACGTCATCATAAATTGCGATCACAAGTGCAGCACAATGATAACATTTTACTACCGAGTCTCTACAATCAACAACTACCTAATTCAAAACCAAAATATGAAGACTTGCAAGATTTAAAACGTATGATTCCAGCCGACTATCATTCATTTTGTGATCCTTATAACAACCGGAGTTGATATAGCGATGTCCGTCTGTCCGTCTGTGGAAATCACGATGGCGGCATCAATCGGGTAGCTAGGGTGCTCGCTGACATAAAAAATGATTCACTAACATCCTGAAAAGTTTGCTATTTAAAATCGTCCAAATCGGTCCATTAGGGCTCGAGATTTGAATGAAGAACTAAAAAAAGTCTTGAAAAAATATAATTTTCTATGTTGTTCTTGTCACGATCACGCCCTCAATAGGATAGCTAAGGTGATCATTTTTAGTAAGAATGATTCTCCAAATTCATGGGAAGATTTCTATTTCAAAAATCATTAAAATCGGTGGAACAGGTCCAGGGAAATCTCTGAAAAATTAAAAAAAAAATGAAAAATATGATGTTTCTATAGTGTTCTTGTTGTTATTCTAAATGTTATATTGTTGTCATAGCTGGACTTGTTGTTTTTGTGGTCGTTGTGGTAATAATATAATAAAAACTAACCCTTTGTACATTTTTTTATCAACTCTGGTAGAAAAATTTAAAAGTTTCCATTGTTTTGGCATCACTAAAAAAATTTACTAGATCATTTCTATCATTGCCACGAGCCTGCCTGCAAAGTTTCAGATCGATTGGGTCACGGGAAAGGGGTTCAAATGAATCCAAAATTTTTTCGACAAGCAGACACTACGAGTTAATATAAAGGGAGTAAAAATTCACCAGCATCTAAAGCAAATAATGCAATAATGCTAAAATAAATAATAAAAAGAAAACAATGTAAATTTAGCAAAAAAAATTTTATGTGTTAATTTATTTAAAGAGAAAAACACAAAAATAACGTTTGATGTTGTATTTTTTGTGTGTAATATTTACATATACATACATACATACACATATTAAATAATACAAATAATATACATATATTCTATATATGTATATCCATAATAACTGCATGTTAGAAATAAATCGGTATATTATTTTATTTACATAAAATTCTGCAATATTTTGTTGTGGGGAAAATACATATATTTTGCATTAACACAGTGTCACTTCATTTTGCTCAGCGTGACTATGCCAAAATGGCGCCACAATTTTTGTTCTAATAAGTTTTGCAATAGTTATTTCTATTTTAACATGAATGTCAATATTTTCAACTAGATATCATACAGAACAATGTTAAGAGTATACACGGGCTGGTCTTTTATTTCATACGTTTTTCATTATTCTTTTACAAATATGAACATAAGTTTGGCATATTAACTTTTTGTTGTCTTTACAAAATAGAGTTACCGAGTTATCAATGAGTTTTTTGCTTTCAAAAAAGTTCTACATAGTTATATAGAATTATTATTCTGCTTTACCTATAAAATATCTGATTGCGATTACATCTAATTTTTAAAAATTGTTTATAATTACTAAAGCAATATTATTCACGTAAATACAAAATTGCACTTTTTAAATTTTCCATTCAAATTTAAGAAAATATCAATTCTAAAAACTGGAATTAAAATTTCCAATTATAAATTAGAAAATATTAACTGAATTTCAGAAAATCATATCAAAACGTTGGAAATAATAATTTTAAATTTAGAAGACATCAATTGCATCTTTATTATACATATAAATTTTATTCGTTAAACACAAATTGAAATTCCAAAACAAACACCAAATATGTTTACATTTAAAAAATGTTTATATTAAAAAAAAATATTGGCATTCAGGAAAAATTAATAGCTTTTCAGTAACTTCTTTTAACGATTGTCGAATCGTTAAAAAAGAAAAGCAAAATTATCAGTAAAATTTTTAAACGATATTCGCTATTGTTAAAGTCAGCTGTTGTTGTTATCTAAACGACAACCATTTTTGTGTAGTTTATTCAATCGATAAAAACTTAAATTTTTAGGTTGAAATGTCGTCATACATAAATAAAAATCATAAAATAGTGAAAATATTTTGCTTCTATTAAAAAACTTTTTAATATAAATAAAAAAATTAAATAGCATATTCAATTCATTATTTCATTTTCAAATAAATAAACAGAAATATTAGTAAAAACAAGTAAGAAAATTATAGTCGGTCTAGACCGACTATACGATTCCCTATACCATGCGTTTAGAGACCCTATCTCTTAGGCCCAACTAACTGGACATAGAAAATAAGCAAAAACCAAATTTGAGTGGGATTTTTATTAATTTTTTTGGCTGCAGATATGAAAGAGTTCATATCGGATGCTATATCTATATAGGGACTTGGTCCAAAAATGGACCGATCCTGATCATGTTTGGTAAAGTCTCTTGTATTTTGCAAAAATATATACAAACAAAATTTGAGATGAATCAGTGCAATATTTTTGTTTTTTAATAGATTTAAGTGAAGATCGGGAAGCAGCTCTATATGGGGTCAAAGGGATCATTTTTGGACTACTCATTAATGGATGTAATGAACGCATACAAACCCAATTTGAGTAAGATCTATATGACAATTTGGATCTTATGGCAATTTATGTCGATTTCATATGGGTAATTTGTATGGGGGCTAGGTCTGAACATGGACCGATTCTCACCAATTTCAATAGCGTTCATCCCATGGTCGATAAAAGCTTATGTACCAAATTTCATCAAAATATTTTCATATTTGCGAGCTGCAGTTTGATTACAAGCTTTACATGGACACACAGACGGACGGACGGACGGACATTGTTAAATCAACTCAGAAAGTGATTCTGATACGATCGGTATAATTAAAGATGGGTCTAGGTCAAATATTTTTGGTTGTTACAAACAGCAGCACAAAGTCATTATACCCAAACCACATAGTGGTATAGGGTATAAAAATAGAGATATTAAACATAAACATAAAATCATCCTGTCAAACACGAAGTAATTTGTTTTTTTCTATTCTTCTTTGTGTTTTTTGCTTATTTTAACAGAGATATTTTAACAATTTAAATAAATAGAAAAATAGATTTGTCGACTGTCGTTAAGATGTGTGTACTTAGCGAATCACTTAATCCTCAGTGCAAACAACAATAGCTGTCGATATATTTTGAGATTGTCGGATCGTTGAAATTCTGTCGGATCGCTGAATTCGCACTACAGAAAACATTAATTTAAATTCAATGAATTTTAGAAAACCTCAAATGATATTTAAAAATTGCGAACATAAAAATTGTTACATAAATAAACGCAATTTGATGAGAATGTTATTTATACATATATTATTTTTCACAATTTTTTTTGGATGAATATTTGAAGTTTTTCAGAAAATAAAGATACCAAATTATTTTATTTAAAATGTTTGGGACATTTGGTTTTTTGTGTTTGGCATTGCTAATTTAATTATTTATTATTATAAATTTATTCTCTATGTTTTCCAAATATGGCAATATTTTAATAAAAAAAATTGAGAGAGTTTTTTTTTTGGTTATTATTTTGTTACTCCATCCGACCTATATGGCCACAATGAAGAAATATTTGGCAAGTTAAAAGAAACTATACAGCCATCTCCAATTAGCACGATTTAATGCATATAGCCACCCTACACAACCATTACCTTTGCAATGGAGGTTAGGGCGAGCTATTTAATTAGCAAAAAGTAAATTAAACGAGAAGTTATGTCATATAACCGGAAACGCATGCATATAGGAAATGCATGCATATTTTTCCAATATTTTGTTTACATTTATCATCAATACTCAAACCGAGGTGGAGGGTATCAAAGATTCGGCACAGCCAAATTTAACACTCTTACTTGTTTTGGTCCAGTACCGAATAATTAAGCAAAAAATACAATATATGGGGTATATAAGGTATATAAAAAAGCCGTGATATTTCAATTATGCGAATTTTTTTTTTTAATCTTTTAATCTTAATTCAGTATTTTAAGATGAGGTTTTGTTTTAGCTGGTGAGTAGTGTAAGTTTTATTTAAAGAAAGTACAGGCAAACAACATCATCTGTATAATACTTTGTGTAATTTGTTTTCTGGGGAAATTTTGATCGCAAATTGGTTATTAATTTACCAAAATTGATACCACGGTGTTTCCTCTGGCACCAACTCATTATATTCTGGTCGTCTTTGTACAGCAGTTAACATCGGTTTCTAAAAATTATTTTTTTATGGTTGTTTTGTAATATATTCTTCTAATTTATCATAAAAGTTTAAAAAAATACTTACTATAAATGCATCCGTTACTGGCGTTGTTAACATTATGATGCAAATATAGACGAAAATTTGTAAATATTTCATATTGTTTATGGAACAACTAAAATCCTGAATAAAAGTTAAAGTGCTACTGTTTATAATTTATAAGAATTTTTTTTTATATCAGTTGTTTAGTCATGGCAATTTTTTAGTATTATAAATAACATCGTTAATTTCAAAAAGCCCTAAGAAAGATTTAAAAAAAATCATGTGAGTCCGATCACAGGGGAGATGTGTAAACATCTAGTAATTAAAGATTTTTTTTCCACTTTTTTAAAATCAAACAGAAAGCGTCATCTATGTATTACTTATAGCAAATTTGTGGGGTTGTTGAATTATGTATATGTTATACGTTTATATTGTGAAATTTTTAACATTTTACAGTAAAGGGTTGTTGAATTAGCTGAAACAATTTTATATCATAATTTTTTCACCAATACAATCATAAGTCACACCGATTTGTCTTACGGCTCACAGCGTAACACCCTAGTTTGCAAAATCGTCGTAGATGACATTGTCTTTAACGATTCCTTTAGGACATTTTATAATTTTTCACGAATGACATTTGTCGATGAAGTTTTCTGTGACGATGATATAATGGATATTGTCGTTAACGTCAAGCTGGGAGACAAATTACTCAGATTGTCGTGTATCACATCACGTTGACGATCAATTCAGCGACAAAAATATATTTGTCGTGTATCAAGGTCCGTTGACGACAATATGAGCGACAACGTCTTGTACTTGTCTTACATCGAACTTTATTAACGACAAGTTAAGCGACAATGTCTAGATCTGATACAAAATTTCATTAACGACCAGCTGGATGGCAAGTAACTCATATGTTCGTGTATCACATTCTATTGACGATAAATTAAGTGACAAAAACCGGTTTTGTCGCGTATGAGTCTGTTGACGTCAAGATGAAGTCAAGTTGTTCGTAAATTGAACACCGTTAAAGACAGCATGAGCGACAATGTCTTCAAATTGTTCACGTACTGCATTTATCTTATTGTATATGCTTTGCGTGCTCAAAAAATATTTTTCTTAGGAAAAATAATGGGACTTAAATACGGCTACAAGACAAAACAAAATAATTAGAAAACTCATCATCAATTATATAATTCAGTTGGTAAACAAAGAGACAAGGTGTCCTTTAAATTGTACGAAAGTGTAAAAAGTTAAAACTAAAAATTTATATCAATTATTCCCGATACAGTTGGATGATACTTTCAAAGATTTAGCATCTGAAGAAAAATGCAGATTGTAAGTAAAATTTTGGGGTCATTGAGTTTAATAATGTTTAATTGTATTTATACCCTATACCACTATGTGGTTTGGGTATAATGACTTTGTGCTGCTGTTTGTAACACCCAAAAATATTTGACCTAGACCCATCTTTAATTATACCGATCGAATCAGAATCACTTTCTGAGTTGATTTAACAATGTCCGTCCGTCCGTCCGTCCGTCCGTCCGTCCGTCCGTCCGTCCGTCTGTGTGTCCATGTAAAGCTTGTAATCAAACTGCAGGTCGCAAATATGAATATATTTTGATGAAATTTGGTATATAAGCTTTTATCGGCCATGGGATGAACGCTATTGAAATTGGTGAGAATCGGTCCATGTTCAGACCTAGCCCCCATACAAATTACCCATATGAAATCGACATAAATTGCCATAAGATCCAAATTGTCATATAGATCTTACGCAAATTGGGTTTGTATGCGTTCATTACATCCACTAATGAGTAGTCCAAAAATGATCCCTTTGACCCCATATAGATCTGCTTCCCGATCTTCAGTTAAATCTATTAAAAAACAAAAATATTGCACTGATTCTTCTCAAATTTTGTTTGTACATATTTTTGCAAAATACAAGAGACTTTACCAAACATGATCAGGATCGGTCCATTTTTGGACCTAGCCCCTTTATAGATATAGCATCCGATATGAACTTTTTTATATCTGCAGCCAAAAAAATTAATAAAAATCCCACTCAAATTTGGTTTTTGCTTATTTTCTATGTCCAGTTAGTTGGGACTAAGAGATAGGGTTTCTAAACGCATGGTATAGGGTATCGTATAGTCGGTCTAGACCGACTATAATTTTCTTACTTGTTTTTTATTTTTTTATTTATTGTAATCAAACTGCAGGTCGCAAATATGAATATATTTTGATGAAGTTTGGTATTTGATCTTTTCTTGGCCATGGGATGAACGCTATTGAAATTGGTGAGAATCGGTCCATGTTCAGACCTAGCCCCCATACAAATGACCCCTATGAAATCAACATATAATGCCATAAGATCCAAATTATCATACAAATCTTAGTCAATATATATTACATCCATTAATCAGTAGTCCAAAAATGATCCCTATTGGACAACTCTTAGTCATAGGCCCCATATAGAGCTGCTTCCCGATCTTCACTTAAATCTATCAAAAGACAAAAATATTGCACTAATTCTTCTCAAATTTTGTTTGTATATATTTTTACAAAATACAAGAGACCTTACCAAACATGGTCAGGATCGGTCCATTTTTGGGCCTAGTCCCATATAGATATAGCATCCGATATGAACTTTTTCATACCTGCAGCGGAAAAAATTAATAAAAATCCCACT
The DNA here is from genome assembly GCA_963682025.1 of Cordilura impudica. Classification (NCBI taxonomy): domain Eukaryota; kingdom Metazoa; phylum Arthropoda; class Insecta; order Diptera; family Scathophagidae; genus Cordilura; species Cordilura impudica. The sequence continues at coordinate 288,074,355 of OY821518.1, forward strand.
CAAATTTGGTTTATGCTTATTTTCTATATCCAGTTAGTTGGGCCTGAGAGATAGGGTCTCTAAACGCATGGTATAGGGTATCGTATAGTCGGTCTAGACCGACTATAATTTTCTTACTTGTTTTCTATTCATTACGTATTCATAACATCTTATAAACGAACAAAAAATCCGGCTGTCAAACACAAACAAATTGCCAACATGCTGGCAATTTCATTTCAGATGTCAAATGTTGCCAGGGGTTGCAAATGACAAGACATTAAAACCCGTTTTCATACAACTGACAATAATTGACAACAATTGCCATTGAAAATGACATAATGAAAGCCAGGCATATTTATATTTTCTTTTAATAGAAGCCACAAAAACTGAAGGCCAAACGTACGAAGATTTTACGAAAGAACTACGCTTAATTTTTCGTAAAATTAAAAATACAACAAATATGGGGAAAAAAACAAGAAGAGAAAATAAGGCAAATCATTTCCAGTTAAAGTATTTTTAAAATTAATAAATTATTTTTATAGTTTTTTTGTGTATGTATTTCTATATTTTAATTCATTATTGTGACTAAAATGAAATAAAAACAAGTAAGAAAATTATAGTCGGTCTAGACCGACTATACGATACCCTATACCATGCGTTTAGAAACCCTATCTCTTAGGCCCAACTAACTGGACATTGAAAATAAACAAAACCCAAATTTGAGTGGGATTTTTATTAATTTTTTTGGCTGCAGATATGAAAAAGTTCAATCGGATGCTATATCTATAAAGGGACTAGGTCCAAAAATGGACCGATCCTGATCATGTTTGGTAAAGTCTCTTGTATTTTGCAAAAATATATACAAACCAAATTTGAGAAGAATCAGTGCAATATTTTTGTATTTTAATAGATTTAAGTGAAGATCGGGAAGCAGCTCTATATGGGGTCAAAGGTATCATTTTTGGACTACTCATTAGTGGATGTAATGAACGCATACAAACACAATTTGAGTAAGATCTATATGACAATTTGGATCTTATGGAAATTTATGTCGATTTCATATGGGTAATTTGTATGGGGGCTAGGTCTGAAAATGGACCGATTCTCACCAATTTCAATGGCGTTCATCCCATGGCCGATAAAAGCTTATATACCAAATTTCATCAAAATATATTCATATTTGCGACCTGCAGTTTGATTACAAGCTTTACATGACACAGTCGGACGGACGGACATTGTTAAATCAACTCAGAAAGTGATGATTAAAGATGGGTCTAGGTCAAGTATTTTTGGTTGTTACAAACAGCAGCACAAAGTCATTATACCCAAACCACATAGCGGTATAGGGTATAAAAAATTAAAATGTGTGCTTTTTACTTTGTTGGCAGAGTAGTGTCCCTCATACAGTCGTTGACGATAGTATGAGCGAAAGTGTCCCTCATATTGTCGTTGACGACAGTGTGTGCGGATGTGTCTACTATATTGTCGTCAAGGTCTGTATGAAGGATAATATCGCCGGAATGGACGTCAAAGATCACATTGTAGATTATATCGCCTACGTCGTCGACGACGACAAGATGGAGCATATTGTCGATTATATGGTCGGCGGCGATAATGTGGAAACTTTTTTCGCTCATACAATCGTCAACGACCAGATAAGCGAAAGTGTCTCTCTTATAGTCTTGTATGATTCCGCGGATATTTGTATGAAAGTTTCGTCAACGATTTGTTTGAACTGTCCTCAATTGGTCTTCCACGATTTACTATTGTCTTATACAAGTCGTTTAAGATGTCGTAAAGACGTGGCCTACTGGGATATAAACTCACATGTTACGCTGTTTTTGTGATCGTCTTGTGAAATAGAATTTACCCCCCTGCGCGTATAAATGCATATGGTTTTCTTATTGAAAGTGCTACCTCTAAAACTGTTCAAAAAAAACTAAGCGTTACATTTGTCTTTTGCCAGATAACATTTCTTTCCACCTTAAAAATATTGTTTTTAGAATTTTTTTTTAGAGGTAAAAATATTTTTTTTCTATGAAAATATTTTGTGCTATAACCATTTTTTTAGTTGAAAAAAAAATTATTTCATGTTTTCATTTTCAAACAGAAAAATATTGTTAGTTGTATCTTTATGTAATTACGGTTAATTTGCGCCGACGGCAATTGTAGTTAATTTTATTTCTGTTATAAAATGGGTGACATTTTATAACAAATAATATTGTTATTAAGTTACTCTACACTGTGATACAGGGTATTTCGAGTTTATGATGTTATTTGTCTCAAACAAAAGAATTTGCTCTGATTTACGAATTTGTCTGGTGTAATAAATGTCTTTTTTTCCATAAATTGCTATTATGAAATTTTAAGTCAATTGAAGCACGAAAATTGGAACAAGAAATCGATTGTGAATTGTTGCCGATTGCTAAATGTTGACATTTAGTTACACTTATTTAACCAGATGACAAATACAACATATTCTGCAATGAAGCATCTTTCCTACTAAGTATAAACATTTTTATTAGGGTAGTGAAGTATTTAGAAAAAATGTATGTTGGGGAAGCCCACCACAGTTGGGGCTTCATCGATCTGTAGCCAATGAAATGATGTATGATATCACACGGTCAAGATTGACTAACTTTAATTGTTTATGTTGATTCAACTTAACTATAATTACTTGAGATAAGACGTTTACCACAAATGAAAATATATATACGTCATTGCATTTATTCATAATATAAAAAATATTTCATATTTTCCTTTATAGTCCTTAAAAGTTTTTTCTAAGTTAAAAAAAAAAAAAAAAATTTACACTGGCGAGTTTAAATAAAAAAACTTTATCAAATTCGTAAACGCATCCCTACAAAATGTTGGTAGATTGTCATCTCGTTAGCTATTTTCCAAATTAACCACATTCATAACATAGGAATGTTTGTTGTGGTAGATTTTTATTTATGCTAGAAATTGTGGCTGATTTTATAGAATTTAAAAGTATGATTTTCTAATTAATTTGGTATATATGAAAATGTTAGCCAGAACCCGTGTTCCGTATTTTATGTGAAAAGTTCTCACATTGAAAAGCAGGAAACAAAAAATCCCACTTGTTTCAATGGTGCGTGCTAGAGAAGAAAGAATACATTTAAAAAATTCATAACTACACTGTATTCTTAATCGGACCGGTTTCTGGCATTTCAGCCTTCATCCGCGATTTATTGAACATTGAGGTTTGAACCTGCGTCTATCTCACATACATTCGTACTTGCACTTTTTGGTGAGCGCTTTAACACACTCTCCTAAAGTCAGGCCTACGGGCAGTGTGGTTAAGAATCAGTTTTTCATACCATATAGCTTTTACTTCGTATTAATTTCAGAAGATACAACTCTATCAAACAAACAATCGTTATTTTTGATTTGAGAGTAAAAATTCTGTTTTTATTTTAGTGTGAAAAAATACAACACTGGTTACGTTCTTATAGTGCTTTTACATCTAATAGTGCATTTACATCTAAGCAAAATCTAGTATATACGAGATTTCGAGCACAATCTAGCTCATTTTTTCTAGATTTCCAATACAAAACAAAATCTAGCTCGTTACTAGATTTTAGCACAAAATCTTGTCAAACTTGAGCACTACTACTGTGTTTTTTTAATATTGTTTTTTAAAAATGACGAATCTATAATAAAAAAAAATATTTAGTGGTTGAAAAGTTATAATTTTCTATACTTATATGTGCCCATTCCAATCTGCTTTTTAATAATTGTGAAAAATGCGTTTTTTCGTCTGTTGTTCAAACAATACATTTAACAATTCCTAATGTTTCTTTTCCGCAAAATTTCTCTTTCAGCTTGTTTTTTTTTTCATTCTTGATGAACAATATAATAATAAAATTTGTTCCTTTTTAAGATTATCCATATTTCCGTATTCCTATTGTTTTGTTGATTTTTGGTATTTCTAGTTTATATGTTTTATTTTAATCAGCTGTTTATTGTTGTGGAAACAAAATCTCACAAAATGTCAAAAAAGTTAGATGTAAACGGTATAGATTTTGAAAGATAATCAAAATCTAGTGTGTACGAGATTACGAGCAAAAACTAGCTCGTTTTTACAAGATGTCCCATACGAAACAAAATCTAGCTCATTACTAGATTTTAGCAAAATCTCACAAAATCTTGTCAAACTTGCGCACTACCAAATGATACTACTGTGTTTTTTTAATATTGTAGTAGAAAATTACAACGCAGTGACTGAAAAATTTATATTTAAAAATAAAAACAAAGCAAGCAAGTTGAATAATAAGAAAATAAAATAGTAATTATTAATAAAAGTGACAAATCTATAATAAAAAAAAATATTTAGTAATTGAAAAGTTATAATTTTTTATACTTATATGTGCCCATTCCAATCTGCTATATAATAATTGTGCAAAATGCATATGTTTTTGTTGTTCAAATAATACATTTAGCAAATGCTGATGGTTTGTTTTTTTGCAAAATTTCTATTCATTCTTGATGAATAATATAATATAATACAATCTGTTCCTTTCTAGAATTTTCCATATTTCCGTGTTACTATTGTTTTGTTGATGTTTTGTATATCTAGTTTATATGTTTTATTTTAATCAGCTGTTTATTGATGTGGAAACAAAATCTCACAAAATGTCAAAAAAATTAGATGTAAACGATATAGATTTTGAAATAGATTTCAACTAAAATCTACTAGATTTTCCTTAGATGTAAACGCACTATTATTGGAATATTCCAAGTCAGCTGTCAAAAAAATAAAAACAAACAAAGCAATTATATGTAAACATAAAATTGTTAAGAAAAGAAATATAAGAAATCGATATAAATTTCATTTTAATTAACAATAACATTTTTATTTACTAGTTAAAAATAAATAAACGTAACAAAAGGAATTCATTTTTATATATTATGTACATATATTATGTAGACCTCAATAGACATCACAGATTCCTAAGAAAAGTGTTTCAATAAATTATAATATATGTGTACATAGATTTAATGTATAGAATTATGTTTCATTAAACTATTAATTCGGATCTGGCGTAACCGAATCACCATCAACATTATTCACCGTGATAATGACCAGAATTTGCTCTTCAAAAGAGCTTAACTCGCGGGGTACGTCAATTTTGTTCATAAAGCTTCTTCTCGAATTAACTTGTTTCTAACTCCAGATTTTAAGTCAAGCCAACAGTATGAGAAAAAATGTTAAAATCTTCTCAATCAATACAAAACAAATTTTAACCTACCGTTTTCCACTGCTCCACGGATTTATCGCTGCGATATATTAACGATATTCTGAGCGCTTACTACTTCTTGCAACTACTATTGTAGTTAATGCTTCCCAACTATCTTCTGGCGAATTCCAAATTTTAAGACATGTAGTTCATAAGTTTTTTTTTTGCAATATAAGAAATTTGTTGTATTTTCTGAATGACTAAAAAAAAATTAAATGTAAATACTTAAAAGTAGATGATACATAAAAAATTTAAAAATTATTTCTTACCTTTCCTTCAATATTTGACGCCATCTTCTGATATTTATTTATTTTTTTTAGCAATTGAATTTAAATACGTATTTCATTTCTCATATGCCTGCTTTACAGAAACACTTTTTTTTCTCATTATTCCAATAAATGTGAGAAAAAATTGTTGCGTAACAGATAGTTCTCACAATATAAAGTTACAGAAGCAGTCGAATGCGAGAAACAGTATTTTGCATCAGTTCGCAACGTTTTTGTTTAATTTTATATGTTCCACGTGAAAACTTTCTGATGTGAGATAAAAATCTTCTGAGAATAATCTTGTAGTAAATTAAATAGTGTCCGCGCTATTTTGTCAAGGAAAATCTTACAATCAGGTCAATGGATCAGATTTCTAATAACAACAAGTAAGAAAATTATAGTCGATCTAGACCAACTATACGATACCCTATACAATGCGTTTAAAGACTCCAAGCTTTTTTTTTTTTTTTTTTGTTAACCAACACTCAGGCGATGCCCCCTACAAGTGCAGTGCATTGTGTTGATTTCAGGAAAATAGGTTATTGGAAGGAGAAGAGAGGGGGTAGTGTTTGTGGATATTTGACTTAAATTTTATTAGATTATAACTGTCAGGAAAGACCTCTGCGGGGAGTTTATTCCACATACGGCTAGTTCGACGAAAACGAATTCTCTCTGTAATGCGTTATGCGGTCAACTGGACAATAGACTACAAACGGATGTGATATACTAGAGAAGCGGGTAGAGTGAACCAAAACTCGGGCACTTGAATAATTTCGCTAATCTCAGAAGAACATTTCCCATGGTAATATCTATAGAACAGTGCTACACAACTCACATTCCGACGATGTTCCAATGAATCAATAGAGTTGGATACCCTACTGTCATTGATGAGCGCCAACGCCCTCCTTTGCACTCTGCCCAGTAGCTCCAAAATATGCTTTGAAGCTCCTGCCCATATATGGGAGTTGTATTCCATTTTCGGTCGGATGTAAGTGGTATAGATTTTAAGGAGCTCAGAAGGAGTGAAGTAATTTTTACACCGTTTAAGAAAACCAAGACACTTGAATGCTTCTTTCGACACTTGAAAAACATGCTCGTTCCAACGAACATCACATTGAATTCTCATGCCTAGGACATCAAGAGTGTCCGATTCCTCAATACATATACCACCCATATATACAGATGACATTGTTGATTCCATGGCCCTATGGGTCAACATACAACATTGAGTCTTCAGCGCATTAAAATCAACCCTATTCGCTTTACCCCACTCGGAGATTGTTAACAGGTCTTGATTGAGTGTGTCATTCATTGTCTGCCTTTTGCCCCAACCTCAAAGAGGCTTGGCCTACAATTAAAGGAAAATGAATGACAAATGCTGCTGTTATCTGCGAAAGAGTAAATAGAATCAAAAGTTTGACCAAGAAGGTCGTTCAGAAAGATAAGGAAAAGAGAAGGAGAAAGAACGGAACCTAGAGATACCCCTGAATTAAGCTGAAACTCATTAGATGAGACCCCATCAATAACAACACGTATTGTTCGGCCTCTGAGAAAACTCGATATAAATCGAGAGAAGTCCTTACCGACCCCAAATACAATAAGCTTTGATATCAATGTACCGTGCCATACACGATGCCTTGGAAATATCTAGAGCAACCACTTTACTTTCGTCAAAAGTGCGAATGGATCGACTCCAGCGCTCAGAAAGTACAGCTAACAGGTCTCCCGTGGAGCGCTTTCTACGGAAGCCATACTGTCGATCATTAAGAAGTGAGTTGGTCTCTAGGTAGTTCACAAGATGGAAATTGATCATGCTCTCCATCACCTTTGAGAGCGCAGAGCAGATTGCAATTGGACCGTAATTTTCAGGGTTAGTTGCCGCACCCTTTTTTTAGTAATTGGTTGGACATTAGCAACATTCCAGCACGAGGGAAAGACTCCCGCACGATATGAAAGGCTGAAAAGGTTAGCCAATGGACTGGCTAGCGTCGAAGAGCACTGTTTCAGCACCACTGCTGGTATACCATCCGGTCCCGGAGACTTATTAATGTTGAGATCCGAAAGAACCTTTTTAACTGCACGTGCTCGGAAGAATATTTTAGGCATAGTACAAGATACTCTTTCGAGTTCGGGCAGTGGTTGATCGCTATCCGGCCTTATCAACCGGGTCATTGAATATTTGGTCATTCATTATAAGAGTTGGGATAGCAGAACTAGCATTATTCTTTACTCTTTTAACAAATGACCAAAAGTTCTTTCTGCTCCTCGGGGCAGCAGGGGCAGCAAGAACTTTAGCACGAAGGTGCTGATCGTGAAGAAACTTTTCGCGCCTTAGTACTTTGGCACATTCATTTCTCGCCTGTTTGCGTGGCAGTTCAGTGGCGGAATGTTTATTTTCACGCCAATGTCTGAATGCTTCTTCTCTGGATCTGATTGCGTTTAGCCGAAATGTGCTTTGATGGAAGATATAAAAAATAAGCATCAACCAAATTTGAGCGGCATTATTAATTTTTGTGCCTTCGGCTATGAAAAAGTTAAAAATGGACCGCTCCCGACCATATTTGGTAAGGTCACTTATTTGTTGCAAAAATTTATACAAACAAAATTTTAGAAAAATCTGTGCAATATTTTTGTTTTGAAAGTGAAAGTGAAAGTCGGGAAGCAGCTTTTTATGGGGGGCTATGACTAAGAATTGTTCTACCAAATTTGACCGGTATATGTATGGTAATTTGGATATTATGGCAATTTAAGTCGATCTCATAGCGGACATTAGTATGGGGACTAGATCTGAACATCACCGATTTTCACCAATTTCAATAGCGTTTATCCTATTTCATTTAAATATATTCATATTTACGATCTGTAGCTTGATTACTAGGTTTACATGGACACACAGACGGATGGACATCGCTAAATCGACTCAAAAGGTGATTCTGAGTCGATCGGTATAATAAAATATGGGTCTAAGTCAAATATTTTTACACCCTGCCCGCATAGTGGTAGGGGGTATAAAAAATAAATAAAATTATACGGTACGCTATACCTTGAGTGTAGATCATTGCTTAAGTTATTATTGGATATAAAAAATAAGTATAAACCATTTTTACATCCATCCATCCATCATAACCATATTTTGTATAGTCTTTTCTTTTTCTTAAAGACTAAATTTGAATACAATCTATGGAATATTTTTGTTTTTTGATAGATTTAAGTGAAGATCGTGAAGCAGCTTTATATGGGACAATAACTAAAAATAGTCCTACAGGGTTTATTTTGGACCTAACCATTAATGGGTTTAATAAACACTCATAAAACTAATTTGGACGATCTATACATATATGATAATCTGGATCTTATGAATATGTAAATCGATCTCATAGTGATATTTGTATAGGGCCAGGTTTTCACCAATTTCGAAAGCAATCATCATTGGGACCGTTAGTTTCACACAAGGTTTACATGGACGCACAGACAGATGGACAGACATACATACGGACGGACATCGACTCTGAAAGTGATTCTGAGCCGATCGGTATAATAAACTCTGTGGCCAGGGTAATGAAGTAATAAAATTATATTTATACAAAAATAATATAAATTATATTTTCGTGTCCACCCCATTCTCAGCTTTTTTGAATGCATAATATTGGGGATCAGGAAGCGTGCTAAAGTCTGATTTGATGCACGTTTCGTCATCCCTAACAATGGAGTATTTTTCTTTCCCGAAAGTTCATAATCTTATACATATATTAAAAGAATTTATGAATAAACTTTGCATTCAAGATTTTTTTCAATATTTTTCTTCTCTCAAACCTCAATAACTATAGTTCTAATTAACGTAGGCTGTTGACATAGGTCTAAGAACACTCAGTGGTTCAAGCTCCTTCTTTTGAGCTATTAACTGCTTAAATTCGTTTGAGGAAAGTTATGCGTGGAGAATCAACGTTACTTTTACTGTACGTTAACTTATCTTGGCATATTTTGGCATTACTGTACGTTAACTTCTCTCAGCAAATTCGTTGGGTTTGAGGAAAGTTATGCGTGGACAATCAACTTTACTTTTACTGTACGTTAACTTCTCTTGGCATATTTTGGCATTACTGTACGTTAACTTCTCTTGGCAAATTTTGGTATTATATTATAAAAATTAATATAATATAATGCTGCGGAGCAGTTGGGGTCCTCTAGTAATATTGAATATAAAATTATTCACAACATTTTACGTATTTCTATCTGGCAATCCTATTATGAATAGTTAGAACTTAATGTGTATGTCGTCATTCAAAGAAGGGGCAAAATCATCCATAATGCTCCATGACGCTTAGTTTTCGATCTAATATGAATAGTTTTTCGAGCGATTTTTTTAAAATGCCAACTTACTTGTTTTCTATTGAAAAATATGTATTTGTCCGCGTGAAAAAAATTACCATTATAGTGCAGTGCAAATTGGCAAGGATATTAGTAACTACTCCGAGAAATTAGTAAGCGGCAGTACTCCAAGGTATGTATATATTGCATAAGAATAGACTTCATGGTAGACATTCGAGGAAAAAACCTTTTTTTTTTTCAAAGTTGATAAAAAGAAACGTCCTTTAACTTAGGGAAAACAGTCCTCTTCATTGATTAAAGTAAGTTGGAGATTTTAGGTGGAAAAAACAGGAAAATTTAAAGAAAAAAATAATGAGGAATGCGCTCTTAAGCACGGTGGAGTTTCCATTTGGATATGTCTCGGGGCTTCTGGGGTAGGAATAAATGTCAAGGCATATACAGATTTTAGACAAAAATTTAACACCAACGTTGCCTGTATCCTAGCATACATCCTGTTTGGAATGGGTACTGTACCGGACATCAAGCTAACTTGACCATCCACCATAGTCCCATATCTCAATACTATTGAGATTATTTGGGATTAGTTGGACAGCCAAATCCGTTAAAGGAACAATACTAAGGAAACCCCTAAGAGAAGCTCTAGGAGAAGAAGAATGAGTCAAAATTCTAACGCAATATATCAGAAAGTTGTCAGAGTCTATGCAAAATAGGATAGAATGTATGTATATATAAAAAAGGCCAAGGGAGACCAAACATATTATTAATTTCCAAATTAATAATGTGATTATTTTGTATTTACAGTAAAAGCCCTGCTCTATTCCTCAAGCATTCCAGATGATCGAAAATTCCGGATAATTGAATGTTTCATAAAAACTTGAAATTTTACGAAAATTTCGCTTGCATTATTTTGTTTTTTAATTTATTTACCGAAAACAAGTTTTTTTTATACATCACTCCATTGAATCCCCGAATAATAAAAAAATAAATTCGCCTTGTGAAAGAGAAAAAGCAACAAAATTTCCTAAAATTTAAAATTCCTGTTAAGTGAGGGTTTCGGTTAATTGGATGCGTGATAATCAAGCTTCTACTAAATGGTAAGTATAGATATACATAGGTGTATACTTACTTTTGAGGCTATGTTTATTGATTTATTTGTTTTAAGGTACAAAACAAGAATTCCTGTTTAACTGCCGCTATATCGTAACTTTTAACATTAGAAATAATGGATAAACTATTTGGTTTTTGCAAATAAAATCGATATATTTCTTTTATTATGTTAATTCTGTTAAGAAACAATATACTTCACTGGTGTTCACTCACTTTTCATATTCATACTCAGTATTTCAATTTAAATACATCTTGTATTTTTGTTGTTAATTATAGTAGGAGAAAAATTAACTACTACAAATATAGAGTGCAATATATCGTTATTACTATAGTTTTAATAAAATAATTATAATTAAGAAGTTTTGGTTTTTGAGCACTATTAAACACGTCATCATAAAATACTTGAGCCGGTGCATTTTGAGATATCCGATAATTTGAGCGCTTTTGAGTTGCTGGTGTATATGCGCTTTGCTAAAAAAAAAATAAAAAAAAATATAATTAATATCTTTCAAATAGTTCTTTTTTTTTTGTGACTACCAAATTTATTGCCAAGAGAATTGCGTTGAAGTCAATAACCGAATTTTGTGTTGATTGCAATTATACTTATTTTTAATAAATATTTTATCAGAATAGAAAATACAATCTGAAATTCAGTTATTAAAGTTTAAAACAATTAGGTTGGCGAAGGAGTTACGTTATTAAGAGTTCAATTCTAAAGATATTTAGAAATTATAATAATTAGTTTGCAAAATGGAATATTTAGTTAGTTTGGGTTTTAGATTTTGGCGATTTTTGACTTTGGCGAATATTGTTTCTCGCGATTTTCGGTTTTGGCAATTTTTGATTTTGGCGATTTTTGTTATTCGCGATTCTCGGTTTTGGGTTTTTTGACTTAGGCGAATTTTTTTGTTGCAATTTTTGACTTGGAGATTTTTGTTTTTTTCGTTTTTTATATTTTGGCGATTTTTGATTTTAGCAATTTTTGAATGTTGTCGATTTTTGAATTTGATTGAATTTTGGCTTTAGCGTTTTTTTATATTTTGGCGATTTTTGAATGTTATCGATTTTTGAATTTGATTGAATTTTGGCTTTAGCGTTTTTTGTTTTCTGAGATTTTTGATTATGGCGACTTTTGATTTTGGCGATTTTTGTTTATTGCGATTTTGTTATTCGCAATTTTCGGTTCTAACTATTTTAGTTTTTGGCGATTTTTGTTATTTGCGATTTCTGGTTCTGGCGATTTTTGACATTGACGATTGTTTCTTTACGATTCTTGATTTTTGATTTTGGTGTTTCCGCACATATATTACACGACTACTCACAAAAGTTATTAATGTACTTGTCCAAAGTTTCAAGACTGTCATTTTCATAGTACTTCATATTTTTTTTGTATAAGAGGTGCCACGCCCATTTTTGTCCGACTACTCACAATAATAACTCGTGAACTTCGACAAAGTTCCAAGACTTTTTCTATTATAGTACTCCAGTTATATGATATAAATATTTACTTTGTATGGTGGTGCCACATCCACTGGTCTGATCCAGACTATTTTTTGTCAGACTACTCACATTAATAACCCATGAATTCAGACAGTTGAAAGGCTTTCAGTATTACAGTACTCAAGATATATGACATTATATATTTACTTTGTATGGGGTACCACGACCACTAATCTTATGCCGCCCATTTTTTAACGGCCTACTCACATTAATTACTCATGAACTCACACTACGTCCCAAGATCTTATCTGCTACAGTACTCTTGATATATGACATTACATATTTACTTTGTATGGTGGATACCACGCCCTTTAGCCAGATCCCGTCCATTTTTTTCACAACTCTTCAAATTAGTTTAATAAGCACATGTACATTAGGGTTAGTCACTTTTTTTTGCGAAGAATGTTCTCGCAGTATGAGGTAGGGCCTGGAAAACTATGAAGAACTGCATGTTTAGTTTTTAGAACTGGTGAAAAACCTTCCCCGTAAAATGCATTTACTTTTGCTCGAAACCGATTTTTATCTCCTATACCACTATGTGGTTTGGGTATAATGACTTTGTGCTGCTGTTTGTAACAACCAAAAATATTTGACCTAGACCCATCTTTTATTATACCGATCGAATCAGAATCACTTTTTGAGTCGATTTAACGATGTCCGTCCGTCCGTCCGTCTGTGTGTCCATGTAAAGCTTGTAATCAAACTGCAGGTCGCAAATATGAATATATTTTGATAAAATTTGGTATATAAGCTTTTATCGGCCATAGAATGAAAGCAATTGAAATTGGTGAGAATCGGTCCATGTTTAGACCTAGCCCCCATACAAATGACCCCTATAAAATCGACATAAATTGCCATAAGATCCAAATTGTCGTACAGATTTTACTCAAATTGGGTTTGTATGTGTTTATTACATCCGTAATTGAATAGTCCAAAAACGATCTCTATGGGACAACTCTTAGTCATAGGCCCCATATAGAGCTGCTCCCCGTGCTTCACTTAAATCTATCAAAAAACAAAAATTTTGCACTGATTCTTCTCAAATTTTGTTTGTATTTATTTTCGCAAAATACAAGAGTCTTTACCAACCATGGTCAGGATCGATCCATTTTTGGACCTAGTCCACGTATAGACATCCGATATGAACTTTTTCATATCTGCAGCCAAAAAAAATTAATAAAGATGCCACTCAAATTTGGTTTATGCTTATTTTCTATATCCAATTAGTTGGGCATAAGAGATAGAGTCTCTAAACACATGGTATAGGGTATCGTATGGTCGGTCTAGACCGACTATAATTTTCTTACTTGTTTTATTTTAAATTTTTCGTGATTTCTAGCAAAAGTAAATGCATTTTACGGGGAAGGTTTTTTTACCATTTCAAAAAAATAAACATGCAGATCTTCATGGTTTTCCATGCCCTACATCTTATTGCGAGAGCAATTCGATATTCGACAAAAGTCAAAAAGTGACTAACCCTAATGTAGATATCAGAACTCTTGCAGGCGTAGTACTCCAGATATTATATGTTAAAATTAGATGTTAAAAATTCACTTCATATGGGAGGTGCCACGCCCACTTGAAAAATCCAAATTATATAGCCTATTTTTCCTTCCGGATAGGCAGTTACCTACTGTAAAAAGTTCAAGACGATCGGACCAGTGGTATAGCCTCCAATATACCACAAACAAACGTACAAACATACAAAACTCCATTTTTATATGTATATAAGATACCACTATGTGGTTAGGGAAACCCTTATCACTACCATTACACTCCGAATCAATTTATCAATGTCCATCCGTCCGTCCGTCTGGGTGTCCATGTAAACCTTGTAAACAAGCTACAGGTCGCAAATATAAATATATTTTAATAAAATTTGGTATATAAACTTTTATCGGCCGTAAGACGAACGCTATTGAAATTGGTGATAATCTGTGCATGAACAAGTCCCCTTACAAATGAGCCCTATGAGATCGACTTAAATTGCCATAAGAACGAAATTATCATATAGATCTCGGTGAAATTGGGTTTGTATATTTTTATTACACCCATTAATCAGTAGTCCAAAAATAAAGCCTATAGGATAATTTTTAGTCACAACCCCCATATTAATCCGCTTCCCCCTAATCAGTGGCAATGACACTCAAATTTGGTTTATGCTTATTTTCTATATCCAATTAGTTGGACCTAAGACTTTTTCTCAAAACGCTTTGTATAGGGTAACGTATAGTCTATCTAGATCTACTAGAATTTTCGTACTTGTTGCGTATAAAATTTTAAGGATTCATTTTGTAGAATGAGCCTTCTAAATCGTTACATCTTAATTCATGATATACGTTCCATTTCAGAGTTTACATCTGGTCAAATGTACTTGAGAAAAGAAAAATTATGATACCCATTGTGCCTATGTTTAACCGCATTGTTTCCACGCCATTAGATTTTAGTAAAAACGCGACTAGTATCTACATATTAAGGAAAAATAATTAAATTAATGATATTTTCAATCGAGTAATGTTTAAAAATAAGTTAATTTGATTTTCTAATTAACTCATTTTAATACAAAAACCCATCAAAAATTACATATTTTGTTTAATATCACAACAATTTGGATATGCTTGGACATGTTCTATATACCGTTGAACGAGTCTTGAAAAAACCTATCATGATGTACCCATATTGGATATGTTGACCTAGAAAATAAATGTTTTCAAAAAACTAAAAAATGTACCTTTTTTAAAAACGTTCCAGTTCGGAATTTGTTAACGCTAGACCCGACAAATTTTGGGAGTCGTTATAAAACTAACCAAGGTAGATTTCTAGGGGGCACTTTTTTCACTTTTTTTCTCTCCATACAGAGTGAGTCGCTCTAATATGTATATTAAAAACAAGTACGAAAATTATAGTCGGTCTAGACCGACTATACGATACCCTATACCATGCGTTTAGAGACCCTATCTCTCAGCCCCAACTAACTGGATATAGAAAATAAGCATTAACCAAATTTGAGTGGGATTTTTATTAATTTTTTCGGCTGCAGATATGAAAAAGTTCATATCGGATGCTATATCTATATGGGGACTTGGCCCAAAAATGGACCGATCCTGACCATATTTGGTAAAGTCTCTTGTATTTTGCAAAAATATATACAAACAAAATTTGAGAAGAATCAGTGCAATATTCTTCTCTTTTGATAGATTTAAGTGAAGATCGGGAAGCAGCTCTATATGGGGCCTATGACTAAGAGTTGTCCAATAGGGATCATTTTTGGACTACTGATTATTGGATATAATATATACATACATACATACAAACCCAATTTGACTAAGATTTGTATGATAATTTGAATCTTATGGCAATATATGTTGGTTTCATAAGGGTCATTTGTATGGGGGCTAGGTCTGAACATGGACCGCTTCTCACCAATTTCAGTAGCGTTCATCCCATGGCCGATAGAAGATTAAATACCAAATTTCATCAAAATATATTCATATTTGCGACCTGTCGTTTGATTACAAGCTTTACATGGACACACAGACGGACGGACGGACGGACGGACGGACGGACGGACATCGTTCAAACGTATCAGATAGTGATTCTGATTCGATCGGTATAATTAAAGATGGGTGTAGGTCAAATATTTTTGGTTGTTACAAACAGCAGCACAAAGTCATTATACCCAAACCACATAGTGGTATAGGGTATAAAAATAATATTAATTACACTCTCTTAAAAATGCATATCGTCGCTATTGAGGTAACATTTTTATACCCTATGTGGTTTGGGTATAAGGTCAAAAATATTTGACCTAGACCCATCTTTTATTATACCGATCGACTCAGAATCACTTTCTAAATCGATTTAGAAATGTCCGTCCGTCCGTCCGTCCGTCTGTGTGTCCATGTAAAGCTTTTAATCAAACTACAGATCGCAAATATGAATATATTTTGGTGAATTTTGGTATATAAGCTTTTGTTGGCCATAGTATGAACGCTATTGAAATTGGTGAAATTCGGTCCACGTTCAGACCTAGCCTTCATGCAAATGACACCTATGAACCAGACATGAAGTGCCATAAGATCAAAATAATAATATAGATCTCAGTCAAATTGGGTTTGTATGTGTTTATTGTATCCATTAATCAGCAGTTAAAAAATAATCCCTATTGGACAACTCTTAGTCATAGGCCCCATATAGCTGCTTCCCGATATTCACTAAAATCTATCAAAAAACAAAAATATTGCACAGATGTTTCTCAAATTTGGTTTGTATATATTTTTTCAAAATATAAGTGACTTTACCAAATATGGTCAAGATCGGTCCATTTTTCGACCTAGTCCCCATATAAATATAGCACCCGATATGAACTTTTTCATATTTGTAGCAAAAAAATTAATAACAATGCCACTCAAATTTGGTTTATGTTTATTTTCTATATCGAATTAGTTGGACCGAAAGATAAGGTTTCTAAGCCATGGTTGAGGGTATCATATGGTCGGTCTAGACCGACTATAATTTTCTTACTTGTTTTAACTTCTTTTTTGTCGGTATGTGAATATTGAATAACATAAAAAACCGATTTCCATATGTATGATATTTTTATTTTACTTGTTTTTTTTTTTTTCAATTAATTTCGATTATTTTTTAATACAACATCAATCAAATAGCCAACTCTATTGGCAACGGCAAAATATGCGTTTTTTTTCTGCATTTTGAAAGATCTCGGGCAGTATAGTATGATTTCATCATGAATGTTTGCCTTGAGCTCGTTGATGATCTGAAGCTTGTGGGCGTACACTTTGCTTTTCAAATAACCCCACAAAAAGAAGACCTGTGGGTTAGATCTGGAGATCTGGGTGGCCTTTCAATGTCATCTTTTTTGATATCACACGTCTAGAGAATTTTTATTGCAGAAATTGCATTGTTTGATTTGCAGTGTGGCATGGTGTATATTCTTGTTCAAACCGGTCCAGACCTTTTTCACGCATTTTTGAGCAGACATAATGAGGTAACATCAGCCCATATCGTTTCCCATCGCTAGCTTTGCCTTTTCTGAAGAAAAATAGACCAACGATCAGTTCGGGGGGCAAACGCCGGCCCAAACAGTCACGTTTCCATCATGCAATTGTATTTCTAGAATCTTGTGTGGATTTTCTGTGTTCCTCAAATGCGACAATTTTGCTTGTTAATGCCGCCACAGAGTAGAAAATGAGCCTCGGGGGACATCAAAATTTGCTTCCAAAAGTCATGTTCAGTGTCAACCGTTCGAGCCATTGTTTGGCCGTATTCCAAGTGACGTAGCTGGTCTACCAGTAAGCTCTTTGAGTCAAATGCAATGTATACGGAAACAAATGCAAATCATCCTTCAAAATACGCCGCAAGGTGGTTCTACTGACTTCAAAATGCTGAGCGTGATGACTATACGACTCACTTGGGTTTCTGCAATTTTCGTTCTTATCGCTTTAACCAATTTTTGGAACTTTTTGGGCGTGCTCAAAAAATTCAACACTAAACGGCGAATAGTGTTGTCGACATACTGTTTAATTTTTTGTCACCGATTTTTTTAATTTTAACGCCATTTTGTAGCTAATATATAGAGGTTAAGATAGCCAAAAAATTGGTTATGGTGATTTTTTCTGGTTTATCAAAAATAAATGGTTATTACACGCAAATTATCATCGATAATGACCTGCGGTCCTTTTTACAAGGTTGGTAGGATTGTAGTCTTTAGTTGTTGTAAGTGGTCACAGCCCTACCATTTTATATTAGTGGCGTTATCAAATATTTATTAAACTACTATATTTTTGTCAAATTTCAACTTTAGTGCAACATAATTTCTAGGGAACAAAAGGGACAAAGGTGAAAGTGTCCTATTTAACCCTATAATTATATACTTTTGCACCCGTGACGACACTTTTTTCCTTTTAATAAAATTATTTAAAAAAAAAAATCAAATTACGGTAAATTAAACAGTCCTATAAGTATACAATGGTGTGTTAAATTTGTGCTTATACACCACCCTTTTGATATGCAATTTGTAAGTAAGAATGTCAATACACAGAGGATGTAATTCATTTGTAACCTGGGTTGTTTTATTATCATACATTTTGTATAATTTTTTATTTTACCTAGCAATGCACTAATGCAAGTAGTAAGGAAAACTCACACAGGTAATACATTTGGATAGTCGGTTTTTTATATATTATTTTAGGTAGTAATGCACCACAGCCACTTTCTTACCTTTTTATTTTATCTGAAATATAGTATGATGGCTTATGAGAAGGCTTAATAAGAAAGTGACATTTGAATACAAACTCAATTGTTATAATATATTTCAGCAATAACAGTCGCAAATAAAAACATTCAGAAAAATATGGAGAGCTTCAGTTATAAAGAACTGGGCGAAAAGTATTTTAGAAACAACAAGTAAGAAAATTATAGTCGGTCTAGACCGACTATACGATACCCTATACCATGCGTTTAGAGATCCTATCTCTCAGGCCCAACTAACTGGATATAGAAAATAAGCATAAACCAAATTTGAGTGGGATTTTTATTAATTTTTTCGGCTGCAGATATGAAAAAGATCATATCGGATGATATATCTATATGGGGACTAGGTCCAGAAATGGACCGATCGTGACCATGTTTGGTAAAGTCTCTTGTATTTTGCAAATATATATACAAACAAAATTTGAGAAGAATCAGTGCAATATTTTTGTTTTTTGATAGATTTAGGTGAAGATCAGGAAGCAGCTCTATATGGGGCCTATGACTAAGAGTTGTCCAATAGGGATCATTTTTGGCCTACTGATTAATGGATGTAATAAACACATACAAATCCAATTTGACTAAGATTTATATGATAATTCGGATCTTATGGCAATATATGTTGATTTCATAGGGGTCATTTGTATGGGGGCTAGGTCTGAACATGGACCGATTCTCACCAATTTCAATACCGTTCATCCCATGGCCGATAAAGGCTTATATACCAAATTTCATCAAAATATATGCATATTTGCGATCTTCAGTTTGGTTACAAGCTTTACATGGACACACAGACGGACGGACGGACTGACATCGTTAAATCGAATCAGATAGTGATTCTGATTCGATCGGTACAATAAAAGATGGGTCTAGGTCAAATATTTTTGGTAGTTACAAACAGCAGCACAAAGTCATTATACCCAAACCACATAGTGATATAGGGTATAAATATTCAGAAAAATATGGAGAGCTTCAGTTATAAAGAACTGGGCGAAAAGTATTTTAGAAACAACAAGTAAGAAAATTATAGTCGGTCTAGACCGACTATACGATACCCTATACCATGCGTTTAGAGATCCTATCTCTCAGGCCCAACTAAGTGGATATAGAAAATAAGCATAAACCAAATTTGAGTGGGATTTTTATTAATTTTTTCGGCTGCAGATATGAAAAAGTTCATATCGGATGATATATCTATATGGGGACTAGGTCCAGAAATAGACCGATCGTGACCATGTTTGGTAAAGTCTCTAGTATTTTGCAAATATATATACAAACAAAATGTGAGAAGAATCAGTGCAATATTTTTGTTTTTTGATAGATTTAGGTGAAGATCGGGAAGCAGCTCTATATGGGGCCTATGACTAAGAGTTGTCCAATAGGGATCATTTTTGGCCTACTGATTAATGGACGTAATATATACATACAAACCAAATTTGACTAAGATTTGTATGATAATTCGGATCTTATGGCAATATTTGTATGGGGGCTAGGTCTGAACATGGACCGATTCTCACCAATTTCAATCATCCCATGGCTGATAGAAGCTTATATACCCAATTTCATCAAAATATATTCATATTTGCGACCTGCAGTTTGATTACAAGCTTTACATGGACACACAGACGGACGGACGGACGGACGGACATCGTTAAATCGAATCAGATAGTGATTCTGATTCGATCGGTATAATTAAAGATGGGTATAGGTCAAATATTTTTGGTTGTTACAAACAGCAGCACAAAGTCATTATACCCAAACCACATAGTGGTATAGGGTATAAAAACCAGGAAGATGTTCTTAGTTACGTTGAAATAAAATTAAACCAAAATTCCTGTAGCACCGAAATACAAGTGCAATTATCTAATTATACCCTATACCACTATGTGGTTTGGGTATAATGACTTTGTGCTGCTGTTTGTAACAACCAAAAATGTTTGACCTAGACCCATCTTTAATTATACCGATCGAATCAGAATCACTTTCTGAGTTGATTTAACAATGTCCGTCCGTCCGTCCGTCCGTCTGTGTGTCCATGTAAAGCTTGTAATCAAACTGCAGGTCGCAAATATGAATAGATTTTGATGAAATTTGGTATATAAGCTTTTATCGGCCATGGGATGAACGCTATTGAAATTGGTGAGAATCGGTCCATGTTCAGACCTAGCCCTCATACAAATTACCCATATGAAATCGACATAAATTGCCATAAGATCCAAATTGTCATATAGATCTTACTCAAATTGGGTTTGTATGCGTTCATTACATCCATTAATGAGTAGTCCAAAAATGATCCCTTTGACCCCATATAGAGCTGCTTCCCGATCTTCACTTAAATCTATTAAAAACAAAAATATTGCACTGATTCTTCTCAAATTTTGTTTGTATATATTTTTGCAAAATAAAAGAGACTTTACCAAACATGATCAGGATCGGTCCATTTTTGGACCTAGTTCCCATATAGATATATCATCCGATATGAACTTTTTCATATCTGCAGCCAAAAAAAATTAATAAAAATCCCACTCAAATTTGGTTTATGCTTATTTTCTATATCCAATTAGTTGGGCTTAAGAGTTAGGGTCTCTAAACGCATGGTATAGGGTATCATATAGTCGGTCTAGACCGACTATAATTTTCTTACTTGTTTTTATATAAAGAGTGCAAACTGGTTAGAAAGGCAACTTACTGTCGCTGCAGAAACAGCAAAGCAAGATAAGGCTGGAAGACCACGCAAATCATTGGGCAACTGCAGCGATAGATCTGAGAGGCGGAAACTTAAAGATGTTAATGATGAAATTGGATGTACAAATATTATATACAAATTTTAATTTATCTATATTAGGCAATACATTTTTGTTATAAGCCTGATTGGCATTATACTAGTAGTTTTGATTTTATATAATTCATATAATTATACCCTATACCACTATGTGGTTTGGGTATAATGACTTTGTGCTGCTGTTTGTAACAACCAAAAATATTTGACCTAGTCCCATCTTTAATTATACCGATCGAATCAGAATTACTTTTTGTGTTGATTTAACAATGTCCGTCCGTCCGTCCGTCTGTGTGTCCATGTAAAGCTTGTAATCAAACTGCAGGTCGCAAATATGAATAGATTTTGATGAAATTTGGTATATAAGCTTTTATCGGTCATGGGATGAACGCTATTGAAATTGGTGAGAATCGGTCCATGTTCAGACTTAGCCCCCATACAAATTACCCCTATGAAATCGACATAAATTGCCATAAGATCCACATTGTCATATAGATCTTACTCAAATTGGGTTTGTATGCGTTCATTATATCCACTAATGAGTAGTCCAAAAATGATACCTTTGGCCCCATACAGACTGCTTCCCGGTCTTCACTTAAATCTATTAAAAACAAAAATAATGCACTGATTCTTCTCAAATTTTGTTTGTATTTATTTTTGCAAAATAAAAGAGACTTTACCAAACATGATCAGGATTGGTCCATTTTTGGACCAAGTCCCCATATAGATATAGCATCCGATATGAAATTTTTCATATCTGCAGCCAAAAAAATTAATAAAAATCCCACTCAAATTTGGTTTTTGCTTATTTTCTATGTCCAGTTAGTTGGGCCTAAGAGATAGGGTTTCTAAACGCATGGTATAGGGTATCGTATAGTCGGTCTAGACCGACTATAATTTTCTTACTTGTTTTGTTTAAAAAATAAAAATAACAAGTAAGAACATTATAGTCGGTCTAGACCGACTATATGATACCCTATACCATGCGTTTAGAAACCCTATCTCTTAGGCCCAACTAACTGGACATAGAAAATAAGCAAAAACCAAATTTGAGTGGGATTTTTATTAATTTTTTTGGCTGCAGATATGAAAAACTACATATCAGATGCTATATCTATATGGGGACTAGGTCCAAAAATGGACCAATACTGATAATTTTTAGTAAAGTCTCTTGTATTTTGCAAAAATATATACAAACAAAATTTGAGAAGAATCAGTGCAATATTTTTGTTTTTAATAGATTTAAGTGAAGATCGGGAAGCAGTCTATATGGGGCCAAAGGGACCATTTTTGGACTACTCATTAATGGATGTAATGAACGCATACAAACCCAATTTGAGTAAGATCTATATGACAATTTGGATCTTATGGCAATTTATGTCGATTTCATAGGGGTAATTTGTATGGGGGTTAGGTCTGAACATGGACCGATTCTCACCTATTTCAATAACGTTCATCCCATGGCCAATAAAAGCTTAAATACCAAATTTCATCAAAATATATTCATATTTGCGACCTGCAGTTTGATTACAAGGTTTGCATGGACACACAGACGGACGGACGGACGGACGGACGAACATTGTTAAATCAACTCAAAAAGTGATTCTGATTCGATCGGTATAATTAAAGATGGGTCTAGGTCAAATATTTTTGGTTGTTACAAACAGCAGCACAAAGTCATTATACCCAAACCACATAGTGGTATAGGGTATAAACATTAAGGATTCAGCATGGAAAGATTCAAGAACGTGCTGAGGGCGTTTAGGAAAGACGAAGCAAAGAAATTGTTAAAAAACAATGCTCATTTACTTTCATAAAATTGTTGCATCTATAACATTGAAATTACATTTTTTTCTGTTTCACCATTGTGATAGGTTCCTACACCAATTTTCCACCGAATCAGACGAACAAGGTGAGCGATTCTATTAGGTCACCATGCCAATAGAAACAAGTAAGAAAATTATAGTCGGTCTAGACCGACTATACGATACCCTATACCATGCGTTTAGAAACCCTATCTCTTAGGCCCAACTTACTGGACATTGAAAATAAGCAAAACCCAAATTTGAGTGGGATTTTTATTAATTTTTTTGGCTGCAGATATGAAAAAGTTCATATCGGATGCTATATCTATAAAGGGACTAGGTCCAAAAATGGACCGATCCTGATCATGTTTGGTAAAGTCTCTTGTACTTTGCAAAAATATGTACAAACAAAATTTGAGAAGAATCAGTGCAATATTTTTGTTTTTTAATAGATTTAAGTGAAGATCGGGAAGTAGCTCTATATGGGGTCAAAGGGATCATTTTTGGACTACTCATTAGTGGATGTAATGAACGCATACAAACCCAATTTGAGTAAGATCTATATGACAATTTGGATCTTATGGCAATTTATTTCGATTTCATATGGGTAATTTGTATGGGGGCTAGGTCTGAACATGGACCGATTCTCACCAATTTCAATAGCGTTCATCCCATGGCCGATAAAAGCTTATATACCAAATTTCATCAAAATATATTCATATTTGCGACCTGCAGTTTGATTACAAGCTTTACATGGACACACAGACGGACGGACGGACGGACGGACGGACGGACGGACGGACATTGTTAAATCAACTCAGAAAGTGATTCTGATTCGATCGGTATAATTAAAGATGGGTCTAGGTCAAATATTTTTGGTTGTTACAAACAGCAGCACAAAGTCATTATACCCAAACCACATAGTGGTATAGGGTATAATGAGGAATACATTAAATAAAAAATCAAAAAATGAAAAACGCAAAATGAACAAGTAAGAAAATTATAGTCGGTCTAGACCGACTATACGATACCCTATACCATGCGTTTAGAAACCCTATCTCTTAGGCCCAACTTACTGGACATTGAAAATAAGCAAAACCCAAATTTGAGTGGGATTTTTATTAATTTTTTTGGCTGCAGATATGAAAAAGTTCATATCGGATGCTATATCTATAAAGGGACTAGGTCCAAAAATGGACCGATCCTGATCATGTTTGGTAAAGTCTCTTGTACTTTGCAAAAATATGTACAAACAAAATTTGAGAAGAATCAGTGCAATATTTTTGTTTTTTAATAGATTTAAGTGAAGATCGGGAAGTAGCTCTATATGGGGTCAAAGGGATCATTTTTGGACTACTCATTAGTGGATGTAATGAACGCATACAAACCCAATTTGAGTAAGATCTATATGACAATTTGGATCTTATGGCAATTTATTTCGATTTCATATGGGTAATTTGTATGGGGGCTAGGTCTGAACATGGACCGATTCTCACCAATTTCAATAGCGTTCATCCCATGGCCGATAAAAGCTTATATACCAAATTTCATCAAAATATATTCATATTTGCGACCTGCAGTTTGATTACAAGCTTTACATGGACACACAGACGGACGGACGGACGGACGGACGGACATTGTTAAATCAACTCAGAAAGTGATTCTGATTCGATCGGTATAATTAAAGATGGGTCTAGGTCAAATATTTTTGGTTGTTACAAACAGCAGCACAAAGTCATTATACCCAAACCACATAGTGGTATAGGGTATAAAAATGTGAAGTTGATTATATATTTATTCAAATTCATTTATTCATTAGTTTTCGATATTTTGAACAAATTGCAATGTATTGATAAAGTGAGTAAAAATTGGACCCATTGAGAACATTTAGAACATTTTGTTTTATTCTATGCTCCTTGTAAATGGGACAAACACCAATATAGTGATAGGTATTCTCAGTATCATCTCTGTTTGCAAATTGTGCATACTACATTTATGTTGTTTCTAAACGACGTGGCACTTAAGTCCAGTAAACCACTTCTTGCTTTTATTAATACACTCTTAATGCGCGAAGAAAAATTGGAGGCAAGTAGGGGAGTCACGTTAAGATTGAGTTGTGGGTACATATCATGGTGCTGAGAGTTCATTGCATTTAATACATTATTTTCTCGTTCTTTCAATTTCAATAAGTTTAAGATTTGTTTGCAGTGAACGCTAAGTGGTTGATTTGTATTGACAGGTGTAAACTGTAGAGCGTGGCATAGATTATTCCATTCCTTTGCCCAGTATCCGTTTTGTGAAATAATTTCATTTGCTAAAATGTATGGTAATCTGTTGTGATCCATGTTTAAATTTTTGTTTATGTTATCAAAGTACATTTTAAGTGTGATAAAGTATAAAGATTCGAGACCGGTTTCTAGATATATCATGTATCTCTACTTCGCCATATTTTTCAAAACCCCATACTTGTGCTGCGTAAAACATGACTGACCTTGAGGCGGCTTGAAATATTTTTAGTTTATTTTGGTTAGATATTTTCGGGTGACTAATATATTTCGCCCATGTTGTGTTGATCGACAATTTTGCTGCAACTAATTTATTATTTAGGCGTTTCTTAAAGGACAAATTATATGTAATATCAACACCAAGGTATTTATAAGTACTGACGATTTCGATGTTTGCTTCTCCAAAGTGCCACTTTAATTGTTTAGATATTCTTGTACCTGATCGAAATACCATTACTTTCGATTTATTCAAATTGACGGTTAAGCCCCATTTAATACAGTAGTTGTATAATGCATCAATCATACTTTGCAATTCCGTCGGCGTATCAGATAATATAACAATGTCGTCAGCATAAAGCATAATTTTAATATTTCTTCCCGCCACATTAACACCACCAGGTAGTTCATCAGTCAAGTCATTTAAGTATAGCGAAAATAATACAGGACTTAATATGCAGCCTTGTTTTACGCCTAGATTAACATCAAATGATTCGGACAAAGATTCGCCATACCAAATACGACTTTGTGTTTTTTCGTAGGCATATTGCCAAATTCTGACCATTTTTGACGAAAGACCCAGGCGAGAAAGTTTATAAAAAAGACTATTTCTGGGAATCGTGTCAAAAGCACATGAAAAGTCAACAAAGAAGGCATAAGTATTTTTGCTGTTTAATTTATTTAGATTTACAATGTTAACGAGGTTGAAAATGTTATCCACAGTTGAGTAATTCTTCCGAAAGCCTGCTTGATGTTCGTTTAATACCTTATATTTTTCTATCCATTCATTTATTCTATTTAAAAGAATAATACTAAAAATTTTACACAACGTATAAATAAGCGATAGACCGCGGTAATTTGTAGGTAGAGAGGGATCGCCTTTCTTAAAAAGAGGGATCAATATAGAGCTGCGAAGCGTTCTTAGTACTGTTTCTTGAAGGAATATTTTGTTTAAGACCGATAAGATTTCATTAATAAAGCAGACAGGAGCATGCTTGACCAGTAGATTTATTTTGTTTTAAGGAGTTAATAACTGATAAAATTTCACAAATTTCGATTGCTGAATCCAAAAAAGCATCAGTAATGTACGGCATGGACCCACTTATTGAAATGTTATTTTCATTATTTTGTAGCATGGTTCTAAAATGTATTAAAAAATCATCGCAACATAGGTTACCTTTGACTATGGGTTTATTTGACTTCAGATAATTGGACAGCTTCCACCAGTCACTGCTATTTTTTTACCATATTTAACTGTTCTAAATTTCTGTTGTACAGTTATAATTTTTTGCTGTTACATAGCAATAAATATTTAGCTTTAGATGCCAAATAGCGAGTTTTATTTATAGATGAGTGATTTTTTCTATACAATCTAAGCCACTTTAACATACATTTGCGGGAGCGTGCACACTTCCAGCCAAACCATTTTTACTTCGGTTCAAAAAAAAAAGTTTTATTGACTTTAGTTACATGTGATTGTTTAATTTTACTCGTTACTGAAGAAACTAATTCATTTGTAGATACATTTGATTGTATATCTATATTAACAGAAAGTGAACAGAGATTCTCTGCATATTTGCTCGCATCTTTACTATTCCAGCGCAATTTATTTTAACAGTGGATCTATTACTTTTGTTTACATATTTATACTGGAAGTCTTTATTGTTAACAGTAATGGCATATGGTCGGAGTATGGCTTTCCAGCAACATAAAAATTTTCAACGTATTGTAGAAGGTTATGTAAACATATACAATAATCGATAACCGATAACCGAACTATCCATGGCGCCACAAAAAGTGAATTCTGCTTGAAGATCGAAACCAGTCCTTCAATTTAGTACTATACCACCAACATTTTCAATCAATTCCAATAGTTTTCTTCCTTGTGTATTAAAAATTTTATCTTTAGAGCACCTATGATCATTAATATGAGGTAAGTTTCGTGTAAAGTTGATGTCTAAGATCTGTTCTTCTGCAATTTTGCATCAATTACGATTACAATTACATCAATTACGATTATAGAAGCAATTAACAAAAGTGGATATCATTGATAAAGTTGTTAAAACTAGTCCAATGAGAACAAAATGGATTCTTAAAAGTATACCAACACCGAGCGGTGCAAAACAGTTCACAAATGAGGAGCCATTAGCATTATTTCTAGATTTGAAATTAACAAAACAGCAATGTATTCAACTCATATTGCGTGTGATTGAAAAAGACTCAAATATGTATCCAGCATATAATCACATATTCGTCGCGAGGAATTGTGTTGCTTCTTGGTCACAATATTTTCTACAATATTGGTAAAAATTGTACTGAATTGATCTTTAAACAAGTAAGAAAATTATAGTCGGTCTAGACCGACAATACGATACCCTATACCATGCGTTTAGAGACCCTATCTCTCAGGCCCAACTAAGTGGATATAGAAAATAAGCATAAACCAAATTTGAGTGGGATTTTTATTAATTTTTTCGGCTGGAGATATGAAAAAGTTCATATCAGATGCTATATCTATATGGGGACTAGGCCCAAAAATGGACCGATCCTGACCATATTTTGTAAAGTATTTTGCAAAAATATATACAAACAAAATTTGAGAAGAATCAGTGCAATATTTTTCTTTTTTGATAGATTTAAGTGAAGATCGGGAAGCAGCTCTATATGGGGCCTATGACTAAGAGTTGTCCAATAGGGATCATTTTTGGACTACTGATTAATGGATATAATATATACATACAACCCAATTTGACTAAGATTTGTACGATAATTTGGATCTTATGGCAATATATGTTGATTTCATAGGGTCATTTGTATGGGGGCTAGGTCTGAACATGGACCGATTCTCACCAATTTCAATAGCGTTCATCCCATGGCCGATAAGAAATCAAATACCGAATTTCATTAAAATATATTCATATTTGCGACCTGCAGTTTGATTACAAGCTTTACATGGACACACAGACGGACGGACGGACGGACGGACGGACGGACGGACGGACGGACATCGTTAAATCGAATCAGATAGTGATTCTGATTCGATCGGTATAATTAAAGATGGGTGTAGGTCAAATATTTTTGGTTGTTACAAACAGCAGCACAAAGTCATTATACCCAAACCACATAGTGGTATAGGGTATAAAAACATGTGTTCTTAAGAGCATGTTCAGACGGCAAAAGGAACCACTTAATTCCCTCTCTGAATCACGATTGCGAACATTGGTGTTCATACGAGTGTTCTTGTTTCATTTTGACGTTTATATTTTTTGTGCATATATTTGACGACATCAATCTACACTTTACGTTTGACTATTTCATTTTTTCCATTTTTATTTGAATGTATGTATGTAAGTATGTACTTTTTATATGGGCAATTCCATATGTGACGGAATGACATCTTGAGTTGTAGAATTGAAGTTAAGGTTATTCTACAAAGCTATTTTGAATTGAAAATTCATTCTACAGTTTGAAAATAATTGTTAATGATTAAGAGATTTAAAAAAAACTCAGAAACAATTTTTACACTGTTTTATTCTTTTATTTTTGAGTAATTTCTCATTGTGTGACGGAATGACATTTTTGCTACCATGACTCTGTCCTGGTATTAAAACCTGGGACCTTTTGTAAATTAAGAAGCAAGTCAGATTTTAAATTAACGCATATTTTACATATGATATATAAGCAATATAAAATTATAATTTAGAGCAACTGGCCTGTAATAGTATCGAATTTATTAACTGTCATTTGACGTGACGGAATGACTGTGACGGAATGACTAAAGGTTTTTAAACATGTATTAAAAGAAAATTGAGTAAACAAATACATTTTATATTTATTTTATTATTTAGAATGCTTGTAAGGAATTACATTATGTAACTTGGAACATATTTTAATATATTTTTAAACTTACTTCATATGAATGAAAAAATATTTTTTTTTTCATAAAAGTTGACATTTTTATGGAATTGCCCATATGTTAAATGTTTCTATTTATTTTATTGCACACATTAATTTTTTGTTTTTTTTCTTTGTTTATATATTTTTGACAGCTACTTCAGATAAACTAGTGATAATTTTTTATCAAAATTGGAGATGACACTCAATTTTTCTAGGTTCACAACTAGGTTCAAAATGAAACAAGTAGGTTCGCTCTCAAAATTTTGTATGGCGAATCATGAATCGGGCGCGAACCGTGAATGAGACAGCGAACCGCGAATCTTGCTGTCTATGTGAACATAGCCATACCGACTTAAAAGATGGCGCACCTTGTATTAATTAATTTTACCTTTATAATTACGATATACATACATATATATTCTTTTTATGAAGAAAGTTGTTTCACACTATTTTTGCTTTTTTCACAAATGAAGATCAAAATTTAAATACTTACCAAAGTTTGATGCTCGTCAATGTTTCCATTATAAACTGATTCACTATTGTAGTGTTGGGTGGTATTCTAAAAAGTGCAAAAATCACTTAATAATAACAAGTTAAAAAGTTACAGTCGTTCTTGACCGACTATACGATACCGTACACCATTGAGAGTCGGGCAACGGCTTCAGATCAAGTCAGTTTTAACCGAAAGTGTACGGTTTGTAATGACCCACATGTATAGACCTTATTATTTTTGTGAGAAACTTTTGTTTCTAAGTCAAGTTTTTCTAATGGTTACAAACATTACCACCAACTCATAATACCCTGACCACCCACTGATGTAGAGTAAAACAAATTTAAGATATCAATAATAAAAGTTAATATTCTTACCTTATTTGAACTGAACAATTTATATAAATTTTTAATTGCCGAAAATCCATTGCTAAGACCAAACAGCTAGAAATGTTTTTAAATAGCATTTAGTTAATAAGATGAATCTGAATTTATGGTGTGGTATGAATTTAAATTAATTTAAATATAAATAAATAAACACATGTCTCATATTGTTATACATTAATATATGTGCGATATATATAATTATATAAAAAAAGTTTTAAATTATGAATAATATATATTACAAGTTTAACCATAATACGATTTACGAATAATTCTATATATATTTGAAAATTATTATTAAAACCAATAAAATTATATTTATATAACTATAACAATTTGAGTTGCTAAGCAAGAAAAAAACATATGCATCATTATATGCATCATATTTATACGAGGGCAAGTTACTCTTAATCGAGCTCAGAGTGGTGGCAAAAAGGAAAAAAATTTACGACAAAAAAATAAATTAAAACTCCATAACTGCCATAGAGTCAAATGTAGGATAGTCCCCCTTAATTTTTTCACCCCGACATTTTTTCTCATGCTAAGTTTTAAATTTTATGTAATTGTAAAAAAATTGGCCCTCACAGCTTCTAGGATGCGTAGGCGGGTCAAATGCACGACCGACTCCCAATAGTTTTCCATCCTTAACATTTCTTAGAACATACATATGCCCTCTTTCCTATAATTTAGGGGGCCATAACTGCCCTAGCGTCGCTCCTAAAGGGGTAAAATGTATGACTGACCTCCATTGGTTTTTTGTTCCTAAAAATTTCTCAAAACATTCCTGCCCCTTATTTCAAGCCCCTTAGGGGGCTTCCATACAAATATGGTGGATATACGAAATTGTTAAATTTGGCCCCTACAGCGCCTAGGATGCTCCATAGACGGGTTAAATTATGACCGACCCCAAAAATTTTTTCTAACACACCTAAACGCTATCTACATTCTTTAAGGGGGCTCCCATACAAAGTTTACATTGCGATACATTTTTTTTATGGAATAAGTTCCTAATTATTGAGTTCAACAGGTTAAAAAAACATGCTCATAATAGGCTGAAATGTATTTTCCAATTTTTACTGGGGCATCCCTAATGCTTGAGTAAATACTGCAACGAAATCTCTTCTACTTGCAATGCAGATATTTATGAGCTGCAATTAAAAAACATGCGTTTCTTAAGGACGACGAGGAGTAAAATATGTTTTTGAAAAGATTGAGGGAATACTTCCATTCACCATATTTTACCAAATCAACCAATTATTCGGTTTGACGATTCTACAAAGATAATGCACCGTCTCATACTGCATTAGTTCTTCGAGAATATATCTCACAAAATTCGAAACATATCCCTCTAAAGCCATCACATCCGCGTGATTTAGCAACGTGTGACTTTTGGCTTTTCAATAATCTCAAAACACCACTCCGGGTATGCCGTTCCGAAAATCGACTATAGCAGGTATTTTGGGGTTTGGGGAAAAAGTTAGCATTAGTGTATTGAATCGGAGAGAGTTTACTTTGAAGTCGATGAAATTGATTTGGAAGAATAAATAAAGATTTTTAGTTTTAAAAGTCATCTTTTCATTTGAACACGTAAGATATATGATTTTATCTAGTATCTTATAAATATGGGGGATTTCATGTCAAGTGCACCAACTTTTGAAACCGATGTCTTCCGATCGGGATGAAGTTAGTCCTATTGGATAGTAGTTTAGACACAATTTTTCAACAAGATCGGTCCAGATCTCTCCGAGTTAGAGGGGATCAAAATTTGACATTTTGGCCAAACAAGTGTTTTTTCTCATCCATGTAACTTATTACCTATTATTCTTAGAAAATTTTCTCCCAAAAAGTTTAGATAGCTATTTCTTCAATATTTCGGAAAAAATACTTTAAAAAAAAATTTTTTTGTAGACTTTTTTTTTTGCTAAATTAAAGCATTTTTTGCCTTTTTTTCAAAAAGGGCTTTTTTTTCATAAGAAAGCTTAGGATTTTTCCTTTAAGAGCTTTTTGGTCGCTTAGTGGGATGGGAGTGGGATATCTATCAAAATAAATGTTTTGTAACTCAAGACAACGGTTTTTCAATTTTTCACAAATGCACTATTTTGAATTTTTTCCTATTTGTGTCTAAAACCTTACAAATAAAACTTATACTGAGAAACTAGACAAACTAAACTTTCCGAAGATATATAACATACCTAACTAAAATTTTATACATTCGATACTGTAGTACCCAGAATATGTTAACCTCAGGGAAAAAATCGCTTTTTTTCTATAGAAATGTTGAAAAATTATTATTTTTTATTTATTTTTAATAATAATTAAATTAATGTATAATAATAATATTAAAAATAAAAAGATAAGTAATTTATTAAAATTTAATCTTAATTGCATTAGATCCATTTATATCATAACTATTTTTATACTTAATTTATTGTAGCTGATGAAGTATTTAAGTCTTGTAAATTTTTAAATACCCAGTCATTCATCCAGCTATTTTGTCGCCTTTATTTACTGCTTTTTTTGTCAATCCTTTCTTGGCGTTACTAGATTCTGCTGTTGATTTCGCTGATGGTTTATTTGTTGGCTTTGGAAAGAAGTCGCATTGAATAGAGGCAGAAAAATTTTTCAACTTGAGTCTTCCATCGACAAGCGGTATAAAAACATGGTATTAGGCGGTGCCATCGATTGTTATCGCAGCATCGAATCTGCTCTTCAGTGTTTTCAATGTTTCCTGATGATCCTCTTTGCTACTAAAAACTATTTTAGTTTCTTTACAATAATTCTTTGCCCAATGGAATAAAGCAGTCGCATTTCTTTTAAGGTTTGCTCCAATACCATCACATGCTCCTTTACCATGTGCAGTAGGATGAAAATGCCACTCAGCTGGCATTCCAAAATCTTTTTCGAGGGCCATAAGATTTGCCAAGCTACTTTTGTTTTTAAAATGTTGACGAGCTCCGTCCGAAACGTAGTATACCTTCTTTACTGTAAATTTAGATTTTAGAAATTTTAGTATTCTCTTCTGGTACTCATAAACTGCAACGGTATCATGTTTTAAATAGTCGGATATGATTGCCATACTTTTGTGTTCCAGTTTTTCATCTTTCATGTAGTAAATAACTACTGTGAATATAGTTGCTTGGTCGTTATTGAAGTGGAATGCTTGTATATCATCCTGAAGAACATATTTATAGTTTTCTGCGAAATCATATGAAATAACGAATTCACCAGACTTCAAATGTATCTTCAAATCCTTAAAGAATGACAATTGCTGTCTGACTAAAAAGTCATGGTTTCTCAAGTTTAGCAATCCTGTACACATTTCTTCCACAAAATCATCCACATTTAAAATGATTGTTTTCAATCTGCATCTGTCAGTCTGAATCCAAGAATCGAATTTGACCTCCTCTATATATTCTCGATCTAAAGAGTGGATTAAATTTTCTTTGATGAATGTGGTTTTTGGGCAATTGGTACATTCACCTAAGTGGCAAGAAGTTGTTGCATTAGGACACATAGTCAATTTAAGGCAATCGCGGTAATCGTGTAATTCTTCTGCCGAATCATCTGTTAAATACTTTAAGTTGATTTCCTTCAACATCAGTTTAACATTTTCATGCAACAATTTAAATGTTGCAAATAACTCTTTCAGGTTTACAGATAACCATTCTCTTCTGTTATGTTATGAAGGTATGTTACATACCTTCGGAAAGGCTAATTTGTCTAGTTTCTCAGTATAAGTTTTATTTGTAAGGTTTTACACACAAATAGGAAAAAATTCAAAATAGTGCATTTGTGAAAAATTGAAAAACCGTTGTCTTGAGTAACAAAATATTTATTTTGATAGATATCCCACTCCCATCCCACTAAGCGACCAAAAAGCTCTTAAAGGAAAAATCCTAAGCTTTCTTATGAAAAAAAAAAATGCCCTTTTCGAAAAAAAGGCAAAAAATGCTTTAATTTAGCAAAAAAAAAAGTCTAAATTTTTTTTTTTTTAAGTATTTTTTTCCGAAATATTGAAGAATAGCTATCTAAACTATTTGGGAGAAAATTTTCTAAGAACAATAGGCAATAAGTTGCATGGATGAGAAAAACACCTGTTTGGCCAAAATGTCAAATTTTGATCCCCTCTAACTCAGAGAGATCTGGACCGATCTGTGTCTAAACTACTATCCAATAGGACTAACCTTGGTGCAAATTTCATCCCGATCGGAAGACATCGGTTTCAAAAGTTGATGCACTTGACATGAAACCCCCCATATATATAAAATTTCCGTTGAATTTAAATTGCAATTTTTACTCTTATGCTATATTTATTCCTTTTGAAGCTGTACATTAGAATATCTCTTATCATATATGATTATATCTGATATTTTAATCAATTTTGTGATTTTTAGAATCTGTAAAAACTAATAACACTGTGGAGCAAACATCAAGATAAGGAAAAAAATATAAAAGGTCAAAACCTTTGGAGGTTTTACTGTACTGGGCTAGTGCTTTCACCCTGACTGGGAATTTCTCAACCCCCCTAGAATGGCTGCTGTACTGTGCTATAATTTATGCTTTGAAAGATCCATGGCAAAACTTTAAGTGTGGCTAAAAACTATGATTTGATCTAGAACTTAACCGTTGGTTTTAGCACTGAAATACGAGGGCGGATCAACAAAAGGAAACAAAATTTAATGTTTACGTGAGCGTTTGAGAGGCCCCACTGTATCTAACTGATGTCAGCCTGGAATGGACGTTGACATACAGAGTGTGCTATAGTTATTTAAGTCTCCTTTTTGTCTGACATTTTCCTGTCATTTTCGTTTTTTTTTTCGTTGTGATCGTTTTTTGTGTTAAATTGAAAGTTTTTTGTAATTACATTTACATAAACTCACCGCCATCCCCGGAGAAAAAATACAGGAAAGTAATCTTGATATTGGACGAATATCTAAAAGATCTACAAAAACGTAGCAAATGGAAATTTATACAGAAAGATCTTATGGTTGGTGAAATGGTTGTTATTCGAGAGGACAACTTGCCAACGAACGAATGGCGCTTAGGCAGAGTTGAAAAAGTTTTTACGGTTAAAGATGGTCGTGTAAGAGTGGTGGAGTTGAAAACAGCGCATGGTCTAATTACCAGACTAGTTGTGAAGCTTGTAGTTCTTCCAACATATTATTTTTTTCTCTTTATTACATATAACTTGTACAGTATCATGGTTTCACCCAAGAAGTACAATAAGGTCGTCGTACCACCAATGGTTTGCCGAGTCTGTTTGGGAGACCACCCAATACGTTTCTGCAAAAAATTCCAACAGGTGAATTATTAGGAACGTATGTGGCTAGTATCCATATAGAAATATTGTGCGGGTTGCTTAAGTCACGACCATACCTGGCGTACTTGTGAAAGTACAGGTACATGCAAACGCTGTGGCGATATGCATCATACGCTACTTCATAAATCGGGTAATAGACCACGTACGTCAGCCCTGAAGCCATTAAAGCGTTTGAAGCATGTACCGAGTAAAAGAAGCGGACCCCGTTCGTCCGAGAACACAGCAAGTGGACCTAGTTCGTCCGAGCTTCAGGAGAGTGAGAGACCAAGTTCGTCTCAAGCTCTGGTTGTAAGGCATTCGAGGAACATTCAAACACCGGCACAAAGATCTAGACGTGTCAACCGAAGGAGCAGATCGGAAGTGCTATTTTATTGCCTACTTATTATATTAGTGAGAGCATCATGTTGAGAACTGCGGCGGTCATAAAAATCGTAGCAAAGGAAAAATATATATTTGAACGAGCGTTGATAGATCCTGGTGCGGAATGCTCTATTATCTTTAAGGAAGTGGTACGTCGTCTTGGAGCGAAAACAGTTTGTGTGGGCAACATGGAGATATGTTTGCTCAATATTCACGGGTACCACGGGATGAGTACGATAGTACTGCAAGGCGGCTGGGATGTTTATGTCCGAATGGCGAGCAGATGGTCTACGAATTGCTAAGGAGTTTGATGGCAACCGTGTCAGATTTTATATTTAACACCCAGATGGCTCTGGTGCTATTAATAAGATCTTTTTGACTTTTGTTCTTAATTTAACGAATAATTTTTTTTATAATTTTTAAACCGTTTCCTTTTTTTTTACCTTCATTGTAACCTTTTGCAAACTAAAGACCGGTCCATTTTATTGTTACGCGCTCGCGTCAAGTAATTTCTTATTTGAAAAAAAATATTTTTATATCTTCCTTTTATACAAAAAATTTCGTCGAGCAATAAATTTTGTTTTATTTAAAATTGAAAAGTTTTGTGTCAATCAAGATAGCTACTAGAATCTACCGGTGCTAATAAAGGGAAGTATATATAATAAACTTCATCTTTGTAGAAAAAAAACCCAACTTAATTGAAATTGTGTTTTTTTTTATTTGCTGCGGATTTCTTCGAGCTCCCTTTTGGTTCCATATAGCTACGCTTAACTCCCCCTCTTCTCCTTCGTTGTGGAACAAGGAAAATTTCATTCGGATTTTTTTATTTAGGTTAAAAACAATTTTATATATCAACATAGTCTATATCTAACTCTATAAACTTTGTCCAACGTTTCTTCGATTTCATTATACCTTCCAACTAATAGGATTTTTGAAAGTCCTCAAAATAGGGTTTTGTTTGATCGTTAATTTCATCATTATAAATAAATCTCTTTCCGCTGGTAAACACCGAGGAGGTGGCTAAATCCGCAGATTGTGGTGAATGAGGTAGCAATTCTTAGCCCAGTTCATCAGCGCATCAGTTTTTTAAAATCGTCATCGAATTAGTCCAATGAGTTGCCTTACA
Organism: Cordilura impudica; assembly: GCA_963682025.1. Taxonomy (NCBI): domain Eukaryota; kingdom Metazoa; phylum Arthropoda; class Insecta; order Diptera; family Scathophagidae; genus Cordilura; species Cordilura impudica. The sequence continues at coordinate 288,111,728 of OY821518.1, forward strand.
TATCTTTTGTTGTTTTCCCAAAAAAAAAACTGTCGCCATCACCTTGTTGAACAACAAGAATTCCGCTGTGTAGACTCCTCTTGGTCTCCGGAATGTTTTAATGGATTTATCATCATGAAATGGCTCTAAAATTCATCTAACATGGAGGTTGAATGACGAAAAAAACTCCTTTCAAATTGTCGGTCACGGCACCCACCTTTTTATCGAACAACTTTCCAAAACCCAGCTGATCATTGAAAATTTAAATCACAGAGCCATATGATATTACTATGGCATCAACAATATCGCGCACTTTCACACTCCACTCAGCCAACACCATATTGTGAATATTTTCGACATTTTCAGAGTAATTAAAAAATATTTTTAGTAGATACTAAAATATCTTGTTACGAGCAAAAGTATTAAAAGGTGGTCGATTTGAGCTTAAATTTAGGTATTCAAAGTTAAATTCCTGGAGCACAGAAAGAGCTAAAATTGAACTTTAATTTGAGTACTAAAATACCTGCATTCAAAATTGTACAAATTGTAAGGCCCATAATATGCCCGATAGTATGTTATAGTTTTGTTGAAAAAAACACGTGTTCATCGTTAACTTACAGCGTTATGGAGTCAGTGATAAGCATAACTTTTATATAAGTATTAATATTGACGGTTGATTAATTTCGTCCGAAGTTGCAATTATACGATTCTACCAATTTGGTCACTAAATGAATACCACAAGACCTAAATATTTTCCCAATTTGATACAACGACACAGTTTCATAGAGATAAAATTTCTTAAAGCCAAAACAATAATTGTACTACTTAAAGTGAAGCTAAAAATTGACTTTTGATAACTTTAATTACTAAAAATATATCTTTTATGTTTTTTGTGAAATACTTACTGAAGTTTTTGGAGTTTCGGGATGGATTATGTTCTTGATATTAGGTTGGCCTTTATACATTTCATTTTCCGATACTGTTTTATTTTCTGCTACATGTCTGTCCTAAAAGTTTAAAGAATTTTTAGTTGTACTAAAATTTTCTAGCAAGGATGTTCAGGCATATTTTAAAATACCTTGTGAAGTAGACTTGACCCTCCATGAATGCCTGAGTGAGGATTGAAGTGGCTGAATGGTCCACCAATTGCAATTGGATAACTCTAATAAAACAATAATAAGCGATTAATGGTAGTAGCAGCCAATCGAGAACAGTTAAAATTTTAGGAAAAGTCTAATCGATTAGCGAAAAAAGTATTGGTTAAAGTTTTGATTCGATTCGAATTTAGAACTCTGACAATTTTTTGAAAATTATTTTTTTATTTTTAAATTTTTAAACTTACTGGCTGTGGAGTTGTTGTTGTTTGATGACCTAGAAAATTATTGACAATTACATTATTGCTCGAACTTCCAGGTATTCCCTAATAATTTGAAGATTGTAAAATTACAAAATACATATTTTTAAATTAAGAAATAATAAAGCATAAGTAGAATTCTTGTTATAACAAGATTATCTTTAATGATACTCACTGTGTCCTTCTTTATATCTGGTATTTTCCAGCCAATTCCTGTATTTGTAGGATTTCCGGCAACATTAGAACCAGCTTTCTAGCATATTTGAAAATATCATAGGGTTACCAATATTTATTTTTACTTACTTTTTCTATTTTTACTTACAGAGTCCCTTTTTATTTCTGGTATCTTCCAACCAATTCCTGTATTTGTGGGATTTCTCTCAAAAGTAGGACTAACACTCTAGCAGATTTGAATAGACATAATAGGATTACAAATATTTTGTTTGTTAACTTTTTCTGTTTATACTTACGGTGTCCATTTTTATGTCTGGTATTTTCCAGCCTATTCCTGTATTTGTGGGTTTTCCAGCTGGTATTACTGGTTTTGGTAGATTTGACACAGAACTCTAGCATTTTCGAATATACATTAAAGGCTAAGCATTGTTTTTTAAACCAAATTTTCTATTTTTGACTCACTGTTTCCTTCTTTATATCTGGTACTTTCCAACCAATTCCTGTATTTGTAGGATTTCCGGCAAAATTAGGACTAACACTCTAGCAGATTTGAACAGACATCATAGGGTTACCATATATTTGTTTTTACTAACTTTGTCTATTCTTACTTACAGTGTCCTTCCTTAAGTCTGGTATATTCCAGCCAATTCCTGTACTTGTTGGATTTCCGGCTGGTATTACGGGTTTTGGTAGATTTGGAACAGCACTCTAGCATTTTGGAATAGACATTATAGGCTAAGCATTTTATTCTTCTAAATTTTATATTTTTTGACTCACTGTTTCCTTCTTTATATCTGGAACTTTCCAGCCAATTCCTGTATTTAGTGTTGATTGTTTCCGTAGATTATTGTCTTCGTTAAAACCAAGACTCTACCGTATTTGAATAGACATCTTAGGGTTAACAAAGCTTTTTGAGTAACTTTGCTATTTTTACTCACCGGTTTTGGTATTTTCCAGCCAATTTCTGTATTTCCATAATTATTATTTCTTGCCGGTAGTACACTCTAACATATTTGAATAGGTTTTATAGAGTTAAAAATGATTTTCGACTGCCTTGTCTACTCACGGGGCTTCTAAAACTACTTCCTATATGTGATGGACTTCGTCTACTGCTTGAACTAAAAATTCGAGATCCTCCACCTCCAACACTGCTTCTGAAACCACCCCAACCACCACTACGGCCACCACCACCATATCCTCTTCCATTTGCGATTAATATGAAGCAAGCAAATATTAATATATATTTTGTATTCATTTTTTTTTATTTTATAATATTCTTTAGAGCTGTGGTATTGTTCGTCAGATATTATTTCTTCTAACTAGTCATTGCTCTTGAATTCTTTCTACTTTTATACTTGAAACAAAAAGAAAAAGCGTTTTAAAACTGTCTACATTTACAGTGGGTCGAAATAACAAAATATTCCTCCTAAAACATAAGTATATGATTCAACTCTATTGATTAGTTTGTGCAAATTTGACAAATGTACTTTTCACATTTTAGAACACCCATAAATTGACCACTCTTATAAATGGGTTTATAAATTTTCATATGTAAATATACATAATTATAACTATAAAGTTTTTTTATTTGCTTCCAGAAAAAAATTTAAATTCTGGGTTCACAAATTGAGACTTAGCGTAAATTTCTTGACACTTGATGACTCTTTTACATACAGTCTAATATGCTGATTCAGATCATTAATATCAGATCTCTATTGAAAATTAGAAAAGGGCTATTTTTAACCGTTTTGCTAGACTATAATTACCAGCAACGATGTTAGGACCTCAATTTTTAGGACGCATTTATTTATGTGGGACTCCAACACCCATATGTGTTAGTTTTTGACGAATATATTCGTCTAGTCAAAAATCGTTATTGTTTCCATGAAAAGTTTAAAACTGTACAAAATTTTCTCCAAAATTAATATGACATATCTTGTAAACTAAAGCCGGCATGATAAAACTAATAGAGTCTTTTAAATATGAGTGACTTGATAACTCTAAATCGTATCCTCAAATTTTAGTAAAGCGATAAATGGTATTTAGTTGTAAGATCTTAAAACCAATTTTAACATTTTTTATAAGCGATATCTCGGAAACTAAAGATGACTATACATACCTGATATACCCACAGAAATACTTACAGATTCTGGTAAATAAAAACTCACAAATATACTAAATTGTTTACGATATATCTTGAAATCTAGAGTTTGCCTACAAAAAAGCTTGTAATCAGTTTATACCGATTACACTATGGAACATTTCCAGCGTCATTATCTTGGGGGGTGAGAAATTCGAAGGCAGGGTGAATGTACTAGGCCAGTATAGTATAACTCAAGAACCATTGATGATTTCTCAATTCATCTAAATTGCAGCAAAGGCTTAAATAAATAATTTTTATGAATACATCGAAGTAAAAAATAGAATATCGATCGATACGATAACCTACACCATGCGTTTAAAGACCCTATCTCTTAGGTCCAACTAATTAGATATAGAAAATAAGCATAAACCAAATTTGCGTGGCATTATTATTAATTTTTTTGCATTTGAATATGAAAAAGTTCATATCGGATGCCATATTTATATAGAGTCTAGGTCGAAAAATGGACTGATACTAACCATATTTGATAAGGCCACTAATTTTCTTTTGCAAAAATATATGAATAGCAAATATAAGAAAAGTCTGTGCAATATTTTTGTTATACCCTCCACTCCAGTGTGCAGAGGGTATATATAAGTTTGTCATTCCGTTTGTAATAATTAGAAAAAAAATTTTGGACCCTATAAAATATGTATATTTGTGATCCTTATAACAACCGGAGTTGATATAGCGATGTTCGTCTGTCTGTCTGTCCGTCTGTGGAAATCACGATGACGGCATCAATCGGGCAGCTAGGGTGCTCGTTGACATAAAAAATGATTCACTAACATCCTGAAAAGTTTGCTATTTAAAATCGTCCAAATCGGTCGATTAGGGACCGAGATTTGAATGAAGAACTAAAAAAAGTCTTGAAAAAATATAATTTTCTATGTTGTTCTTGTCACGATCACGCCCTCAATACTGCAGCTACAGTGATAATTTTTTGTGAGAATGATTCACCAAGTTCATGGGAAGATTTCTGTTTCAAAAATCATTAAAATCGGTGGAAAAGGTCCAGGGAAATCTCTGAAAAATTAAAAAAAAAATTAAAAATATGATGTTTCTATATTGTTCTTGTTGTTATTCTAAATGTTGTGTTGTTGTCATAGCTGGACTTGCTGTTTTTGTGGTCGTTGTGGTAATAATATAATAAAAACTAACCCTTTGTACATTTTTTTATTAACTCTGGTAGAAAATTTTAAATGTTTCCATTGTTTTGGCATCACTAAAAAAAATTTGTTAGATCATTTCTGTTATTACTACGAGCCTGCCTGCAAAATTTCAGATCGAATGGGTTACGGGAAAGGGGTTAAAATCGATCCAAAATTTTTTCGACAAGCAGACACTACGAGTTAATATACATATGTATGTAAAGGGAGTAAAAATTCACCAGCATCTAAAGCAAATAATGCTAAAATACCTAGTTGTTAATAAAAAAAAACAGTGTAAATTTAGCAAAAAAAAATTTATGTATAAATTTAATTAAAGAGAAAACACAAAAATAACGTTTGATGTTGTATTTTTTGTGTGTAATATTTACATATATGTACATACATGAACATATTAAATAACACAAATAATATACATATATTATATATATGTATATCCATAACAACTGCATGTTAGAAATAAATAGGTATATTATTTTATTTACATAAAATTCTGCAATATTTTGTTGTGGGGAAAATACATTTCTTTTGCATTAACAGAGTGTCACTTCATTTTGCTCAGCGTGACTATGCCACAGTAGATGGCGCCACAATTTTTATTTGTTCTAATTAGCTTTGCAATAGTTATTTCTATTTTAACATGAATGTTAATATTTTCAACTAGATATCATACAGAACAATGTTAAGAGTATACACGGGCTGGTCTTTTATTTCATACGTTTTTTCATTATTCTTTTACAAATATGAACATAAGTTTGAAATATTAACTTTTTGTTGTGTTTACAAAATAGAGTTACCGAGTTCATCAATGAGTTTTTTTGCTTTGAAAACAGTTCTACATAGTTATATAGAATTATTATTCTGCTTTACCTACAAAATATCTGATTGCGATTACATCTAATTTTTAAAAATTGTTTACAATTACTAAAGCATTATTATTCACATAAATACAAAATTGCACTTTTTAAATTTTCCATTCAAATTTAAGAAAATATGAATTCTAAAAAACTGGAATTAAAATTTTCCAATTATAAATTACAATAATTGAATTTCAGAAAATCATATCAAAACGTCGGAAATTATAATTTTAAATTTAGAAGACATCAATTGCATCTTTAATATATAAATTTTATTCGTTAAACACAAATTGAAATTCCAAAAAATAAACACCAAATACCTGTGTTTACATTTAAAAAATTTTTACATTTAAAAACAAGTAAGAAAATTATAGTCGGTCCAGACCGACTATACGATACCCTATACCATGCGTTTAGAAACCCTATCTCTTAGGCCCAACTAACTGGACATAGAAAATAAGCAAAAACCACATTTGAGTGGGATTTTTATTAATTTTTTTGGCTGCAGATATGAAAAAGTTCATATCGGATGCTATATCTATATGGGGACTAGGTCCAAAAATGGACCGATCCTGATCATGTTTGGTAAAGTCTCTTATATTTTGCAAGAATATATACAAACAAAATTTGAGAAGAATCAGTGCAATATTTTTGTTTTTTAATAGATTTAAGTGAATATCGGGAAGCAGCTCTATATGGGGCCAAAGGGATCATTTTTGGACTACTAATTAATGGAATAATGAACGCATATAAACCCAATTTGAGTAAGATCTATTTGATAATTTGGATGTTATGGCAATTTATGTCGATTTCATAGGGGTAATTTGTATGGGGGCTAGGCCTGAACATGGACCGATTCTCACCAATTGCAATAGCGTTCATACCATGGCCGATAAAAGCTTATATACCAAATTTCATCAAAATATATTCATATTTGCGACCTGCAGTTTGATTACAAGGTTTACATGGACACACAGACGGACGGACGGACGGACGGACATTGTTAAATCAACTCAAAAAGTGATTCTGATTCGATCGGTATAATTAAAGATGGGTCTAGGTCAAATATTTTTGGTTGTTACAAACAGCAGCACAAAGTCATTATACCCAAACCACATAGTGGTATAGGGTATAATTAATAGGCTAGGCGATTTCCTGTGATTGATGTTTTGTTCTACCGTTTTATCCCGATTTTGACCAAACGTATATTATTTGAAAGGTATTTCTTTTTAGCCCATTTGCAGATTTACAGATTTTTAAATTTTTTCCTTTATTTTGAGTAAATTGCATTTAAAGTTACATAAAATTATACAATGCCTATGTGTGTGTCTATTAAATTTGTTAATGTGTTTGTAATAAAAATGATTTTGTTCTTTGTGTTGATTTGTGAATTGGCTATAATTGATTAACATGTTTTTAGGGTCTTTGTTTAATGAAAAAATCAAATTTCCTAGAATTTACACTTGAATTTCGAGGGCTGGAATCTGCTAGCGTTTAATTTAATACATATTAAAATTATTACTCATACGTATACATCTTTTCGCTACTAATAAATAATAATCATACGCCCTGAATATGTTACGATATTCAAAAAATTTATAAAAATTATTTTTTTTAAGACTTCATTCGATAAAATTAGTACAGCTTGATTTGCTGAAGATTGAAATGAGAACTCTTCAATGATTCTTGGGTTATAGCTGAAACAAGCATCAAGATAAGGACAAAATATAAAAGATAATAAAAAAAAGTTTGGCCTGCGAACGCAAAGGCCTTAGGAGGGTTTTTCTATACTGGGCTAGCACTTTTACCCTTACTTGGAATTCCCCTCCACCCCAGAATGTCTTTTGTACAGTGATATCCAAAAACAGTGAACAGAAAATAGTGTTTATTAGTAAGGTCTACAAAGGTCAGCGAATCTCGGAAATTACAGATGACAACATATCTGACATATTCAAAATGGATTTACAGGATCTGTATGCAACCTAGTGTTGGTAAATTAAGACACATAAAAGTTTGAGTTTTAAATTTTCTTAAATCTAGCTCAACAATGAATGATCTTTTCGAGTTGAGCAGTTTCAGGGAAAATTTTTTGTGTCTAAACATCTATGCGCTCAGGGGGGTGGGGGGGGGGGTAAAATCCAATTTCACAATACAATCACGAAAACAGCGTAAGTGAAAATCGGTGTGTGGTATATGTAAGTGTATTGGTGTATTAAGTAAGCAGAACCGCCGAGTTCGCTGTCTGTTTAGCAAAATCACAAATCTTTTTCGTTAATTTTAAATATTCAAGCTATTGACCGCTAGGTGTGTTGTGAGTTTAACATGTTCACAAACTTACAGAGTTGTTTTTTTTTTTAATTTCAAGTATATATTTGCTATTGACAGAACTTTTTTAGAAAGCAGAACCGCCGAGTTCGCTGTCTGTTTAGCAAAATCACAAATCTTTTTCGTTGATTTTAAATATTCAAGTGTATATTTGCTATTGACAGAACTTTTTTGGTAAGCAGAACCGCTAGGTGTGCTGTGAGTTTAAAAAGCTAAATACTAGGAAAACTTTGAAGAAGTCAAAAATAAACTTAGGTGTTTTTTTTTTAATTACTACTCCTTTTCCAATTGTATTTTAGAAAACATCAATTGAATTTCAGAAAGTATCAATTGTGTTTCAGAAAACATTAATTGAATTTTAGAAAACATCAATTGTCTTTCAGAAAGTATCAATTGAATTTCATCAATTGATTTTCAGTAATAATCAAATGTATTTCAGAAAGCATCAATTGATTTTCAGAAAATATCAATTGAGTTTTAGTAATTATCAAATATATTTCAGAAAATATCAAATGTATTTCCGAAATTATCAAATGTATTTCAGCAATTATCAGAATATATCAACTGTATTTCAGAAAACATTAAATGTATTTCAGAAATTATCAAATGTATTTCAGAAACCATCAAATGTATTTTAGAAAATTTTAAATGTATTTCAGAAAACAGCAAATGTACTTCAGCAATTATTAAATTTACTTCAGAAAATATGAATTGAATTTCAGAAAATATCAATTGAGTCTCAGAAAAATAGTCAGAACGCTATATAAAAATATATTTTTTTAAGTATTACACTGGGCTTGTAATATTTCTTGAAAACTACATATCGTCACCTAAAATGCAAAAGGCCGTAACTAATATTTTTATTTTTTTACAGGAGAAACAAAAAACATAATAAAACAAGAACTACTTTAAACTTAATACCCAAATTTTAGAATCAAGCTGAAAAATAAATATGGATTTTTATTTATGCAAATAAATTTATGGTAAAATAGTAGTTTTTAAGTTAAAGGCCGTAACTATAATACAAAAAGGCAATTTTGAACCTTTTGTTAGTTATGGCCTTTTGCATTTAAGGTGACGTATGTATATAAACGTGTTTTTTTCAAAATGATGACTTCAAAATCGGTCAAAATTCTATCCTGGTGTTTATATTGTAGCTGATTAACAAATGAAATCCTCATCTTCTTTCGATTAAAAGGCCGCCCTTAATAGTTTATTTTCCAGTGCCTAACAAATAAGTCCAAATTATGTTAAACATATTCTGCGACTTCAAATCACTAATAGAAACAATAATAACTTTTCGGTATTGTAGGCTAAACTACTTTTTAATCCTGAATTTCAATAGATATTTTCTGAAATTCAATTGATATTTTCTGAAATACATTTTATAATTTCTGAAATACATTTGATGTTTTCTGAAATATATTTGTTACATTCTGAAATACATTTGATGTTTTCTGAAATACATTTGTTACTTTCTGAAATACAATTGGAAAAGGTGTAGATGTTAACACATCTCCCCTGTGATCGGACTCACATTGATTTTTGTTGTTGTTGGCAGCCATATTCGTAGCGATAAGCTATTTGGAATAGAAGCTATTCACCACAAAAAAAAAACACAATATGAAACAATTTTTCAGAATTGTTTTTTTTTTTTTGTGAAATAAATATCACTGAAAAATAATTTTGACAAACAAAACAAATTTTTTGGTGGCAAATTTACTTTAGTTAGTTAAGAAAGAAAAAATGTTCAAAAATTCCAATAACAATTTAGAAAATAAAAAGTTTCTAAAAAATTTATTGCATTGGCTAAATTTGTGAATACAAACATTTCTAGAAAAAATATAATGTTAGTAACAATGTTGGTGCGCTTAACTCAAAACCAAGAATCAAAATTGTACTTCGAGTATACCTGATTCTTGCATTAACATCATTGATTTGCCCCCTAAAATATGCTACACATTATTATTTTTTTTTCTTAAATGTAGCGCTGAATATTTTGCACCATTTAATTTGTAGACTGTTCCTTAAAACGTAATAAAACAAACCCATTTAAAAATGTTCCTATACATATTTTATTTTACAAATTAACTAACCAAGACACAGTTTCCAGTTCTTTTTATTTTTTCTTTCTGTACTTTAATTTATCCAACAATGAACACACCGGTGCAATCATTGTCATTAGGTAAACCAAAACGGTGGCCAAAACGAATGCTGGTATAACACTGGCATCGACATATTTAGTAAAGAATTGAGTAAAATAACCTAAAAGTATCGTGATCATAGCCAAAGTAAAGGTGAGCATACCAAATAAATTATGACGAAATTTCACTTCGGCTGGTGAATAAACTTTATGGATAATTTTGGGTTGGAAATAATTGAAAATACCACCAATCACGCTGGCCAGACACATAAAGTTAGCACAAACACCTGAAAATATATTAATAATTAATTACAAAATTGAATATAGAAAATAATTAAGAAAAAAAATTTTACCAAATATGCCATGCCAGGTGGTAAAATGTACTTCAGTACTCTGAATTTTACCCAAACCTCCCAATAAAGCCATTGATCCGCCCAATAATTGTAAAATGCCATGGAGTCTTGATTTGTTACGATGCGACAAGCGATTCGATATGGGATTATATGGATAATGGGACATTAAAGCTTCAGCACCCAGGACATGGAACTATAAAAAAGAATTAAAAAGAAAAAAGCAAAATAAAATTATATTAAAAATTGAGAAATTGTTAAAAATTTTCACTATTAAAACTGGTAGCTAGTAAAAAATTATTGTTTTCATTCTAAAGCTATGTTCCACAAATGTCGTTTAAATTTTCTCTTAAAGTTATTCTAATATCTCCAATACCAAGTTTTTCCTGCGAATTTTTTTTGAACCTTAAATAAAAATGAAAAGCCCAAAACGAAAAATTAAAAATGAAAAATTAAATGAAAAATTAAAGATGAAAAATTAAAAATAAAAAATGAAAAATAAAAATAAATAAATTAAAAATTAAAAATGGAAAATGAAAAATAAAAAATTAAAAATGAAAAACGAAAACCGAAAAACAAAAAACAAAAAATGAAAAATGAAAAACGAAAAACGAAAAATTAAAAATTAAAAATGAAAAATAAAAAATTAAGAATGAAAAAAGAAAAACGAAAAATTAAAAATTGAAAATTAAAAATTAAAAATTCAAAATTAAAAATAAAAAATTAAAAATTAAAAATTAAAAATTAAAAATTAAAAATTAAAAATTAAAAATTAAAAATTAAAAATTAAAAATTAAAAATTAAAAATTAAAAATTAAAAATTAAAAATTAAAAATTAAAAATTAAAAATTAAAAATTAAAAATTAAAAATTAAAAATTAAAAATTAAAAATTAAAAATTAAAAATTAAAAATTAAAAATTAAAAATTAAAAATTAAAAATTAAAAATTAAAAATTAAAAATTAAAAATTAAAAATTAAAAATTAAAAATTAAAAATTAAAAATTAAAAATTAAAAATTAAAAATTAAAAATTAAAAATTAAAAATTAAAAATTAAAAATTAAAAATTAAAAATTAAAAATTAAAAATTAAAAATTAAAAATTAAAAATTAAAAATTAAAAATTAAAAATTAAAAATTAAAAATTAATAATAAAAAATAAAAAACGAAAAATGAAAAATGAAAAATTAAAAAAGAAAAATAAGAAATGAAAAATAAAAACGTAAAATTAAAGATGAAAAATGAAAAATAAAAAATTAAAAATAAAAAATGAAAAATAAAAAATGAAAAACATAAAATAAAAGATGAAAAATGCAAAATAAAAAATAAACAAGTAAGAAATTATAGTCGGTCTAGACCAACTATACGATACCCTATACCATGGTTTAGAGACCCTATCTTTTCGTCCAACTAATTGGATGTAGAAAATAAGCACAAACCAAATTTGAGTGCCATTGTTATTAATTTTTTGGCTGCAGATATGAAAAAGTTCATCTCGGTTGCTATATCTATATGGGGACTAGGTCGAAAAAAGGACCGATCCTGACCATACTTGGTAAAGTCACTTAAAAATTAAAAATAAAAAATTAAAAATGAAAAATAAAAAATGAAAAATGAAAAACGAAAAACGAAAAATTAAAAATTAAAAATAAAGAATAAAAAATAAAAAATTAAAAATGAAAACTTTAAAATGAAAAATAAAAAATGAAAAATTAAAAATAAAAAATTAAAAATGCAAAATTACAAATGAAAAATAAACAAGTAAGAGTGTTAAATTCGGCTGTGCCGAATCTTTGATACCCTCCACCTCGGTTTGAGTCTTGATAATAAATGTAAATGAAAAAGTAAACAATTTGTTAAACTTAATACCAAATTATTTCAGCAAATTCTTTGGGTTGGTTTTCTTCTTTTCTATTATTTCGGATTTATTTCGGTGTTTGCTTTTTGGTCATCGTGGTTGCTGATCGGCATGCATTTTGGTTATATACCTATATGCATGCGTTTCCGGTTATATGACATAACTTCTCGTTTAATTTAGTTTTTGCTAATTATATAGCTCGCCCTAACCTCCATTGCAAAGGTAATGGTTGTGTAGAGTGGCTATATGCATTAAATCGTGCTAATTGGAGATGGCTGTATAGTTTCTTTTAACTGGCCAAATATTTCTTCATTGTGGCCATATAGGTCGGATGGAGTAACAAAATAATAACCAAAAAAAAAAGCTCTCTCAACTTTTTTTTTAAAATATTGCCATATTTTGAAAACATAGAGAATAAATTTATAATAATAAATAATCAAATTAGGGATGAAAAACGCAAAAAACGAAAAGTCCCAAACATTTTAAATAAAATAATTTAATGTTATCTTTATTTTCTGAAAAACTTCAAATTTTCATCCAAAAAAAATTTTGAAAATTTATATATAAAAAATAACATTCTCATAAAATTACGTTTACTTATGTAACAATTTTTATGTTAGCAATTCTTAAATATCATTTGAGGTTTTCTTAAATTCATTGAATTTAAATTAATATCGACAAATCTGTTTTTCTATTTTTGTAAAGGAGTGGCATCTCTGTCAAAATAAGCGAAAAACACAAAGAATAGAAAAAAACAAATTACTTCGTGTTTGCCAGGATGATTTTATGTTTATGTTTAATATCTTTATTTTTTTTACTAATATTTCTGTTTATTTATTTGAAAATGAAATAATGAATTGAATATGCTATTTAATTTTTTTATTTATATAAAAAAGTTTTTTGATTAAAGCAAAATATTTTCACTATTTCAACATTTCAACCTAAAAATTTAAGTTTTTATCGATTGGATAAACAACACAAAAATGGTTGTCGTTCAGATAACAACAACAGCTGACTTTAACAATAGCGAATATCGTTTCAAAATTTTACTGTTAATTTTGCAATTTTCTTTTTTTTTACAATTCGACTATCGTTAAAAGAAGTTACTGAATCGCGGTACTGAAAAGTTATTAATATCTCCTGAATGGCAATATTTTTTTTAAATGTAAACATTTTTATATGTAAAGATATTTCTAAATTTAAAATTATTATTTCCGACGTTTTGATATGATTTTCTGAAACTCAATTAATATTTTCTAATTTATAATTGGAAATTTTATTTTCAGTTTAAAAAGTGAAATTTTGTATTTATGTGAATAATAATGCTTTATTAATTATAAACAATTTTTAAAAATTAGATGTAATCGCAATCAGATATTTTATAGGTAAAGCAGAATAATAATTCTATATAACTATGTAGAACTGTTTTGTAAGCAAAAAACTCATTGACGAACTCGGTAACTCTATTTTGTAAAGACAACAAAAAGTTAACCCCCCAATCTCACATCACACTGAAATTGTAAAATCGTTGTGTACGTATTATCAACGAAAAATTGTTCGAATTAGTCGAATCCATCGCCATTAAATTTTATGCTCAAACATCTGACTGCAATCTCATTTTTAAAATGTTGTCGAAGCGTAAACTTGAAAAAATTTGTATACTTCTCTCTCTTATTTTATTTTAAGTAGAGTTACCAAGTTTATTATACAGGCACATGTTTGAGGGAAAATGTTTACATTTATTATTATTAGTATTATTTTAATAATAGTTAATAATATTTATGCTCTATAATTAACAAACTTGCGTTTTTGTATGCGCATTTCAAAAAATAAATCATTATAATAGATTTAACAAGTTAAAACTTTAATTACAATTTTACAGAATCCAGTAAATTTGCATTAAATTTATAACAGGGTAACATTAATCATCGTTAGTGTCTGCCACTATTCGCACGAAAAATTTGGTGCCATTAGTGTGACCACTGCGGAAAATGTGTGTGTATTAGTAAAAAAAATGTGAGTGTATTGAGTTTTTCGAACTTGCAGTGTGATGTGAGATTGGTGGGTAATATGCCAAACTTATGTTCATATTTGTAAAAGAATAATGAAAAAACGTATGAAATAAAAGACCAACCCGTGTATACTCTTAACATTGTTCTGTATGATATCTATTTGAAAATATTAACATTCATGTTAAAATAGAAATAACTATTGCAAAGCTAATTAGAACAAACAAAAATTATGGCGGCATCTACTGTGGCATAGTCACGCTGAGCAAAATGAAGTGACACTCTGTTAATACAAAAGAAATGTATTTTCCCCACAACAAAATACTGCAGAATTTTATGTAAATAAAATAACCGATTTATTTCTAACATGCAGTTACTATGAATATACATACATACATATATATAATATATGTACATTATTTGTATTATTTAATATGTGTATGTATGTATATTTAAATATTACACACAAAAAATACAACATCAAACGTTATTTTTGTGTTTTTCTCTTTAAATAAATTAATACATAAATTTTTTGCTAAATTTACATTTGGGCAATTCACAACAGGTGTTGTACATTGTATGTTGTATTGAAATACACAATACAATCATTTGTTGTGAACACTCAGTTGTATTTTCATATTGTAAAACGCTTTCTTTAGTAATTTTCGATCCAACGAGGAAAGATCGCTTCGTCGCTTCTGCTATTTTGTATAAGAGAAAACACTTGTCAGTGTTTGCTTTTTGGTCGTGAGATATACCCTGGAGTTTTAGTTACGTACCTCTTGCATTTTAATTTATAATGAAAAAAAAAAATGTTAAATGTTTTGGTTGGTACTGAAAGAGAAAATACATACTAAAAATATAAACATTAATTTTTATATAAATAAACTTATCGATGTATTTGCGTTATTTGCATTATTTGCCATATTTTATTTTATAATTATTTATGCTGATAATATTCTATGTATTTGTTTTTTCTTTTTCATAAAAACTGGCATTCACTTGGAACTGATATGTTATGATACAATATACAACATTTACTAAACATAGCAAATGAAGTTGGATCGTGTATCAGATTTTTCAGTGAAAATTATCAACAACAGTTTTACACTATTGTAAAGTGATACACGATACAGGAGAAAAAACGATACATTACCCATTGTGAATTGCCCAATTGTTTTTTTTTTATTAACAACTAGGTATTTTAGCATTATTTGCTTTAGATGTTGGTGAATTTTTACTCCCTTTATATTAACTCGTAGTGTCTGCTTGTCGAAAAAATTTTGGATCGATTTTAACCACTTTCCCGTGACCCAATCGATCTGAAATTTTGCAGGCAGGCTTGTGGCAATGACAGAAATGATCTAACATATTTTTTTAGTGATGCCAAAACAATGGAAACTTTAAAATTTTTCTACCAGAGTTGATAAAAAAAATGTACAAAGGGTTTGTTTTTGTTATATTATTACCATAACGACCACAAAAACAACAAGTCCAGCTATGACAACAATGCAACATTTAGAATAACAACAGGAACAATATGGAAACATCATGTTTTTCATTTTTTTTTTAATTTTTCATAGATTTACCTGGACCTGTTCCACCGATTTTAATGATTTTTGAAGTAGAAATCTTCCCATGAATTTGGTGAATCATTCTCACTAAAAATTATCACCCTAGCTATCCTATTGAGGGCGTGATCGTGACAAGAACAACATAGAAAATTATATTTTTTCAAGACTTTTTTTAGTTCTTCATTCAAATCTCGGGCCCTAATCGACCGATTTGGACGATTTTAAATAGCAAACTTTTCAGGATGTTAATGAATCATTTTTTATGCCAACGAACACCCTAGCTGCCCGATTGATGCCGTCATCGTGATTTCCACAGACGGACAGACGGACAGACGGACAGACGGACATCGCTATATCAACTCCGGTTGTTATAAGGATCACAAATATATATATTTTATGGGGTCCAAATTTTTTTTTCTAATTATTACAAACGGAATGACAAACTTATATATACCCTCTGCACACTGGAGTGGAGGGTATAAAAACGAAAAACGAAAAATGAAAAAAAAAAATTAAAAGTAAAGAATTAAAAATGAAAAATAAAAAATTAAAAACGAAAAATTAAAGATGAAAAATGAAAAATAAAAAATGAAAAATAAAAACTGAAAAACATAAAATAAAAGATGAAAAATGCTAAATAAAAAATAAAAAATAAACAAGTAAGAAATTATAGTCGGTCTAGACCGACTATACGATACCCTACACCATGGTTTAGAGACCGTATCTTTTCGGTCCAACTAATTGGATATAGAAAATATGCACAAACCAAATTTGAGTGCCATTGTTATTAATTTTTTTGGCTGCAGATGTGAAAAAGTTCATATCGGGTGCTATATTTATATGGGGACTAGGTCGACAAAAGGACCGATCCTGACCATACTAGGTAAAGTCAATTATATTTTGAAAAAATGTACACAAACCAAATTTGAGAAAAATCTGTGCAATAGTTTTGTTTTTTGATAGATTTAAGTGAAGATCGGCAAGCAGCTCTATATGGGGCCTATGACTAAAAATTGTCCTATAGGGATTTTTTTTTGGACTACTGATTAATGGATACAAGACATACATGCGAACCCAATTTGACTAAGATATATGTGATAGTTTGGATCTTATGTCAATTTATGTTGATTTCATAGGGGTCATTTGTATGGGGACTAGGTCTGAATATGGACCGATTTTTTCCAATTTCATCCTATGGCCGACAAAAGCTTATATACCGAATTTATTCAAAATATATTCATATTTGCGACCTGTAGTTTGATTACAAGGTTTACATGGACACACAGACGGACGGACGGACATCGCTAAATCGACTCAGAACGTGATTCTGAGTCGATCGGTATAATAAAAGATGGGTCTAGGTCAAATATTTTTGGTAGTTACAAACAGCAGCACAAAGTCATTATACCCAAACCACATAGAGGTATAGGGTATAAAAATGAAAAACGAAAACTAAAAAGAAAAATGAAAAATGAAAACTAAAAATGAAAAAATTAAATGAAGAACGAAAAATTAAAAATAAAAAACGAAACAGTAAATATTAACCGGTTGATATAATAAATAATAATATTTTTATATTAGCAGAGCCCGTGCAGTTGATTGCTATAAGTGATACTTAGATGACAGCTTTTTAAAAAAAAGTGTTAGAGATATAAAGCGTTGCTAATAGAATATGATAGCACACATAACTCAAATCGTTCTTAAGTCGACGTAAGCGGTTATCGCTTGTGACCACAGAAATGTAGTATTTTCAACTTCTATACTCACTTTTTCTGGAGAATTTTTTTTATCAACACCTAATTCTTGACCTTATGTGGTCGGTTAAGATCTCAAATACAGACAATTTGCCGACATTAACCTCAGTTCAAATACAGATAAGAGAACGGATCTAACTAAAATATAATCTGTTCTATATATAACTGTGTGCAAAACAATAACAACATATTAATTCTTTTTAATAATCAAATAACATATCATTCTTAATGAAAAAACCTGCAATTCCCTATGGCTACACTGACCTATGATAAGACTGATAATTCTCAATCTGTTCCCACTTGGATTTTAGGGCTTCACACATTTCATCTTTATTAGAAAACCAAATATTTCAAATGATTCGCGTCTGATTATAGAGTCTTCCAATAAATATTTTAAAACAATATTTAAAGTAATCATTTACCAGATTTCGGAGTGTGTTTTGAATTATTATCACGATGAAAACTCCAAAAAAGGAGCATATACCACTCTCCAAAATATAAAACGATCTATAATTGTATTGATGTAATGAAAATGGCGAACTACATTAGCTGAAATGAAGTCCAGATCATGATTTCAGCAATTTCGTGAATCAGAGCGTATACCAGTCGACTTAGCATCACTTTCCATTTAAAAAGCGCATTCAGATTAATGCATATAAAATATTATAAATTTTTGATGTGTAAACATCTATACGCGCAGGGGGATAAATTTCTATTTCACAATACAATCACAAAAACAGCGTAACTCATATCGGTGTGAGCTAAAGCAGATAACGCTGTGTGACTTATGATTGTATTGGTGAAAAAATTGTTTTTTGTTTTTTTGTTTTTTATGCCACTTTTTTAAAAGCGTCATCTATGTATCACTTATATACGTTTATATTGGGATATTTTTAACGTTTTACAGCAAAGGGTTGTTGAATTAGCTGAAACAGTTTTTGCTATAAGTGATACATAGATGACGCTTTCTGTTTGATTTTAAAGAATGACATAAAAAATCTTTAATTACTAGATGTTTACACACACATCTTCCCTGTGATCGGACTCACATGATTTTTTTTTTTTTAACACTGCTTTTTCAAAAAATTTTGTTTTGAAAAATATTATGTAAGACTCTTAATTATTAAATAAAAATTGTAATTTTTTATAACTTATTATTGATTCTTATCAATGTACATGAACACATTTTTATCAATGCAATTTTATTTTTATCAATGGTAATATGCATGGAGGTTCACAAAAGCAAAGATAAGCGTAACGATGGCTTTCCTAAAAAATGTAATCAATATGAGTCTAAACATATGTTGCTAACCAATTAAGATTAAATTTAATAAGAAAATCAACAAAAAAAAAATAAATATGAGTTATAAAGGTTAAATCAACAAAATTCTAAACTAGTCAGTTGAAAAAGAAAACAAAAAAAAAAAGTAAACACTAAGACTTTTAACTTAACATTTACAATTCCAACCGGCTAACCACAATAATAAACCAAACAGTGAAGTGTTAGTGTAAACATTATAAACACATCATACATATATCTACGCATATCTATAAACGTTGCCTCCTACTACTTACCCCTATTGTGGTCATAAACATATGCATGGCAGTATCTTGAAAGTTTAGACTGCGTCCCAATAGAGTAATGTAAACACTAATTAGTAATATTAAAACATGGTTTATCGTATTTAGTAGACTTTGTATTTGTGGCCAAAATGCAACCTTTGGTTTTGTCTTATTAACAGTTTTATCTAAAGTTATTGTAGACATTTTGTATTTTTTTTTTCTAATTCAATGCCGCACAACTTCTTTCACCTCTACCTAAAAATTAACTAAAACAATTTGAGATACAATTTCATAAAATGTTTGAAAATTTAAATTAATGAAGATGGAGAGTATTATTGTGGTTATGTCTCATTCTCTCTATCTCTCTCTCTCTCTCTCTCTCTCTCTCTTTTTTTTTTTATAGTGCGGCACAATGGGTTGCCAGATGATTGTTTATTGTTATGCTTCTAATTAATAGTTTTTAAGTCTTAAAAATTGTTAAAATATCAAAAAAAATTTCCTTAATGGCAATAATAATATTTAGTATACTGCTTGTTTTCTTAGTAAGCGTATTTTGTTCACCAAAAAATATTGTGATTTGGCTTTTTCATCTGCCTTTTAGCTTTGAGGAACAACATTACTAAATCCGGTAGTTCTTATTTTCCTCTCTTTTCTTTACATTCTCCTAGATATTTATAGGTTTTGACACCTGTTTTCTGTTTGTTTATTTTCTAGATTTATTTTGCCAGCACGTTTATGGTTTTCATTTTAGATTATGTTTATATCATTAATTTACTCATTGAAGCATTTGACATACTTACATACATACATACAGTGAGTGACAATGCAATCAAAACTTTTCATAAAATGTATTTTTCGCGACTTGAACCAAAAAATTGGATCATGAAATTAAAAACTCTTTTATTAATTTTAAAATTTGTGTTTTAATTATTTAAAAAAGGAAAAACTTCAAAAAAAAAATAAAAAAACTTAAAATTATTTTTAAGCTGTTGACAAAACATTGGAATCCTTTACTGTACAATCATGAAAAACTTTTAATCTTTTTTTTTTCTTTCAATATTTTATTGGGTATCCATTATTTTTTAGTACTGCTTCACAACGCCGAGGCATGGAGTCAATTAAATTGTTGATGATATCGATTGTAATTTTTTGCCACTCTAAATTTACTGCCTTTGTGAGATCAGGGGCCAAATCACCGCATTCGATATCGAGTAAAATCAATCGAAGTTCCATATTTTGGTTTATTATTTACAGAGGACGGACAAACATCAGCCTTAGTTTCACTTTTATTCTTAACTAGGGTCCATAATTCGTTAACTGTAATAGAGTTAAGTTATTTCGATCGAAAAATTTCGATAACGAATGCGGTGATTTGGCCCCTGTCTTGTGTGTGTTATTTCGTGTCCATATATTTCGATTTACGATTTCTGGTGATTGAGCTGGCTATTTCAAAACACTATGTACAACTTTGGAGGTGTGTTTTGGGTCATTGCCATGTTGGAATTTTCAGACCAGTGACATATTTGCCTCAGCGTATGGGTACATTACGTCATTTAGAATTTGCCTGTATCCAATTCTAGTTAAAGTATCTATTATTAATTGGACCCATTCCTTGGCCGGAAAGCAACCCCATAATATTGTCACCGCCAAACTTAACAGTTTTATTTGTATCTTTTGGTCAGTTTCCCTTTGGTCGTCGATCCATCATGGCCTATTAAATTAAACTTGAACTCATCTGAAAGAGAGAACCAGTCGATTTTTCTCTGGTTTGGTGACAGGAAGATAAAAACCAAAATCAGCCTCAATTGCTTGACGGGAAACAGTTCGAGCACATATTTTAAGTTACAGATTGTTAATGACCTCTTTAAGTAGCTTTTTTGAAGATTTTTTAAACTCTTGTTTTAAATTGTCCTGTCTTTGACTCTTTTTACGGGCATACCGCCTAAATTTTAATTCGGCGATATTCCTTGATAATTTTTGAAGTTATGGATTTATTCATAGAATATTTCTCACAAATTTTCTTTTGCTCAAGACCAGCAGTAAAATTATCTATTGATCACAAAACTTTACTCTTACCGTCATTTTATAATAATTAAGAGCCCCGGTAGGTGAGTAGCTAGCGTGCTCGCCTATCATGCGAGGGGTCGTGTGTTCGATTCCCACCAGAGGCTTTGGTCTGTCGCTGCAAAAAAAAAAATGAACACACTACTCCCTCTTTCCTCCTTAACCTATTTTCCTGAAATCAACACAATGCACTGCATCTGTAGGGGGCATCCCCTGAGTGTTGATTAATTAAAAAAAAAAATTAGTTTTAAGATTACATCATTGGAAAATACAATTGTGTTTAAAAACAGTTGAAACCAAACGTCAGGAACTATAATTATTTAAATAACGATTGAATATTCACCACGCGAACAGTTTAAATCTCTAGCGCGGAAACATCTGTTTAAATTTAAAAGTTATGAAAATAATATATGAAATTTTATTTTACCAAAAATAAGAAGAGTTTTAAATTTTCATTTCAAATCAATCAGTTTCCGTCATACAATTTCTAAACTTAGAATTTTTTACACTCAAACGTTAACTAATCTGGTTTCACAAGGTTATTATTCCTTACTAAGAAGGATTTGATTCATGACAAAAGTCACATCTTTTACATGATTTGAATCATGTATTTTACCACTGATTTCATTGTTTTTTTATTTTTGTCTTTAACGTGGCTTTGTAAATATTGAATTTCTGACCGTAAGAAGCGTGTTTTTTCCAGAAAAATTTTGTGGTTAAACAACATCTTCTCTAATGGCTCAAAATAAATGTTGCTTTCTTAAAGCGATTTTGCGGATCAGGGATGATTTTGTGATTTTATACGCATATAGAGTTTACGGAAACGTGGACATTTTTGTCTACAGTCAGGCGGCACTTCTCTTCCTTAATTCTTACATTGCATCTTTCGTGCTTGTAGGACAGTTCAAACCTCAAACCTCCTCGCCGTAATTACTCTAGCATGGGTCCCCAGCCATAACGATCTTTTGGCCAGACATACTTGCAAGGACAGATTCTGTTCTTGACGTATTTTCCGCGTTGTCAGTCGCAACTCCACTGGGAATCATTAAGGTAGGAATTTCTAAAAACAGATGGAAGAATATTGACACATGCAGGACTGCGAAGCTCATGCGTCATTATTACGATACATGGGCTGACAATATCTACTGAGCAGGAGGCTTACGGCTGTGTGGACAGATTACTGGCTGATCGGTAGGCACGCAAGAGACGGTCTTCACATAATAATTATTGCCGTAGCTGAAGAAGAGACAATTAATTATCTGTTCTCCGAATATGCAGAAAAATTAGACATAGAACTTTAGGCAGACATATATTGAATGACTTATTTGTGATAACGAAAAAATAACAAGGGCATCTTATCCGTTATCTTAATTTTTCAGGATGGATCTTGTAACGACACAATTTTTCCATCCGAGTTATGTGGTTTCCAAAATGGAGTCACTTGACTTTAACACTCACAGGATGTGAGCAGCCAAATAAACGAACCAACTCTAGTACTTTCATTTCAAATTTACGCATTGTAACTTAGGCTGGGTCAGCTAAACATGATTTTTTTATTCTAAAAGAAAGCAGTGGAACCTACTCTTTAGTACCTGCTGTGCAACAAATAGTTTTGGAATATTTTTTTTAGAATATTAATTTTCACTTTATTCGATATTATTACATTATTATTGCAATCTATTTTGTTTTATTAATTTATCATTATCATAATTTTATATTTCCAGATGAGGATCCAAATTTTCCTGCCAGTGAATTGAATACACATGGTCCTACGGTACATGGTTGGCGTAGCGCCATCGGAAGTGCCATAATACCACATGACATGGTTTTAAGATTTCATAAACCAGCCAAAATATGTCGTATACAATTATTAGCCCACCAGTATCTTATACGTAAGTTTAACTTCATTATTCTGAGCTAAATTCAATAATAAAACATGTTTTCCATATCTCTTCTCTTCCAACAAAAAAAAGCCGAAAAAGTTGAATTATGGCTGCACTATTCACCCAAAAGCATACCCAGTACACCCTCCTCGCAATGTTTTGATTTTCTTGGTTTTGTGGCCTTATCAGATAATGCAGCAACCAATTATAAATCGCGAGAGCTGCAAAGTGTTTCTGTGAATCCTCGCAAGGGCACCCATTTAAAATTAAGGCTAAGTGGAGCCCATTTAAATTCGCTAAATACGGATAAACAAATTGCCTTAATAGCGGTAAATGTATTAGGTGAAGATCTGGATACATCAACGGGCGGCAGTAAGGACTCTGAAGATAATGAGAGTTTAACAATGCACGAGCAACAACAATCTTCTCAGGATTCGGGAGAGTCACCGTTAGCTTCAGTGTGTGACGATTTGCTATTTTCCATGTATGTAGAAGATTCTATTGCAGATATTATAAGAGAAATGGAAGATCGCAAATCTAAAGCAGTGGCCACAGAACGTTTTGAATATGCTCGTAAATTAAAACTGTGTATGAGTGCTTTGCGTACGGCTGGCGAGAGATTGGGACGTTATGCCTTGGCCAAAAGGCAGGCAGTACAACTGGAAGATTTTACTACGGCCAAGTTAAGGAAAGAACAAATTGAAATGTATAAGACGTCGATATTTAAGCATTTACTTATCGATGATTTGCTAGAGAAAAATGGAGAATCGGTGGCCTCTAACGATATGGCTTGTGAGGTGTATGCATCAAAACCGATTTTACCAGTAGCTCCTAGTTTACAGGATGTAGCACAGGCCTTAGCCGAAGCTCATTTAGAAGCCACTATGAGTCCTAAAAGTGTTCAGGATGATAAATCTTCTACAGACGGTAATAGTTCCACAGGAGGTCCAGCAGTTGTAACTCATACCAATCATAGCACCAGCATTAGTGATAATATTTCGAATATAACGGCCGCAAGTTTGCGAAAATCCCACGATGAAATACCCATGTCACCAAAATTGAACATGAGACGTAGCCCCAGTCGTCATAGTTCACCCATGTCCAGTCATCAGGGCTCATTGAGAAGACGTAATAAGAGTGCTCCTCGCAACTCCTATGAGGAATATGAAGACCGTGCTATACCCACTTTAAGGCAGTAAGTTATTATTGAAATTTCTATATTCCCAATCTATATGAATGTTTTAAAAATATAATCCACTAGCCCTATAGATCAACAACAGATTCTAGATTTCTTCCTTATATTTTAGAAGTTAGATAGTAACCAGATGTAAATGTAAACTTACTGACTTGCATGGTTCTTTATAGCAAAGTGAAACACTTAAAACATCATCACTTTCATCATCCGTAAATTTTTGTTTATTTTAATTAGTTAACATAAATTTTTTTTTATATTTGATTTTCATGCTCGCTCGTCATTTTTGCTCTCCTACTTTCTTTTCATCTTGTTATTAACAATATATATATATATATATATATATAAAATCCATTTCGATGTATGTTGATGTTGTTCTTAAACACAAAAAAACAATCCTTTTGATGATCCAGTTCCAATACTAATGAATTTTTAAGAGAGTGTCAAGGTACTGCTTTGCTGGAAGCCGATCCCAATCGTGGTCGTTCACGTTTAAATGATCGTGAACGTCGTCAGGCTGCTTTACCGATTTTAGTATTTGGTAATGATATGGTAAGTAAACACAAAAAATAGGGAATTAGGATAAAATAAGTATATAAGAAATCTGACAGATCGAACTAAAAAATACAAACTTCACAAAATACAAACTTCATATCTGCAATATTGTCAGTATCGGTCATAAGAAAGAAATTAGTTTAAACACCTTCACTTTCCCCTCTGTATAACTTCTTCAGAGCTCCCTGTAGAATGTGACAATTGGGTAAAATACTTCTTAGTTTAACTTTACGTAACTACATAAAGAGGCCGAAATAATTATAGGTTCACATTAAATTTTCTGTTTTTTTTTTTTTTTTTATACATGAAGTGGTATTCCTTATATTTTTTCGACTCAGGCTAATAAAATGGTACATCTGATATGATTCCGTTCATATTGTTTTATTTATATTTTTCGAAATTAATATAAAAGCGATTTTATGGGTCATGTTTACCTGACTCAATTTAAAAAATAAAAAAAAGTTGTACATCTGTGAGCTTATTTTTTGAAAATGTCTCGTGCAAAACCAATAACTGCGGAAGAACGAGGCTTTTGGCGATCAAAAATCTTCAAACCACAAAATTGTAAAAAAGTTGGTTAATGCTTAAATGTTATTTTCAATTTTTTTTTTTTTTAATTGAAGTCAAATTATGAAAATTTAAAAATCTCTGAAATCAAAATTGAAAATGTAGTAGTATTTGTGGAAATTTGGAAATTTGACTTAAATTTATCTATATTGTTAGTGGCAGGAAAGACATCAACGAGAAGTTTATCCACTTACAGCTTGTTGGGCTAATTTACGAATTTTCGTTGTATGCGTTATGAGATCCACTAGACAATAGACTGCAAATGAATAAGGTTTACTAGATGATGAGTTTACCTATCTATAACACAGTGTAACACAACCAACATTCCGAAGATGCTCCAATGTGTCAATAGAGTTGGTTGCTTTACTGTCATTGATAAGCACCAACGCCCCTCTTTACTCACGGTCCAGAAGTTTCAATATAGACTGTGAAGACCCTGTCCATATATAGGAGTTGTACCAGGAATAAAAGCTCAACAATTTTTACCTTATTTTTACAAAAAGTGTGGCATGCTCGTTAATGTCTAGGATCACACCTCCAACTCTGCTATGCAGCCGGTCCAAATGATGAGTTTCTTTGCGGAGGTCATGGAAATAATCGGGGCCTTCCAAATTAAATTTTTTTCATCTGAGAAGACCACGCGATGCCACTCCGAAGTCACATGTGCACGACAAAAACTGAGGCGTTGCTCTTTTCGAACTGCGTTAAGTGGTGGCTTTTTCTTAATTTTTAGTCTCTTTATATGCTTAGCATTTGAAATAACACGACGCATAGTTATAAGGCTTGCCTTGATACCACAATTTTCCCTGATCTTTGCCAAGGAGTTGTGAGAATTTGACGCTTTTCTCAATATAAGTCATCTTTCTGCATTAGTAAGCACACTGTGTGTGTGGCCTCTCATGTTTTTTTTCCATATTTAGACTCATTACTTAAGAACACATATATAGGGTTTGCAAAAATACCGGATTTTTCAATACCGGTATTACGGTTTTCTTTTTACAAGAATACCGGTATACCGGTATAATACCGGTATTTAAAAAAAATCTGAAATACAATAATAGAAACAGCTAAACGTATACAAAACTTTATTAAGAACATAAAAATGATTCAATAAAACAATAAATTCATTAAAACAGTATTAGCATTAAATTCAGTAAACCATTAAATAATATTTTATTGTCAAAGATCTTATTTCACTTATTTTTAGTGAAATAAGCGTTTAAAAAACATAATGTGTCTAGGGTTTTATCGCCCAAACGTGACCTTATTTTCGTACAAAACATCCCAGCTGTAGAAAACGCCCTTTCGGAATCTACACTTGTTGGCCGAATAGATTTTAGACTTTCAAAAACCATTAATAAATATTTTCCCTTAATTCCTTCTTCTTCAAAAAATAAAATTTCTCTTCTTACAATTTGCGCAATATCTTTTGGCTCCTGGGTGATTTTATTTTCAAGCTCAAGTGCCTGTTTAGACTTTTCTACTAAAACCAATTATAATTTTTCCTTCATAGATATATTTGATGTTGACGGTTGCATTTCCGTTGGAATATTTTCATTTATTGTATTATTATTACTAGAGCTACAATTTGGTGCAAATTCATTTTTTGTAAGACGTTTAACAATTTGAATGATATGTTTTGTTATATCAGGTTTACTGGTTTTGCGAAAAATGTCGTAATCTTCCTCAGCGCTTGACGTCTTCCGATCAAAGAAATATGCCAAAATGTCTGAATATACTGTACGTCTTTCTTTTATTCTAATAACAAGCTGTTCTTTAAGCCGGTTACTTAAAATTGTGTTTTGCTCAGTTAACTCGTTAAGCATAAATTTAAGAGTTACATCTGCCGTATATATGTTAACATTTTCGCAACATAATGCTTCCACTGCTACTTTAATTGGTTGCAATGCTAATATTGCATTTGATAGAAGTTCAAAATCATTTTCAGTGAATGTAATGTCCGATTTTAAATCAATTAGGCTTTTTCTTACACAAAGCTTTAGTTCAGAGAACCTCTCCAACATTGACAGCAAACTGTTCCATCGCGTACGGGAATCTAATATTAAGTTGCGTTCTTTACCAAATTCTTCTTTGACGTATTTTTGCAATATGGCATCATTTTTTGTTGGAGATCTTCGAAATAATTTTATTACATTTCGAATTTTTGAAACTAGGGGTGCCAAATCTGTATATCGAAGTTGATTAGTTTCCGATCCAGATGAATTAAGAATATTAAAACCTTCGGCGAATTCATATTCGTCTTCTTCTACGTCTGAATCAAATACATATGTTGTCTCTTCATTTATGGGTTCTTCTTCATAATCGGCAAAACTATTATTGTTATAAAGTATTTTTAGAATGGCCAATTGTATGCCATGGGCCAAGCATAATTGATGAATTATTTGAATGCTTCTAGCTACCTTTTGCATAATTGATGCACCATCCGTGGTCATAGCAATTACATCTTCGAAAGAGATGCCGAACCCTTCGATTTTTTTTCCAACAGTATAATACATTTTTCTGCTGGTAGATGTCCAGAAACAAGCGTTAAACCAATATTCCAAAAATTGTCAGCTGCATGAATATTTATATTCATATAGCGCCGATTTCTAATAGATTACTCATCGAAGGTAAGGCTGACCAACTTTTTTGTAATTTTATGTTTTGAAATATGTTCTGTAACCGCTTTGCGCATTTCTTCGCCGTATTTCAAAACGATTTCTCTAACTGTGTTCGGAGAGGTTGGAACATTTTTATATTTGTTCATCAAATCATAGGAACTACAAATTTTACTAAATGGTATACCATCACGAGCAACCAATCGAGAGACAACAGCAGGAAATGAATCATCCACTGCTCTTTTAAAATAACTTGAAATATTTGAAGTACAAGCTTGACTATTTGCTGGATTATTTGTTATTATTATTGGTGAAATTTGATTATCAGCAGCCTTTCCTCGTTTTAACAAATTAATATCATGACTAGTTCGTAAATGAGTATGGAGTCCGCTCGTACTTCCCCCAGTTGCTTTGATTATTTTTGCACATTTTTTACACAGGCCTGCATTCCTACATTCTGTTCTATCAAAATAATACCACGGCGAATTTTTATCCATGGGGCTGAAAAATTTTCAGTTTTTTACATACAAAACAGAAAAAATTAATTTCATAAATTTTACCTTATTTATAATAATTAACTGAGAATAGTGGAAATTAGAAGTATAAATGCAAAAAATATACAAAATTCAAAAATAACGATTGTTTGTTTGGACAGAGTTGTATCTTCTGAAATTAATACAAAGTAAAGCTGTATGGTACGAAAACTGAATCTAACCACACTGCTCGTAGGCCTGACTTTAGGTGAGTGTGTTAAAGCGCTGACCAAAAAGTGCAAGTACGAGTGTATGTGAAGGTTCATGGTTCAAAACCTCACGGCCGCCCTAAGTAGAAAAAATTTTCATATAGAAACAATCTATTCAATTAAAACATAACAATTATCACAATGTTCAATAAATCGCTGATGAAGGCTGAAATGCCAGAAACCGGTCCGATTAAGAATACAGTGCAGTTATGAATTTTTGAAATATATGCTTTCTTCTTCTTTACCACGCACCATTTAAACAAAATTAAAATTTGCAGTAATTGCAATATGTCTGAAAAATGACTAAATCTAACAAACAAATAATTATTTTAGTTCACTTATTTAAAATTGTTATTGAAAATTATAACAATTTTAATTTGTATTTATATTAATATATATATTTATTTACTTATTATTATTAATGAAAAAGACGAAAAAAATTGTATAAACTTAACAAGCTTAGAACTTGGAATAGAATGAATTTGTATTTTGACTCTGTTATGCAAATATATAAGGAATTTTTTTGAAATGTTTGTTATGCTATAATTACTCACTCTTCTCTATGCCTACTACAATTATTTTTATGTAACATTTAAAATTTAGCGGAAAAATGTTTGTGCTAAGTTCATTGCGAATATTTTTTTCTTAATAAAAATTATTTTAGAAAAAAAAAAATTATTTCTGTATATATGCTTAGTGCCTACTACAATTATTTTTATCTAAAAATTAAATTTTAAGGATTTTTTTTTTGCAAAATTCATTGGGAATAATTTTTCTTAACATTTTATATATAATATTAAAAAAATCCAATACCGTAAATCCCGATATTGAAAGGCATGAATACCGGTATTATATATTTGCTATTTTAGTTCAAATGCCGGAATACCGGTATACCGGTATTGCAATCCCTACACATATATAACATGTCGGCTCCTCTCGATTTTTTTTTAGATATTTTGGCAATAGAAAGGCCAGTGTCCTTGTAAGCTTTGATTTGCCCTTTTCCACCTCGGTTAAGGGTTTTCCTCGACCCATTTTACGTTTATTTTAAATTAAATAACCGAAATTAACAAAAGAGTTTGATCAACGAAAAATTCGAGCTCACGTGCCAAAGATAACAATCAAACTGAATGCATGTTCCATTCAAGTGGCTCAAAAATTATGTCAAAATTTTAACGAATACTAACATAAAGTGGGAAAAAACATATAACGGATCTTTTCCAGAACTTGCAATTTGTCACAAAGAGAGAAGAATAGTTGCATAAAGATAACGTACAAATTTACAGTTATTTTATCATTCCGCTTTCGAGTTTTGAGCAATTGCAATTAGAGTGTACAGGGTGACCTATTCAAGTGGCAAGGAGCGTATATCTAATTGAGCAGCAATGATAATGTAGCAGTCCACAAATTCCGAGTGAGTACGAACTGGTTGTTATCTGCTATTATTGAAATTTTGGAACGGCCTGCCCGAAATCCACACATAGAACATCTATGGGGAAATGTATGCAATGTATGCAAATGGGAAGCAATATTGCAATATTAGAACTGCATGGTCGAATAATTCGTAAGAAGCTTTTAAAATCGTAGTGAATTCTATAATATGAAATACATTTGTAGGCATTACAAATTTTTAAATAAATTAATACAAATTATGATGTGTTATTTTTTAATGAACTTATATTTCGTACCCTTTTAATGATTTTTGCTCTTTCTTCTTGTAAAAATTATAACTATAATTAAAACAAGTAAGAAAATTATAGTCGGTCTAGACCGACTATACGATACCCTATACCATGCGTTTAGAAACCGTATCTCTCAGGCCCAACTAACTGGATATAGAAAATAAACATAAACCAAATTTGAGTGGGATTTTTATTAATTTTTTCGGCTGCAGATATGAAAAAGTTCATATCGGATGCTATATCTATATGGGGACTAGGCCCAAAAATGGACCGATTCTGACCATGTTTGGTAAAGTCTCTTGTATTTTGCAAAAATATATACAAACAAAATTTGAGAAGAATCAGTGCAATATTTTAATTTTTTTATAGATTTAGATGAAGATCGGGAAGCAGCTCTATATAGGGCCTATGACTAAGAGTTGTCCCATAGGGATCATTTTTGGACTACTGATTAATGGATGTAATAAACACATACCAACCCAATTTGACTAAAATTTGTATGATAATTTGGATCTTATGGCAATATATGTTGATTTCATAGGGGTCATTTGTATGGGGGCTAGGTCTGAACATGGACCGATTCTCACCATTTTCAATAGCGTTCATCCCATGGCAGATAAAAGATTAAATACGAAATGTCGTCAAAATATACTTGCGACCTGCAGTTTGATTACAAGCTTTACATGGACACACAGACGGACGGACGGACGGACGGACATCGTTAAATCGAATCAGATAGTGATTATGATTCGATCGGTATAATAAAAGATGGGTCTAGGTCAAATATTTTTGGTTGTTACAAACAGCAGCACAAAGTCATTATACTCAAACCACATAGTGTTATAGGGTATAAAAAAAAATAAGTAAAACAAGTAAGAAAATTATAGTCGGTCTAGACCGACTATACGATACCCTATACCATGCGTTTAGAAACCCTATGTCTTAGGCCCAACTAACTGGACATTGTAAATAAGCAAAAACCAAATTTGAGTGGGATTTTTATTATTTTTTTTTGGCTGCATATATGAAAAAGTTCATATCGGATGCTATATCTATAAAGGGACTAGGTCCAAAAATGGACCGATCCTGATCATGTTTGGTAAAGTCTCTTGTATTTTGCAAAAATATGTACAAACAAAATTTGAGAAGAATCAGTGCAATATTTTTGTTTTTTAATAGATTTAAGTGAAGATCGGGAAGCAGCTCTATATGGGGTCAAAGGGATCATTTTTGGACTACTCATTAGTGGATGTAATGAACGCATACAAACCCAATTTGAGTAAGATCTATATGACAATTTGGATCTTATGGCAATTTATGTCGATTTCATATGGGTAATTTGTATGGGGGCTAGGTCTGAACATGGACCGATTCTCACCAATTTCAATAGCGTTCATCCCATGGCCGATAAAAGCTTATATACCAAATTTCATCAAAATATGTTCATATTTGCGACCTGCAGTTTGATTACAAGCTTTACATGGACACACAGACGGACGGACGGACGGACGGACGGACATTGTTAAATCAACTCAGAAAGTGATTCTGATTCGATCGGTATAATTAAAGATGGGTCTAGGTCAAATATTTTTGGTTGTTACAAACAGCAGCACAAAGTCATTATACCCAAACCACATAGTGGTATAGGGTATAAAAATTAACACAATTTCATTTTTACCATCATATTTTGGTGAACCTCTATTTATTGCGGCCACTGTGTAGAATGAGTCAGCTTAACGTATTTTGATTAAACTCAAGTTTTTAACTCTTTAGTTAAATAGTTTAAATTAATAAGACCGAATTTGTGGAATATCAATTAAATTTAGTTTAGTTAAACTCACAGTTTTTAAATAGTTTGAAAGTTATTAGTGTTTAAAATGCGAGTTTAACTGAATTAAGTTTAACTGACATCCCAAAAAATTGACCTAAGGAAGCAATACAGTGTAAAAGAATCTAAAATTACATTACACCACCAGATATTCCTTCGGACAAGTTCAGATCTTAATTTTAACCGCTTCGTTACGAATAAATAGAGTCCGACTGAAGCCAATTAATTTAAGGCACATTTTGACGATAGAGTAAACTACTAGAGATAAAGCAAAATACACCATTGTTGCGATTGCAATAGAAGAAGCAAAGTTATCCTTACAGTAAAGGAATATACTCAGATGATGACGAAAGAGTTCCTGCTATTATGTCATCGGAGGTACATCCGATCTAAGACCTAACGACGTTAAAATAATTCTCATCAAGGCATTTATGGCAGGATATTCGCAATTTTAGAGTGAAGAAGGCCCTAATAATGTCAACCATATCTCAAAATGTGCGGCAAAGCCTACGCTCGATGAGTCGACGGAACATGAATATTATTACATGCACAGCAAAAAGAGCTAACAGTGTTGTATTTTTCTCAATTTTTATCAGTTTACTCTATGGTTTGGAAGGAAGTGCCTTGGAACTTAAAACATTTAATGCAATCTTTGATAATTTTTCTATATATATAAAAAAAGTAAAGGCAGAGTCAATAGGCCTCTACTTACTACATAATTATCAAAACCAATTTAAAAATATTCTCTTCTCTAGGTTGAGCAATTCTACTCGCGACAATTTCAAGATCGCGAAGACGGTTTGGTTCGTTTACGTAACTTTCTCAAGGGTCAAGAAACAGAAACACCAAACACCAACAATTCAAACAGTGAAAACACTGCTGGACCCAATAAAGTTGCACGTAGTGCTGCCTTCTTGCTGCACCGAGCCGTCAGAGATGCTGTCTACTCGGTTTTCAATCAAGCTACAGAAACAGTACGTGTTTTATTTTTGGAATATGTACCCGGTAGGGTAACACAAAGTGAGGTGGCCAGATGTGTGGATCGTTTGCTGCCAGAGTTGTTGGCCAAATCAGGAGATCCTTCAGCTCGTATACATACCATGGCTCAACATACAATTCTTAGTATAGCCGCATGTCCTGAGGTGCAAGAACAGCATTTAGTGGCACCAGCCTTATCAAGAACAGTTAGTTCGGGCACACATCCTCGCTTGGCATTGAGTCGTATGCAAATGTTGGAACAACTGGTGTTGAGCCAAGGCATAAGTACCGACAAACATAGTGGCCTTACGTGTAGGGCTCTGTCAGAATGTGGTTGTTCGGGCATACATCATCCTGCGGAGCCGGTGCGTAAAGTAGCCGAAAGAATACTTTTACTAGTGTATAAAGTAAATCCTCGACTAGTGCGTAAACAGCTACCGCCTGATGATGATATAACTCGACGTAATTTACTATATCGCCAATTGTTTACGGAGTTTGATAAATTGGATTTGGAACGTAAGGCCGAAATGTTAGAAGCCAATAAATATGCGGCTGGCCATTCATCAAGTGATCCACAATCGCCACCTTCAAGTCGTAGTACTAAAGATCACTTACATTTGGGTGGAGGAGGAGGTGGAGGAGGAGGTGGAGGAGCAAGTGGCAGTTCCGACAGCAGAGCTAGTCCTTACGGTTTCAGCTGCAAATCACCCGACTCACAATCTAGTCCCATGAGAAAACCCATTACACGTGTTTTGAAAAGTAAAAGTGGCCATACCTTAGCTCAGGCGGGAAATCCCGGACCCAGTAATGGCTATTTATCTTCGGCCAAAGATATGGCTAAATGTAACGGCAAACAACAGTATAATGAACAACTGAAGAGATCAATGATCTCAGCTAGCAGTTCTAGAAAAAATTCGAATTCAAACTCAGAATCATTTGAGGAGGCTGCGGACGTCATGTAAGTATTTTGAATATTTTTGTATAACCATGAAAGGTTTACTTTTACATTTTTGTTTTGTTCTTCGCATTTTTAGACGTTGTCCATTT
This sequence comes from Cordilura impudica, assembly GCA_963682025.1. NCBI lineage: Eukaryota > Metazoa > Arthropoda > Insecta > Diptera > Scathophagidae > Cordilura > Cordilura impudica. The sequence continues at coordinate 288,146,134 of OY821518.1, forward strand.
TGCGAATGGTCGAGTACAAGCGATGATCAAGCACAATTGGATCGTCACTATTGGAAATCATGTCCATTTTTGACCAAGTGTCCTCAGTGTAGCCAAGTCCTAGAGGTAGCAGCTTTAAATTATCATTTAACAAGTAAGTATAACATGCTGTGGTAACTATTGAGGTTAAAAACTACATATATATTTTTTCACCCGCATTTCATATGCCTGGTTTTTACTATCAGCCCAATTCTAAATATTCCCAGGGAAATGAGTTCCCGGGGAATTAATTTTTCCCGAGAATAAAACCTATTCTAAACAGCCGGGGAGAAGAATAATATGGGAGAGATAATTTGTGTTCAAAAGAACATGAATTTGTTTTTTGTTTGTTGCTTTTGACCTGAGAGCAACAGTAATGCCATAATAATATTATTATACAAAATTTTAAATGATATATGTATGTACCTATATTAATATTTTTCATAAAAATATTAAATATTTACATTTTTCGCAACACTCCCTCGCAATTTTTTGGCGGAATTATTCCCAAATTATTCTCCCTTCCATTGACATTCAGAATAGCTACTTTTTTCCCGGGGAAGAGTTTCCCGTTTTCAAAGTTCTTTTAGAATAAGGGTAAAGGGAAAAGAGAAAAAATTCCCGGGGAGATTTTATTAAGAATAGGGGAACAGGGAATAGGGAAAAAATTCCCTGGGAATTGTTATTGAGAATTGGGCTGTATGTCATTTATAATGTTATCGGTTGTATGTAATATGGATCATTTTTACCACATGGCTATATTTGAAATCTAAAATTACCAATATGTTGGCAATTTGCGTTCGTTTGTAAGGCAGTTTTTTTTTTTTTTTGCCAGCTTATAAGATGTGATGATGTTTGTAACTGCCAAAAACATTTGACCTAGACCCTTTTTTTATTGTATCGATCGACTCAAAATCACTTTCCGAGTCAATTTGGCGTTGTCCTTCCGTCTGTCTATTCGTCGGTGTGTCCATGTAAGCCTTGTATTCAAACTACAGATCGCAAATATCATTAAGCTTTGATGAAATTTGGTATATATTTTTATCGACATCGGTGCATGTTCAGACTTAGTCAATGCCCCTATGATATTGACCTAAAAGCCATAAGACCCTAATTATCATATAGATCTCGGGAAAATTTGGTTTGTGAGTGTTTATTACATCCATTAATCAGTTGTCCAAAAATAAACCCTGTAGGACAATTCTTGGTCATAGCCGCTATATAAAGCTGCTTCCCGATCTTAACTTAAATCTATCAACAAACAAAAATATTGAACCGATTTTTCGCAAATTTGGTTTGTATATGGTTTTGCAAAAAGTGCCTTCACCAAATATGGTCAGGATCGGTCCATTTTTCAATCTAGTCCTCATATAAATAAACAAAAAAAAATTAATAACAATGCCACTCATCTTTGGTTTAGTCGGTCTAGACCTACTTATATATTTTTGTTAAGTTTCTTTAAGAATGAATTAAAAATACTTTTATGCGAATTCTGTATTTGCTTTGGATGTTTTTTGTTGTATTTTGTTGTATAAGGGTGTGAAGATAAATATCGAAAAATATATCTGTTAGGATTGAATGTTAATGTTAACATTTTCTGTTAAGTACTTAACATGAGCAAACGAAATATTTTATTTAAATAAAAAACGAATATCTAAATATTTTAATAATTAAATTTAAACTATAAGCATATATCAGAAAAGTAATAATTTTCTTTAATATTACTTTTAATTTCATATAAAAATAATGTACATATATTCGCATATAACAGCATGTAATGTACAAGTGGCCACAACGGCCGAACGAACTGAATGAGGGTTGTCATATATCAGTTGAAAGCCCCACAGGATTAGATTCTAATGGCATGCCGCATACATTTAATTGTTTCTCAAGAAAAACAGATACATATAAAGGATCAACATAAAAAAAAAGATTTTTCTTATAAGTTTATTTTCAACAAAAATGTTGCACTGTGATGTGATATTTAGAATTTTTATTAAATAACAAGCATTTAAGCACAATCGTGTATGTAGTATACGCTATAGGATAGTGTCCAATTTGTAGTTGTTTTCTTTGGATCAAATGTGAAAAATCCGTAAAAACGAAAAATAATTGTTTTTGATTCCTTTTTTACCCCCTAAAAATTAAATTGGGCAGCTAAAAATGATACAGCTCACTTATTTTTTAGACATCTATAACATATCCACCAATTGTTATCGTGATTTACTTGAGATCTTTCTAATTAGTGAAAATCCTGCAAACCAATATTTAAAAAAATTGGCTTAGTTCTTAAATTAAACAAATTTCTTTCTCGGTATATGAAAAATTAAAATTTTTGAGTTATTTTTCTTTATAAAAAGTCTATCACAATCGAATAACCTAAGGTAAAAATGTTTTCGAATCTTTTCTAACAAAAATTTCGCATTTTATTTGCACTTTTTTCAAAAAGTGTATTTTTTATGTGTGGTTTTCTAGAATAACCGCGTATGTCATAAAATCAATATGTTCAGGGGAGCCAAAAAACGTTATATTTGAAATTATGGGCTCGATATAACGATTTTAGAGCTTTTTATTTAACAGTCCTGTAGATATGGACAATAAATACTTTATATAAAATTTTGAGTCAAAAATCTTCAGAGGAATAGATTCTAAAGAAGGACGAAAAAACAATATGTAAATTACACTTAAAGTGTGTGCAGATAAAACAACTTATGTCGACAAACGTCGTTTTCTTTGAAAAAGAAAACTACCAATGCAACCACCCATGTCGACATAAGTTGTTGTTGCTTGAAAAATTGATTTTTTTGTTCGTCAACAAAAAGTTAACGGGACTTGGGATGAGAAGATAACAACGTATCAAGCATAAAAATGACAAAAAATAAAAGAAATAAACACACAAGTTTTTATAAGTGGTTATAAACAGAAAAATAATCCAGTTATTTTGCATTATTTTTCATTAATAACAACGTATGTCGCTAGGTGTCGATTTCTGAGAAAATAATTTGTCAGCGATCAAACGTAAGTTGACATACGTCGTTAGTGCTGCAAATTAATTTAATAAACATTTCAAACTCAGAAATGGTCAATATTTTTTTAAAAGAATTTAACACATGAAGAGAGCGTTAAAAATTAATATATTTGGCATCGTTAACTCAAAACTGACAAAAATGGACATACGCGGTTATTCCAGAAAACCACTGATATATGATTACTCGTCATATATATACAAATTATTTTTTTGTTACAAATTTAAATTTTATAAAACATTTTTATTGTATTTTACAGAGGAATGCGAAGCAAAAGATAATTATATTATGTGTGAAAGGTGTACTGAATCCGTTCATAAACAACTCTATGATCTGCATCAAATGGAAGACTATTGTAGAGGTAAAAACCAGCGTTCAGAAAAAAAAAACACACACTGAATAAAAAACTCGTACATATATGTAAACAAACATAACTTAGACGAACACACACATATTTTTATTTTCATATCAATTATGTTTGTTTTTAAATTTTCTTCGGTGCCCAACACAACCATGTTTATTGTACATGTTCTGTTTTTTTTTCAGTACACGTACCAGAACATGAACTTCAAATAAAGCAACACTCAAAAAGTGTGCTTTATGTGTGATTGAAACAAAAAGTACGTGATACAAAAATGTTCGTGTAAATAACGAAATATTAAAACGAACACAGTCATGGTTGTGTTGGGCACCGTAGAAAATTTAGAAACGCACATAATTGATATGAAAATAAAGATATGTGTTGGCTGCTTTTGAACAGAACATTGTGTGTTTCATGTGTGTATTTTCTGAACCTTGGTTAAAACTTATAAATAAATAATAAATTTATAAACAAAATTCACAAATGTAGTTAAAGCTTTTATACAATATAAATGCTAACAGTTGGTACAAAATCAGTATTTTTTTAGATATATTTTTATTTTATATTTTTAAATCTATTTTTTTTTTCGATATTATCTTTTTCAGAACTCAAAACTGGAGCGGCTCGTTGTCCTTTATGCCACGATGATGTCCATTTACCTTTAGATGGTGGCTGGAAATTACATTTACTAAGTACTTCAGGTTGTCCGGGTAACTCCAGGAGACGTTCGAAGAAATCATCTTAATTCCCATATTCATATTCACAAAAACCTATTGCCTTCTTTACCACTTTAAAGAAAATAGAAAAACTATATAAAGAAATCAAATATTAAAATTAAATATTAAAAGTAAAACTAATACATAGAATCTTCAACCAGTTTAATATAAAGTTTAGCTGATTGTTGTTTAGGGACATAATAAGCACATTTCTATGGCTAAAACTGAAACAAAACTAAAAATTTTTTTGCATATTTTGAGCTTAACTTTTAAAAAAATACGAATTTTTGCAAAAAAAAAAAAAGATATATATAATTAATGAATTAAAAAAGCTAAAAGACAACTCTATAAATTTAAGTTTTATACATTTATATAAAATAACAATTTTATAAACATATAATTTAATTTCTTTATTTTAAACTTAAGTTTAATTTTGTTCCTAAGTTTAAATGATTTGTTCCTAATTTTAAAGCCAAACTAACTCACAATCAGTAGGATTTGTTAACATTATTTTATAATTTAAGTCATAACTTCTGTTAAATATTTTGTTTAAAATTTGTTTAACAACTATTAGAAATATTTTTGTTAAATTTTTTTTATTTATATAATACTTTTTTTTTAAAGAAAACATAGTTAATCGTCCGTTGATAATGAATAAAAACCCATCCAAATATAAAATTTAGAAAATTAATAAATGAAATACAATTTAATTGTAGTTAATAATCTAAAAGAATTATAATAAAATTAATTTATAATAAAGAGAAATTGTGTAATTATTTAAGAATTCAGTCGATAGACCGCTCTCGTTGTTAACAGACGTAATTATCTGTGCTCGCAAAAATTAATATACACGCGCTCGCAAATAACCTCGGTTTACCGTTAATCATTTTATTTTATAACAATACAAACGTAAACACATTAAAATAAAATATCTACCATAAGAAAAAAAAAAAATATTAAAAACAAAAATGAATGAACCACCAGACCGTGGTGGTCCAGCTCAACCACTTATTTCATTTAATAAATGTAGAAAAATGAATATTATATCTCCCGGTGAAAAATATTTAGTCATGGAAAGACTCAATAGTGCTGAAACACTTACCAATGTTTCTCCATTCTTGATAAAAAAAGTGATTGACAACGTTGCTGGAGGAGAAGTTTTGCAATGCAAAAAGCTTCTTAATGGTACCATCCTAATACAAACCAAATCACTTGTTCAAGCAAACAATCTAATTCAGTTGGCATCCCTCTCCCCTGAAATCGAAATTGAATTGAAGGAACACCCAGGACTTAACTTTGCAAAAGGAGTTATCTATTCCAACGACCTACGTGGAATCAACGAAAATGAAATTTTGTCCGAATTAAAAGACCAAAATGTAGCCAATGTTCATAAAATTATGAAGTATGTTGAAGGATCCCTTAAAGAAACAGGGCTTATTATAATAACCTTCGCCTCTACTAATTTGCCGAATGAGTTAGCTATAGGCTATGAAAAAGTAAAAGTTCGACCCTATATACCTCTACCGCTAAAATGCAAAAACTGTTTGCAGTACGGACATGTCGCCAAAGTGTGTAAAAACGAAAAAATATGCGCTAATTGCTCAAATGCTTTTCACACCAACATTGAACAAAATGAGAAATGTGACAATCCTGCATCATGCATTAATTGCAAAAACTCCAATATCGAAGAATTTAAACATGCAACCAACGACAAAAAGTGTCCCATCTTCCTGAAAGAAAAAGAAATTCAGGCCATCGTTACGCTGGAAAAAGTAGGAAAAAAAAAAGCTTCCACTTTATATAAACAACGTCATCCACAAACAAATGCTTTCTACTCTACGGTAACAAAAACATTCAACTGCACCACCTCTTCTTCCATGCCCCCGCCAACCGAACTCAACAAATCACGTCTCTTAACAGATTACTCTGATATAATAAGTGATGTGGACAATTCCCTATCTGAAATGGACACGGACCATCTTAGTACATCTTCCCAAACGATGAATGCAAACAAACCACTAATACTGCCCAAAAACGCTTCAAAAAGACTAAAAGATAAAATCAAGATAGCCACCAGGAAATCCAAAAGAAATAAGTAACAAATCTAAATCTCCCAATATGTTATTAATTTATAAATTATCTAAACACTACTTTTCTCTTCAACTCAATTTTTCAAAGTCAAATTATTTCTGCAATCAAACAATAACAAATTATAAATCCATTTGTACCATTACTCTCTTACATTTTTCAACTATTATGTCAATATTACACACTGTTAAATTTATTCCTCTCATTTACATTAACACTATTAACACTTCACTCAATATTAGCATTATTCTTTCAACTCTTTTAATTTTTTCACTCAACTCTCTTAATCTTAACTTTACATCGCTATCTCAATTATTAACTAAATACCATCTAACACTAACAAATGTTCATCGCCCTCTTTCACATGTAATTTTACTGTTTATAAATTCCCCTACCATTACATCTCTTAATTCTTTTAAGTTAATTAATTTTTTTAATATCATCTCTCTCTTACTTTCATTATTACTGAAGTTCATATTTACATACAAAATGTACTCTTATTATACACAATGTTATAATATAATATCTTACTTTTACAATGGATCTTAATATCATTCAATGGAATATGAATGGTTATTTAAATAACTTTATTGAACTCCAACTTCTTATTAAAGCTCATAACCCAAAAATTATATGCATACAAGAAACCCATCTACACTCCTTATCAAACATCCCAATACCTATTAATTACAATATATATGCTATTAACACATCTCCCACCAGATACGGCGGTGTAGCAATTCTGGCTCACAAGTCCCTTCAACAAAAACAAATTGATGTTGGTAATGATTTCGATTCTGTGTGCGTAGAAATTATTTCAAAAATTAAATTCAATATTTTCAGCGCTTATATTTCACCTAACTCAAATTTTTCCACTAGAAATCTTGAAAATGTTTTTAATTCCAATATATCAGCCATTATAACCGGAGACTTTAATAGCCCTCACAAAAACTGGGGTTCGCTTTCTAACAGCCGAAAGGGAACTATTTTAGCCAATTTCATTAACAATTCAGATTTTGTTCTACTTAACGACAAATCCCCAACCCATCTAAATACTCACAGAACATTCTCTCACATTGATTTATCTTTCTGCTCTCCTAATTTAGCTTCCCAAGCTGAGTGGAAAACAGAGGACAATCTGTGTGGAAGTGATCATTTTCCCATTTTAATTTCACTATTTCCTAGTCAGATACCTCAAAACTCGTTCAGTAAACCAAAATTTAACACCAGTAAGGCTAACTGGCCAAAATATCAAGACCAATGCAATGTCATTGATCGTCAGAAACCTATATCTAGTAATATTAATCTAGAAACAGCAAACATCTGCAAAATAATTGTTCAGTCTGCTAACGTATCCATACCACAATCCCAATCAAAAATCAGAAAAGTCCCATGGTGGAACAAAGAGTTAGAAGATTTGAAATTAGAAAAAAATAGTTTATGGCATATATTTAAAAGAAATATGACCCAAACAAACCTGCTAAACTACAAAAGAGCTAATGCTTTATACAAACGGAAAATTAAAATATCAAAAACAAACTCTATCACCTCTTTTACTTCAACAATTAACCCAAAAACCCCAATTGATAAAATCTGGACAAACATCAGAAACTTTACTGGCTATAAAGCCACACAGAACATACACTGCATTTCTTCTCTGGACAACCCGGATGTAATTTTAAATGAAAAATTTGAAATAAGTAAGGAATTTGGAAAGTTTTGGTCAGAAAATTCTTCTGATTCGAAATACTCAACAACCTTTCAATTAAATAAAAAAAATGTATTACAAAATACCCCAACAACTGAAACATGCCCTCTGGCACTTCGAATCGAATCTAATATAACCTTTATTGAGTTAATCTCAACACTGAATAAACTAAAAGGAAAAACCCCCGGAATGGACCGTATCTCATATCAAATGTTGAAAAGGCTACCACGCAATATGATAATCAGAGTACTGGAGCTTTATAATAATATATTCTCAAACTACATTCCCCAACAATTTAAAAACAGCGTCGTCATTCCAATTCTCAAGCCTGGAACTAACAAAACAACGGTTAGTTCATACCGCCCCATTTCTTTAAACCCTTGTTTATCAAAAGTCTTAGATAAAATAATAGCAAACAGGTTATGGTGGTTTGTCTCTACCAACAAACTACTTAATAACCGTCAATTCGGTTTTAGAAAGGGGAGTTCGACAATTGATAGTCTACTTTATGTAGACTATCAAATTGCTAAGTGCCTCTCGTCACGAAAACATGCGACCATAGTATCGCTAGACTTCGAACGCGCATTTGACAAAGTAGGTACACATTCTATAGTCGAACAATTAGTTGATTGGAAAGTAGGTCCAAAGGTTATAAGATACATAATCAATTTCATGACAAAGAGGAAAATTACAATAAAAATACAAAACTGCTACTCTTCTGCCTTTCCACTTCATAATGGAATACCTCAGGGTTCTCCATTATCAGTCATTCTCTTCATAATAGCATACAATAAACTAAGTTCAATAATATCCCGTCATAAGGACATTGACTTTTGTGCCTATGCTGACGATTTTAATTTAATAATTCGATCAGAGAGGAAGAAAAATCTAACCTTAAACCTGGATAATCTCTTTAACGATATTAACCACTGGTGTGAATTTTCTGGAGCCACCCTCTCAACCACTAAATGTAAATTCATACACATTTGTAGACTTCAAAACTGTACTACCAATATTCACTTATCGAACTTCTCATTATCAAGAGTTGATACTCTAAGAATACTGGGCATACTTATAAATAAACGTTACAAATGGAACGACCACATAGACTACTTACTGACTTCACTAACACAAAGGCTTAACATTATAAAGTGCCTCTCAAGTCCGAGATTTAATTGTAATACCGACTCCCTTTTATCAATTACCAAAGCCCTAATTCTCTCCAAAATCAACTACGGTCTACCTTTATTCGGTTACGCTCCTAGAACGCAACTTAGAAAATTAGAATCTGTACTGAATTCAGCTGTAAGAACTGCATTTGGCGCGTTACGTTCAACTCCTATCAGTAACATGCTCTTCGAAGCGAATATCAAAACTTTATCCACACAAAGAGAAATCCTAACAACAAAGCTCTTCAGAATTTTACTTTATGGCACTAACATCCCTATCAAACAAATAGTAAAAAAGATAAAACAGTCTAAAACGATACCTAAAATACCATCAACAATTTCAAGGATAATAGATAACTGCAAAAAAATAAATATACCAATACATATACCTGATTACAATTCTAAAACAAAATTACTACCGCCTTGGTCATTAGATGATAGATCCATTAATACCACACTCCACGAATTACAAAAATCCAACACCAGTCAGTCTGAGTTCAGACTGATGTTTGCTATGACTAAAGATTTATTGAAAGACTGCCAATTTATATACACGGATGGTTCAAAAACTGATAACTTCACAACATACAGCGTTACTACAGAAAATAATATAATTCTAATTTCAATTCTACCCTCATATACGTCAATTTACAGTGCCGAATTAATAGCAATTCATGAAGCTATAAATTATGTCAAGGGGAAAAGTGGGAAGTTTGCCATATGTTCAGATTCCCTTTCGTCTTTACAATCAATACTTAACATTTCTAATAACGATTACTATACCTCTAATATCAGAAACGTCCTCGTCAAAAAATATCCAGATATAACTCTTGTTTGGGTACCTGGCCATTGCCAAATACTCGGAAATGAGTTTGCAGATGATGCTGCCAAAAATGCCTCAAAATATCCTCTACATTTAAAACAAAATTACAATCGCAAAGACATTGACAAAATGATAGATAACTATTACCTCCAACAAGATAGGAACCATATATTTAGTTTATCTTCCTCCTGGTATAGGGGAATTAATGCGACTCGAAAATCATTTGTTAATCAATATAGCGTGAATAGACTAGACTGTATTAAATTCGAAAGGCTTCGTCTGGGTCATACCAGACTTACCCATGGATCACTATTCAACCCCAATACTACACCTTATTGCAACTGTAACATATCCTACCCAACAAAACCAGTGCACTTCCTTTGTGAATGTCCAAAAACCCATAACACCAGAATAATTGCATTCCAAAACGCTGACCCGTTATACCTTTTATCCAATCCCTCGACAAATAATATTGCATTAATAACGAAGTTCCTAAAAATATCTAATCTCTACAATGAAATCTAACATACCTGTATATATATTAACAACATTCAAATAATGTATAAAGTATATTTTAATATAATTATAGTGAGCTGAAGGCCTATGTTGCTATTGCCCATAAGTAATATTAGCTGATAATTTTAATTATAAGTCTAATAAAATAAATAAATAAAATAAATATTTAAGAATAGAAAAGGGCCATAATTTTGGATCACATGTACAGCTATGGACATACAAATGGCACATTTTTTATGTATTTCTTCATATACTGTATTATCGCAATTATTGCTAACAAAAAACAATTGTTTGGTTTTTTCCAAATTCATTTAAAAACAAGTAAGAAAATTAAAGTCGGTCTATACCCAATACTACACAAATTGGGTACAGATAATAAGCATAAACCAAATATGAGTAAAATTTTTATTAATTTTTTTTTTTTGCCTGCAGGTCTGATACTTTATCAGTCACTTTTTTTTTGCAAAAACATATACATACCTACAAACCAAATTTGAGAAAAATCTGTGCAATATATTTGTGTTTGTTAGGTTTAAGTGAAGATCGGGAAGCAGCTTTATATTGGGACATTGACTAAGAATTGCCCTACAGGGTTTATTTTTTGACTACTGATTAATGGGTGCAATAAACACTCACAAAGCAAATTTGCCCGAGATCTATGTAATAATTTGGATATTGTGATTTTTTAGGTCAATCTCATAAGGGTTATTTGTATGCGGACTGGGCCTGAACATGCACCGAGTTTCACCAATTTAAATAGCGTTTGTTGTATGGAGTGTTTGGGATCATTCTTGTATAAATGAACTTGGCACAAAATCGAAGACTGTGGTTCTTTATGGTTTTGAAAAATGTCCAAGTACTGCAACTTGTCCATTTCGGCCTATCCTATTGATATTCGTTTCGTCGCTCCACAACACGTATTTACAGAAAGAATGCTTTTTATACCCTATACCACTATGTGGTTTGGGTATAATGACTTTGTGCTGCTGTTTGTAACAACCAAAAATATTTGACCTAGACCCATCTTTAATTATACCGATCGAATCAGAATCACTTTCTGATTCGATTTAACGATGTCCGTCCGTCCGTCCGTCCGTCTGTGTGTCCATGTAAAGCTTGTAATCAAACTGCAGGTCGCAAATATGAATATATTTTGACAAAATTTGGTATTTAATCTTTTATCGGCCATGGGATGAACGCTATTGAAATTGGTGAGAATCGGTCCATGTTCAGACCTAGCCCCCATACAAATGACCCCTATGAAATCAACATAAATTGTCATAAGATCCAAATTATCATATAAATCTTAGTCAAATTGGGTTTGTATGTGTATATTACATCCATTAATCAGAAGTCCAAAAATTATCCCTATGGTACAACTCTTAGTCATAGGCCCCATATAGAGCTGCTTCCCGATCTTCACTTAAATATATCAAAAAACAAAAATATTGCACGGATTCCTTTCAAATTTTGTTTGCATATATTTTTACAAAATACAAGAGACTTTACCAAACATGGTCAGGATCGGTCCATTTTTGGGCCTAGTCCCCATATAGATATAACATCCGATATGAACTTTTTCATATCTGCAGCCAAAAAAATTAATAAAAATCCCACTCAAATTTGGTTTATGCTTATTTTCTATATCCAGTTAGTTGGAGCTGGGAGATAGGGTCTCTAAATGCTTAGTATAGGGTATCGTATAGTCGGTCTAGACCGACTATAATTTTTTACTTGTTTCTTTATAGATTTTGGCATAGGTTAATCATTTTAAGATATTTTTTTCATAACAATAGTGGCATTTTTCTGGAAATTCTCCAAAATAATTTTATCTTCCGACAAGCCAGCCGGATATTTCTAAGTCCAAAGACTGATTAATATCGAATGTGTTTTCGCCATTCCTTCTGTGTTTGCATCCGTACACTTGTGTTTTTCGAGGCAGAACATAACGGAACATTTATGCGCAGTAATCAGCAGAGAAATTGAACGATAAGCTAAACGTAAAACAGGTAAGAAAATCATAGTCGGTCTAGACCGACTATACTATACCCTACACCATGGTTTAGAGCCCCTTTCCCTTCGGGCCAACTAATTGGATATAGAAAATAAGCATAAACTAAATTTGAGTGGCATTGTTGTTAATTTTTTTGGCTGCAGATATGATAAAATTCATATCGGTTGCTATATTTATATGGGGACTAGGTCGAAAAATGGACCGATCCTGACCATATTTGGTAAAGTCATTTATATTTTGAAAAAATATATACAAACCAAATTTGAGAAAAATCTGTGCAATATTTTTGTTTTTTTATAGATTTAGGTTAAGATCGGGAAGCAGCTCTATATGGGGCCTATGACTAAGAATTATGCTAAAAGATTATTTTTGGACCACTGATTAATGGATATAATAAACACATACAAACCCAATTTGACTGAGATCTATATGATAATTTGTATTTTATGGCAATTTATGTCGATTTCATAGGGGTCATTTGTATGGGGACTATGTCTGAACATGGGCCGAATTTCACCAATTTCATTAGCGTTCATCCTACGGCCGACAAAAGCTTATTTGCAAAATTTCATCAAATTATATTCATATTTTTTACCTGTAGTTTGATTACAAGGTTTACATGGACACACAGACGGACGGACATCGGTAAATCGACTCAGAAAGTGATTCTGAATCGGTCGGAGAACCAACTCATTAAACAGATTTTTAGAAAATCTTGAACCCACAGCAAAATCAGACTACTCCCTATGGCGTGCAACCAAAAATTTAAAAAGACCTGTTGTACATAAGCCTCCTTTACGAAAACCAAACGGAGGATTGGCAAGAAATGATATTGAACAAGTACAAAAATTATAGTCGGTCTAGACCGACCATACGATACCCTACACCATGGTTTAGGAACCCTATCTCTTCGGTCCAACTAATTCGGTATAGAATATAAGCATAAACCAAATTTGAGTGGCATTGTTATTAATTTTTTTGGCTGCAGATATGAAAAAGTTCATATCGGATGTTATCTTTATAGGGGGACTAGGTCGAAAAATGGACCGATCCTGACCATATTTGGTAAAGTTACTTACATTTGGAAAAAATATATACAAGCAAAATTTGAGAAAAATCTGTGCAATATTTTTGTTTTTCGATAGATTTAAGTAAAGATCGGGAAGCAGCTCTATATGGGGCCTATGACTAAGAATTGTCCTATAGGGATTTTATTTGGACTACTGATTAATGGATGTAATATATACATACAAACCCAATTTAACTAAGATTTGTATGATAATTCGGATCTTATGGCAATATATGTTGATTTCATAGGGGTCATTTGTATGGTGGCTAGGTCTGAACATGGACCGATTCTCACCAATTTCAATAGCGTTCATCCCATGGCTGATAAAAGCTTATATACCAAATTTCATCAAAATATATTCATATTTGCGACCTGCAGTTTGATTACAAGCTTTACATAGACACACAGACGGACGGACGGACATCGTTAAATCGAATCAGATAGTGAATCTGATTCGATCGGTATAATTAAAGATGGGTGTAGGTCAAATATTTTTGGTTGTTAAAAACAGCAGCACAAAGTCATTATACCCAAACCACATAGTGGTATAGGGTATAAAAAGGAGAGCTTTTTGTTGAACACCTGAAAAATGTTGTCACTCCAAATGATCCAAGTGTTAGAGTTGAGTTGCCACCATTTTAACCACAGGGCACAGCTGTACCCATCCGTTTTGAGATTCGTGAGGTCGAAAAGGCAATTTTTGAACTAAACCCTAAAAAAGCATTTGGAATTGATAAAATCAGTAATAAAATGCTTTTAGAGTTATCCCGTGTACATTAAGAACTAATCTTTTTATTTTCAATGCTATATTACGCCAAGAATATTATCCCCCAGAATGGAAAGTTTCTATCGTTAAAATAATACCCAAGCCAGGAAAAGATCACACGAAAGTCGAATCGTATAGGCCTATCAGCCTATTATTCAATTAATTAAAACTTTTCGAAAAACTACTCGTAAATAAATTAAACATAGCTGTAACACAAAGCAACTCTATTCCAGCTCATCAATTTGGCTTTCGAAAACAACATGGTACTATTGAACAAGTTCATAGACTGGCAAGTGAAATTCAAAGGGCCTACGATGAGAAGAAGTATTGTTCCACACTTTTTATTGATGTTTCACAAGCCTTTGATAAAGTTTGGCATGAAGGTTTACTCTTTAAGATTAAAACTATATTACCCTCCAATACAGACAAGTTACTCGAGAGCTATATTACAAACCGAAAATTTAAAATTAAGAGAAAATGATTTTATAAGCACACCACAAACTATAAAAGCTGGAGTACCTCAAGTTAGCATTTTGGGGCCTCTTTTGTATATGTTATCCACATCAGATATGCTGATGACACAGCAATATTAAGCATTCGTAACATCCCAGATGATGCATCCAGAATATTGCAAAATCATATCAATGAATTAAGAGACTGGTTAAAAAAGTGGAAGATTAAGGTGAATGAGCAAAAATGCATACATGTTACTTTCACGCTAAAAAGAGGAACTTGTCTTTGCCTAGATTTGTTATACAATTCGATTATAAAGCCAATATGGTCCTATGGAGAACAACTTTGGGGCACTGCCTCTGTTTCCAATGTAGAGAAAATTCAAAGAAAGCAGAATAATATTTTAAGAATAATAACCGGCGCACCATGGTATGTGAGAAATTCCAATATACACTCTGACTTGAATGTAAACTTTGTCAAAGATGAAATCGGAAAGCATGCTCAAAGCTATTTAAGAAGATTGGAAGAACATCCCAATAACAATCGCGGCCATCAGTGACTTAGAAGGAGAGCCATGGCGAACCTGGTTAACTAAAACTATGAAATAATTATTTTTTATTATATAGATATATTTTTTTAAATATATGAACAAATTAAATTTTTGTCTGGCACTGGCTAGACTTTATTCTTAGTTTTAGTTTTAAGATTTGAACACTTATTGTTAGCTCACATTATATAAGTGAAGATTCAATAAATAAAATACGAGAATAAAAAACAAGTAAGAAAATTATAGTCGGTCTAGACCGACTATATGATACCCTATACCATGCGTTTAGAAACCCTATCTCTTAGGCCCAACTAACTGGACATAGAAAATAAGCAAAAACCAAATTTGAGTGGGATTTTTATTAATTTTTTTGGCTGCAGATATGAAAAAGTTCATATCGGATGCTATATCCATATGGGGACTAGGTCCAAAAATGGACCGATCCTGATCATATTTGGTAAAGTCTCTTGTATTTGTAAAAATATATACAAACAAAATTTGAGAGGAATCAGTGCAATATTTTTGTTTTTTAATAGATTTAAATGAAGATCGGGAAGCAGCTCTATATGGGGCCAATGGGATCATTTTTGGACTACTCATGGATGGATTTAATGAACGCATACAAACCCAATTTGAGTAAGATCTATATGACAATTTGGATCTTATGGCAATTTATGTCGATTTCATAGGGGTAATTTGTATGGGGGATAGGTCTGAACATGGACCGATTCTCACCAATTTCAATAGCGTTCATCCCATGGCCGAGAAAAGCTTATACACCAAATTTCATCAAAATATATTCATATTTGCGACCTGCAGTTTGATTACAAGGTTTACATGGACACACAGACGGACGGACGGACGGACGGACATTGTTAAATCAACTCAGAAAGTGATTCTGATTCGATCGGTATAATTAAAGATGGGTCTAGGTCAAATATTTTTGGTTGTTACAAACAGCAGCACAAAGTCATTATACCCAAACCACATAGTGGTATAGGGTATAAAAAACGAACAGCAGCACAAAGTCTTTATACCCAAACCATATAGTGGTATAGGGTATAAAAATTACATTTTGACGCACTTTTAGTTAGAAAATTTTAACATGTATTTTAAATCTAATACGCAATGCTAGAAGCTATGATAGTTCATGCTATAGCCATTCTACAAGATGTCAGATTGAGAGCTACATTGTGCGAACGAGTTGTTTAATATTTATTTTTGCTCAAGATGGATTCAGACGAAGAGTTTTTCATGTAAAGTAAGAATGGAATCCACGAAATAAATAGAAATCGTGAGGAAATGGGAGAATTTCGCAATTTATGAAATGAAAAATGATGGACAAATTTCATTAAAAAACCCCCATAAAGCCTTGCGAGAAATTAACAATAACATTAAGGTAAATATTTATTATGATATTAATTTCGTACATACGTACGTATACGTGAAAATTATTAATTAATAAAAAATTAATCTTGTTCATGAGACTTTGGGGCAACTGGAGAGGTACGTGGCACGTACGTCATCCACTGTAACTTTGAAGAATCTACAAAATTTGCGATTATGTAACCATTTAAATTTTGGCTTATAGAAGCCTCATTACTGGGACTGGGAAATGCGTACTTGTACACTGCTTTCTGGATTTCCGTCCTGCATAACATTTTTCGCTTCATGTCCATATTAGTCATATAAGGAATCAAACTGTAGAAAAAAGCCTCGTCATCGTTGCGCTCCTTTTGTGTGTCCATCTTCTTTTCGAGCAATTGCAATTTCCTTTGCTCAACAGCCAATAGTTCAGCAGCTGCATCAGAGTTTTTTTTTTGCTTTTTGTTCGTTGTTCTACCAGTTGCCTCCTCTGAATCTTGTGAATAGTCTAAATGTTCAGTGCTTGAAGTAGATGAGTCATCAAGGTTCTCATTATTCGAGATTTCATCCGTCAATGCTTCTGTTTTTACAATGAAATGTGTCAAATTTCCATTAGATGTTCGTGCCCTCATATGGTCTTTGAGAAATAGTAACGATTTGAAGTATGGCCATGTTGTATATATATCACACTGTTCCTCTACAATGCCAGATTCTCCAAATCTGGCAGCAATTTTTTTCATTTCATATCGGAATTGATCGCGCATACCTTTCCATTTCTTCTTTAATTGCTCTTCTGAAATTTAAAAAAAAGTTTATTTGTAGCAATATAGAAAAATATATACAATTGAAAACATCTCGCCACTGGTGCATATTTTACATCATTGGCATATTCATTCAGAATCGGGAGGACTATTATTTCAGTTATTGTAAAGGAAATTGGAAAAGGAACAGAACAGAGAAAATTCTATCGGAGTTATATAACTTCCCAAACTGTGCTGGCGCCATTGACGGAAACACATTCGAATTAAGTGCCCAGTGCATTCCGAATCTATGTTTCTATGGTGCTCCAGGGAGGGGCAGATGCCAATTGTAAATTTATAACAATTGAAGTTGGAGGCTGTGGCAGACAATGTGATGGTGGAACATTTAACTCATAGCAACATTTGAAAACCCTACAATTTATTCCACCTGATAGGCATCTTCCGGGATTGAATGTTGTGATGTCATACGAGATTCTGGGTACTCTTTAAGGACCATAAAATTAATATTTCAATAGTCGACTTTGTCGAGCGCGCAGGTTGAATGCACATTTGGAAAGTGGCGCTTTTTTTCGAAGCCGATTGAAACCGATCCATCGCAATGCAAGAAACCAATGATTGAAATATTAATTATTGTACTATTGACCAAGAAATAGAATTTAATCCAAGCAACTTAAGAGGGCGTGTTGTAAGGGATGCTTTTCAATATTTTGTTTGTACAAACGAATTACAAAATATTTTAATACTTACTTGGATATCCCATTTCTGCTTCAATGCTATTCCAATTTTTTTCCACAATAAGTCGATTATGGTAATTTTTATTTTTTTGGTCCCAAAGCACATCACGGGTATACACTTCTGTTATGAATTTTTCGATATCAATTTCCATTTCAATTTAATTTATTGTTAATAACATAAAATGCACAATGAAGAAGTGTGAATTAACCGTATTGTAAATATGTAAAACGCAATTACAAAGAGATATATGTACATATAGCTTTGTAAGCTATACCATAATTTTTCACATTAAATGAAAATCTTTCAACAACTTGCGAGTAAATAAACTTATCAAATGCACAAACAAAACAACAATGTCAATTTGACGTTACTAGTAGTAGCTAGTAGCAAGCGTGTCGCTTATAATACCATTCAATGTATTTTATGCGAGAAATTTCTAATGTTTGTTGTAAAAATCAAGAAGTAGCGAGTCGCTTGCTATAATGCTAGCTACTCACGAGGCAACGGTTGAAACATGTTCCGTTTGACTGGTTTCACACAAGGAATTTTTGTTGCGCAACTTTTTTCCAATTCTCTTTTAAAGTTGCCTTAATGTTCACACAGAGAAATTTATTGCCGCAACTTTTCATTTTCTTGTGCTTTAAAATTCTTACATTTTTAACAGTTCACTTTATTAGCTTGTGTAAAAAGAATTTATTATTGGTCCAAAGTGAAAAATCTATTTGTGTGAAAAATGGAAGTCAAAGAAAAAATGAAAAAATAAAAAAAATAATAAAATAAATGAAATAATATTAATAATTTTTACAAGCGAAGCAAAGAATAAAAATAAATGCCAAATAATAAGCAGCAACTAACTTCGTGTTTATAATTACGAATTGCACAACAAAACGAGTTGCCGAGTACAAGCAACTCCGTACCAAATACCGCTCTTCTTTCTCCTCTCTCCAACAAAATCAAGAATTGCGCAACAAAAGTTGCCTTGTGTGAACCGGCCTTTGTTCTCTACACACGTGGCAACGATTGGCGTAACATCAGTACTGTGTGTAGCTGTGGTACAGAAAAGACACATGCGAAAGAAAAGAAAAATTTAATTTTACATGTTTTTGATTTTGTTTTTCACCGTATCCACTGTAGCATTTTCATCGATGTTATTATATTCTTTTTTAATTGTTCGTATGCTTTTTTTTTTAGATCTTTATTTTTATACCCTATACCACTATGTGGTTTGGGTATAATGACTTTGTGCTGCTGTTTGTAACAACCAAAAATATTTGACCTAGACCCATCTTTAATTATACCGATCGAATCAGAATCACTTTCTGAGTTGATTTAACAATGTCCGTCCGTCTGTGTGTCCATGTAAAGCTTGTAATCATACTGCAGGTCGCAAATATGAATATATTTTGACGAAATTTGGTACATAAGTTTTTATCGGCCATGGGATGAACGCTATTGAAATTGGTGAGAATCGGTCCATGTTCAGACCTAGCCCCCATACAAATTACCCATATGAAATCGACATAAATTGCCATAAGATCCAAATTGTCATATAGATCTTACTCAAATTGGGTTTGTATGCGTTCATTACATCCACTAATGAGTAGTCCAAAAATGATCCCTTTGACCCCATATAGAGCTGCTTCCCGATCTTCACTTAAATCTATTAAAAAACAAAAATATTGCACTGATTCTTCTCAATTTTTGTTTGTATATATTTTTGCAAAATACAAGAGACTTTACCAAACATGATCAGGATCGGTCCATTTTTGGACCAAGTCCCTATATAGATATAGCATCCGATATGAACTTTTTCATATCTGCAGCCAAAAAAATTAATAAAAATCCCACTCAAATTTGGTTTTTGCTTATTTTCTATATCCAGTTAGTTGGGCCTAAGAGATAATGTCTCTAAACGAATGGTATAGGGTATCGTATAGTCGGTCTAGACCGACTATAATTTTCTTACTTGTTATATTTTACAGAAGATACGTCCCATAGCTCTCTCAAAGTTGTATATGTATATGTTAATAAACTTAACATAATACATGAAACACATAGACGACTGCGACATGCATGATTGTATATAAACTTGACTTAAATATACAATTACTTATTCGTAATGTATTATTATAACGTAAAAATAAATAAAGGCTATATATCCTCATATTTCAGATACTTTTTTACATCTTGTTTATTCAATTTTGACGACTTCGACGTTTCCAGAGGCTTGGAATGTGGCTCGAGTTGTGCCAATTCCCAAATCGAGGGTAGTTCATGGTCCTGATGACTTAAGGCCCATATCTATACTCCCTTTTTTTTCTAAGATAGTGGAGAATATACTTAAGGACCAGATCATTTGTTTTACTCGTTCGGATATCTTTCAGTCGCAATGACCGTTTCGTAAGGGTCATAGCGCCACATCTTTACTTTTGAATTTGACGGAGTGTCGTTGTATCCGTGGATCTCACTAAAGCATTTAATTCTATCTGCTTTTTTACTATTATTGAGAAGCTTAGGGATGAGTTTAAGTTTTCTAGTTCAGCTTGTAAATTTATTTTTTCTTATTTAAATGGTAGATCGCAGTTTGTTGAAGTGAATAGGAGGAGCCATTCAAGTCTTCGCTTTCTTATGTCTGGTGTTCGTCTGGGATCACTTTTGGGTCCCCTACTATTTATTTTGCATAGTAATAGCCTTCCTGATGTTATTGATCGTGGTTTATGCAACATGTTCTTGTTTGCAGATGATGTCCAAAGCCATTATGTTTGGAGCATCTAGTCGTTTTTTGTCTAATTGTAATATTTTTGGTGGTGGTGGTTATCAGATTGAATATGTGAATCAGCATAGATGTTTAGGTATTCTCGTTGATAGCAAACTTTCTTTGGAGTCTCATATTGATCATATGAGTTGTAAAGTACCGGCTTCATTGCGTAAGTTCTATTCGACAAATATATATTTAACCGGTAGTGTTAGGTATAGGCTGGCTCATGCCCTCTTAATGCCGCAAGTTTTATATGGACTTGAAGTTACATCTGGGTCAGTTTCTGTTAACCTTAATAAAAATTAATAGAATTGTTAATACTATTGTACGTTTTGTACATAATGTTCGGCGACGAGATCATATATCGGAATTTGTTAAAGGCTTTCTTGGTTCTTCATTTAGAGATTTTGTACAGTATCGTAATACTCTTCTTTTTTATGTAATGAAGACAGGGATACCTGCACCTTTGCGTAATATATTTAAGTTTACTCAGTCTAGTAGGAATCCGCAAATTTTTATTCCTAGAATTACTATTTCATTGTTTGAAAGATCATTTCTTGTGAGAGTTGCCCGCTGCTGGAATTGTTTACCACATTATTTACACGTTTTTCGCACTCCAACAATGTTTTTCGTTTGAAACTTCGGAATCACTTTGTGGAGTGGTGTGAAACATATTTTTAAATTTTTTAGCACTGACTTTCATTTAAGTGGTTATATATATATATATATATATATATGTATAAACATCGAGTTGTTGTTGATGGGACAGTATGTTTTTTTCGTCAACTGTTAATTATGTATTTTCATTACGGCTGGGGAGCCAATAGGAATTATTTTTGATTAAAGTTACAGTTATATATATTTATTTTTTATATATAATTATATGTATATAAGTATTATTATATTAGTTTTTATTCGGGAATATTGCATTGTAATATAGTTTATTGGCCTATGTGGTTTTTATATTACGTTATGAACAAATAAATATATAAATTTATTTAACCCCTTTTGATTATTTATCGAATTATAGCATTTCATTTTGCGGATTTTTTTTTTTTTTTAACAAAATAAAATATTTCATAGCACTAATTTCATTTACATACATATTTTGTTATATTGTCAACACTATTTTTGTTTTGCAGCCAACAAAAATAGAAATTATCCTAAGTTGACTACAGCGACAAAAGTTGTCGTGTTGGTGTCAAAATAATCGTTTTCATATAAACGTGTGTATTTTATTTTTGACAGGCTGTAGTCGTGTAGCCGCTGTCTTCTATGTGTTTCATGCATAAGTCGACCACAGTCGTGTAGCCGTGCAGATGTGTTGGTGACAAAATAATCGTTTTCATATAAACGTGTGTATATTATTTTTGCCAGGATGTACTCGTGTAGCCGCTGTCGTCTATGTATTTCATGTATAATTTTCATTATTTGCAATAGCCATTGTCTTGTTTTCTTTTTTCCGCCTAATGTTACTTCGCACGAACCTTCCTATTTGCTTGTTTTCGACGAATAATACACAGGTAGCAACAGTTGCCTCAACCAAACAAAAAAAATCAAAACTTTTTGATATTTCTGGCAACGGTTGATACATCACGAAAATCAATGGGCAACACAGCCACACACAGCTGTGTTTAATCAACCGTTGCCTGGTGTGTAGGTAGCATAATAGGGCCGCTAGTAGAGTTGTATTTAAATAATTTCTTTGCACAAAGTTGTATATTTTAGTAGTAATATATTTTACTTGAAATCAGCAACCCTTTTGTGTTTGATTTGCTCTGCAAGAGAAACAAAACAAAGCCGAACCACCATCAACGATAGCTCTGTTCGTTTACGTGATAATTTGTAATAATATGTACATATTATCACAAAATTTACTGGATCCTGTTCGTTTACGTCAAAAATGCAGTAAAAGATAACAAATGAGAGCGTCAAGTGACTGGTAATTTTTCGAAAACTTGCTAGTTTTTACTGGATATATTTTTTCCAGTAAGAATTTGCAAGCAAGAAAAACATAAGTTTAAAAAACATATGATTGAGTTTTGTGGTAAATAAAGTAAAAATTCTATTTTTTGCAAAAATTTTAAATCATAATTCTGAGGAAATTAACAATAGAAAAAGGAAGTAAATAGGCACACAATCAGGTTTCATTAATTTAAATCTTTTAAAACCGGTTCCTACCAAAAAATATGTGTATCTGCCAATTTTTTTCATAATAAATGTTTATTTTCAAAAGCAATACGTAATGATATTAGTTTCAATGAATTTATTTACATGTTAAATAAATTAAATTATTCTAATTAAGGTACATATATTTCTTTTTATATATATAGTTTCACTTCTTCACTTTCAAATGTGTTTACAATCAGTTGTTTCTATGAGCTTCGAAATTCTTACAAATTGCTGTTCGTTTACTATTTTGGATATTTATGTTTTTAAGAACTAATTTTTCTTACTCTCTGAAATTTCGGTTTTTACTGGGAAAATAAACGAACAGAGCTAATGTAAAAGCAAACCCCGTAAAACAACAGCACAGAAGAGCACGAGAAAAATCGAAAAAGAATAATTATATATTTGCAGCCGCTAATCTCCTAGCTATGCTTAGTGAAACACGAGGTTTTTTCGAGCGTTGAAATAAGAAATTTGTAGAAATATATAAAATTGCGCCAATTTTACTACATATTTTGATAATATGTAGTAGTGTTATAGTAATACATATTCTATCATTCTTGATATATAATATTTTAATTATTTCAATTTAATCTTAGGAAGTATTATTTATGAAATCACTTTCATAGAAAAACGACAACAAAAATATAAACACAAAAGTGAATCGGCAACGAATTGAAAGAACATTCAAAAAGCACAAAAACTTTAAATAATACTAAAGTGAAATTAGTAAAACAAACTTCATTTAGTTCAACAATTCAATTAAAAATAAAGAATTTTTTTTTAAAAATTTGCGTGTCTAAATAAAACTAAAGTACCGTTTATATAAGTATATAACAGAAATAAGGCTGTGAATAAATCAATAATTTTATAATTATAAAACATGCTTAAGTAAAATATAACCAAAATGTTTTAAGAATGTTAAGTTAAACAAAAAGTAATAAAATAAATGTGTTCTTTATTGAATGGAAAAAGAGCCAACCATATATACCAAACTTTTCCGCTTGTCGGTTAAACCAAAAAACTGTTCGTTCCTTTGCGTGGGTGAATGGTGAATTATTTCGTGTGCTACAATTATCTTTTGTGTCTGCCGTTGGTGCTTGGCTGCTCTTGTATTATACGTATTATTTGGTGTGTGTTAAGTCTTCTGTCAGTTGTCGTTCGTCTGTGCTAAATCAATTTTTTGTTAATAACTAATTCCTAACACACACTCGACCACAACAAAATTTCTCTTTTCTAGATGTGATTAAATAACAACAACGTGTTTTAATTCTTGTTTCCTCTTCATATATACATACATATATGGACATATATTTGTCAATTTATAAATTTAATTTATACTCGCGTTTGTTGTATTCGCTGTTTTTTTTCTACATTACCATTCCTTATTAAATTCAATAATATTGTAACAGTTAAACACCTTTAATAACATCCCGCCAGCATCAACATGTCCTTAGTACAGCAGCTGTTGGATTATAAATATTTAACTAAGCAACATCTCAATGGTTTTGATCATTATAAGGTGAGTGAGATACTTTCAAAACTCGTGATTAAAAAATTTTTAGGAATCGAAGAAATGTATCAGAATATTGAAATTTTCTTACATATGTATGTATTTTTTCAATTATACATTCTTCCTTTATTTACATATTTTAACAATTTTGATATTTACATATGAGATCTTATCTTTACATATAGATATTGCAACAAATAATATATAGGATCTAAAGACATTAAATAGTTTTTATTTTATTTTTTAATGATTTTTAAAGGAAAATGGGAGGAAAAAAACCTTTATATGATTTAATAAATTCAAATACTATCTGAAAATATTTATGTGATTATAGGAGGTTTATTAGAAATAATAGACCTCTATAAGCATATAATTTTCAATTTGGTGATTTCTTTTTAATTTTACGTTATTTCTCTACATTCTCTTATCAGTGGGTAAGAGGAATTTTCAATTTTGGCAAAGCAATTATTGTTAATCCTTGTTATGAAATCGATAATTTTTTCATAACCTGTTTCTTCATGAAGAAGATTTGTAGGATACCTCCAGGGCTTTTTATTTATCATTTTAAGACATTTGTTTTGTATAATTTGTAAGCGTTTTAGGTGGCAGTTGGCAGCGTCACTCCAAATAGGACACGCGTATGTTAGTATCGGCCTTATAACACTTTTGAAGAGTAGATTTTTGTTTTTGGGGTTTAGAAATGACCTTCTATTTAGTAGTGGCCATAATGCTTTAAATGATTTTATAGCTTTTTGACACGTAGCCATAATATGTTGTTTAAAAGTAAGCTTTTTGTCCAAGACAACTCCGAGATATTTGACATGATTAAGTACATTTATGGTATTATTTCCAATATGAAGATGACGTCTTGGCAGTCTTTTGGGAGATTTGTTGAACGGAAAAATAATTGCTTGGGTCTTGTTTGGATTAATTTTGATTTTCCATTTGTGAAAATATTTACTGCAATTAACAAGTCCCTTTTCCATTTTCTTCAGGAGTGCACTTGTAAGTTTGTTTGAAGAAATTAACGCAGACATATGTATGTACAAAATGTGTCAGAATATTATAAATTTTCAATATAAACAGTACTTTTTATAAATTTATTAAAGTTATAAAAAATAGTTGACGTGGTTAAGAAACATATAAACTGCCAGGTGGAGTCAAAACTAAAATATTAAATATTACACCTCCACCAGTCATAAACTATATAAACTCGAAAAGGGCCATGATTTGAATGTTTCCCTTTAAATATGTTGAAGAATCTGAAAATTTTTCTACAAATAAATAATATACAGTTGTTTATAAATAATACCAACAAAAATTCCAATGAAGGTTTGGGATGTTAACAAATCAGGCATAAAAATATACAAAATATAAATTCGTACAATTCCCTTTTCTCAAAAAAATCGATCTTTAAATTAAAACCTTTGGATATAATGTCAAAAGAAATTGCCAATTGGTCTACAATTTGTAATACTAGCGAAAAATGCAGAACACTAGCAATAAACCATTCGGACGAGTGAACATTAAAGGCGAAATTTCCAAAATTTAGAAGCCCTTGCTGTATTCAATATGAAACGCTACAAGACTTAAAAAAAAACCAAAGTTAAAAAAGTAATAATCTAACCCATAAAAACAAAGTTTTTATTAAAAATCTTTCTTTCCTTATGCATATGAGTTTTGAATATTTCCGTGACTGTGCGTGACTGTGTGTGACTATCTTAAAATTAATCTTTGGCCACAACAAGTCTATGGACAAAGTTTGAGATTCACCGGATGAGGGGAAGTGGGGTTTAATCTCTCCGTGACTGTGTGTGACTATGTCAAAATTAATCTTTTTTCACAGCAAGTCTATCCACCAAGTTTTAGATCGATCGGATAAGGGAAAATGGGTTTTAAATCATTCCGTGACTGCGAGACTATGCATTACTGCGCGTGACTAAGTCAAAGTAAATCTTTTTTCACAGCAAGTGTGTGGACCAAGTTTCAGATCGATCGGATGAGGGGAAATGACATTTAGATCACTCCGTGACTGTGCGTGACCATGCGTGACTGTGCGTGACTAAGTCAAAGTAAATCTTTTTTTTCACAGCAAGTGTATGGACCAAGTTTGAGATCGATCGGATGAGGGGAATGACATTTAGATCACTCCGTGAATGTGCGTGACCACGCGTGACTGTGCGTAACTACCCCAAAGTTAATCTCTAGTCAAGATAAGACTATGGGCCAAGTTTCAGATAAATTGGATAAGGGGGAATGGGGTCCACCCTTGGCAGACAGACAGAGAGTATGAGTCAAAAGAAAGAGTTTAAAAATTATATTTAGTGCAGCTGAAGAAAGAATAATATTCATAGACTATAAAGAAGACCAGTTTCTATATGCATCAAACCTAACATTCATTGTGAAAATCACTACAGAAAAGAAAGCTGCACTCAAACAATCAGGAATTTAATTCAAAGGGCTAATTTGATCGGTAAAATAGCTAGGAAGATAAAAATAAAAATACCGCTACAGTTGGTACAAACACATAAGTCCATGGATTTTTTGAAATGATGTACATTAGGGTGGCCCTTAATAAAAAAAGTGTTCAAACTGTCGGTCTCACGCCCTAGAAATATGCGAATAGCAAAAAAACTGAGAAATACAAAGTTTTGGGCCAATCAAAAAACGTTTAGTCGTGGCGCAAAGCGGTTGAAAATTTCAAGTGTGTTTATATGGGGAAAATATGACTTTTTTCAGATTTTACGAAAATTTGTTCTATAGTTTAATTTTACCGACAAGCTGTTATATAATTCGGGATCAGTATTAAATTATCCTTTCAAAAGGCTATAAAACTTCAAAATCGAATAAAACCTCGCCAAGAAATAGCAAATGCCCCAGACCACTTTTGTGCCAAAAAAAAAACTAGGTCATGAAATTTGATGGCTTTTTTTTTCAACTTTGAGAAATTGATTAAAGCCATCATTCTTTTTTGGTCTCTATACTTATAAATACTCAGATATGAAGTATTGTTTTATTACCACGTTGTTAACCTATTGCGCATTGAGACCGAAAATTGGAAATGTTTTTGATAAAATTTTTAAAACTCCTTTTTCAAGTTTGAAAAAATTTTCTTAAACAAAATTTAAAAAAATTAATATATTACTTTAAGGTTTTATTAAATACATGTTGCAGATTAACTGTGCGAATTTTTAAGTAAATCCCTCTACCAGAATTTTTTTGACAAGGATTTTATTTTTGTGGATTTCGAGAAAGCTTGGATTTTTGTGAAATATTCTGTAAATGTACGCTTTCTAAATACTTTGTATCAAAAATTCATCACTTTTCTACTTTTAAATGTTATATTTTATCTTAATAGCCTACGGTTTCGGAAAAAAATAATATGACTCCATTAACCCTTTTGGAATTGGGGTCACATATGACCCCAAGCTAATAAAAGACAATTTATTCAAAAAAGTAAAATATTTTGTAAGTGCTGTCCAATTTGTAGATGCGACGCTTAAAATATAATAACCAAATGTGTAGAAGTTTCGTTCCAAAAATTTTGGATAAATCCGAGAACGTTAACCCATTATTTGCCAAGGCCAGATTTGGATTTTAAGATATTTTTAAATAAAAATTACCGAAAACGAGTTTTTATTACACTCGATGAAACCACTATGTAAAATTTAAGAAAAATAATTCGGTTAATTTTTTTTATTTAACCCTTCAGTGCTCCTGAGATCAAAATTATCCATTGTGATATATCTCTGGTGCAATTATCTGCTTATTGCTCGCGAATATAAATTAAAACAACTTAAGTCATATGTCTAAAAAATAGGACGTTTTTTGAAATTCACTTTGATTTAATTTTGTAATTTATTCCATTAAGAGTAGTATTAATTTAATATTACCTTTTATATATTATTATATTTGAAATTTACTTTTATTTAATAAACTATTTAAAACTGGGAAATAAAATGTTAGAAGTTTGAAAAGATGTAGGTGACATTGAAGATAATATAAAGCGACCGATTATTAAGAATCAAAAATGTGAACCATTATAAGTAATGGCATCTTCACCGATTGACCTGAATTTTTTTTTTTTTGGCGTTTTTTTTATCAATATCCACCAAATTGGTGACTGAGACCGCAAGAAATTCAACTATTACTTTATTATATAAAGTAATTTTATAACAAAATTGGTTAAAAGTTGTTTTAATATATATTCGCGAGCAATAAGCAGACAATTGCACCAGAGGTATATCACAATGGATAATTTTGATCTCAGGAGCACTGAAGGGTTAAATAAAAAAAAATAACCGAATTATTTTTCTTAAATTTTACATAGTGGTTTCATCGAGTGTAATAAAAAAACTCGTTTTCGGTAATTTTTATTTAAAAATATCTTAAAATCCAAATCTGGCCTTGGCAAATAATGGGTTAACGTCCTCGAATTTATCCCAAATTTTTAGAACGAAACTTCTACACATTTGGTTATTATATTTTGAGTGTCGCATCTAAAAATTGGACAGCACTTACAAAATATTAGAATTTTTTGAAGAAATTGTCTTTTATTAGCTTGGGGTCATATGTGACCCCAATTCCAAAAGGGTTAATGGAGTCATATTATTTTTTTCCGAAACCGTAGGCTATTAAGATAAAATATAACATTTAAAAGTAGAAAAGTGATGAATTTTTGATACAAAGTATTTAGAAAGAGTACATTTACAGAATATTTCACAAAAATCCAAGTTTTCTCGAAATCCGCAAAAATAAAATCCTTGTCAAAAAAATTCTGGTAGAGGGATTTACTCAAAAATTCACACAGTTAATCTGCAACATGTATTTAATAAAACCTTAAAGTAATATATTAATTTTTTTAAATTTTGTTTACGAAAATTTTTTCAAACTTGAAAAAGGAGTTTTAAAAATTTTATCAAAAACATTTCCAATTTTCGGTCTCAATGCGCAATAGGTTAACAACGTGGTAATAAAACAATACTTCATATCTGAGTATTTATAAGTATAGAGACTAAAAAAGAATGATGGCATTAATCAATTTCTCAAAGTTGAAAAAAATGGCATCAAATTTCATGACCTAGTTTTTTTTGGCGCAAAAGTGGTCTGGGGCATTTGCTATTTCTTGGCGAGGTTTTATTCGATAATGAAGTTTTATAGTCTTTTGAAAATATAATTTAATACTGATCCCGAATTATATAACAGCTTGTCGGTAAAATTAAACTATAGAACGAAATTTTCGTAAAATCTAAAAAAAAGTCATATTTTCCCCGTATAAACACACTTGAAATTTTCAATCGCTTTGCGCCACGACTAAGCGTTTTTTGATTGGCCCAAAACTTTGTATTTCTCAGTTTTTTTGCTATTCGCATATTTCTAGGGGTGAGACCGACAGTTTGAACACTTTTTTTTCCCTCCATATAACGAAGGGCCACCCTAATGTACATATTAAAAAAACAAAACTTAAAAAAGTAAAAATTATATTTACTGCAGCTGAAGAAAGAATAATATTCATAGAATGTAAAGAAGACCAGTTTCTATGTGCATTAAAACTAACATTCATTGTAAAAATCACTACAGGAAAGAAAGCTGCACTCAATCAATCAGGAATTTATTTCAAAGGGCTAATTTGATCGGTAGAATAGCCAGGAAAATAAAAATACCGCTACAGTTGATACAAACAAATAAGTCCATGGATTTTTATACATGGTATGTGTTTATTATATCCGTTACCCAGTAGTCCAAAAATAATCCCTATAGGACAATTCTTAATCAAAGGCCCCATATAGAGCTGCTTCCCGATCTTCACTTAAATCTATCAAAAAACAAAAATATTGCACAGATTTTTCTCAAATTTGGTTTGTATATATTTTTTCAAAATATAAGTGACTTTACCAAATATGGTCAGGATCGGCCCACATTTCGACCTAGTCCCCATATAAATATAGCATCCGATATAAACTTTTTCATATATGCAGCCAAAAAAATTGATAACAATGCCATTCAAATTTGGTTTATGCTTATGTTCGATATCGAATTAGTTGGACCGAAGAGATAGGGTCTCTAAACCATGGTATAGGGTATCGTATAGTCGGTCTTGACCGACTATAATTTCTTACTTGTTTGAAATGATGCATCGTTCACCGACGAGAGAAAAATTTAATGTATTTGCATCTCAATCCATAAGTATGGCAAAAAGCTAATGAAGAGCTTCTTCCAAAACATGTTAAACCAACAGTTAAACGAGAGAGAGTATATTCATTTTTCCCATATCCTAAGAAAAGCTGGGTCTAATTAACAACTACCACTTCTACCAGGACAATGATACCAACGATAAACAATGTAATGTAAAATCGTGGCTGATATATAACTGTCCGCATATTATTACTTGGAGGTACCTCGTTAAAAAGTGAAAAATAATAAAAGTTTTTCAAAGTCAGAATTGAAACGAATTCTTGTGGAGGAATGGGAAAATATCGAATCAAGCTTTTGTCCTGAGCTGGTCCAAAGTATGCCTTAGAGACTAGAGTTGGTGATTCGAGCTAAACGAATTTAGACAAAATATTATTTATAAATCATTTATTGCGTTATATTAACTGTACGAGTTTTGGATTTAATTCAATTTTTAACCCTGCTTTGATAACATACGTCCGAGAGACGTATTGTTTTACTAAGATTTTTTTGTTGGTTTTATAAGAAGACTGAACTTGTTAATTTTTTGTTATTTGAATAAAAAAAGTTTATAAGAAAATGCATTTAAATAATAAGGAAATATATAAAGAATACATGTGAGTACAAAAAAGTTATAAAATAGTTATAAAATTGCTGTTACCATACAGAAAAAGTATGATAAGTCCCACAGACGTATGGTTATCATCTCAGCAACTTCCAATAGAGTTATGAAAGCAGGGTTAAAAACCCTTTAACTTCTGTAAATTTTAAGATTTTATAATGCATTAAAAATCCACAAACAGACTTACAGACAAACATACATATGTATATCACTTACTACAGGTAATCTGAAATTAAGAGTTATAATAAAAAATGGTTGGTGTACTAATCGGCTTTTAACCACTATATTTTAGCATCTGAAAAATTTTCTATATAAAATATGATACTCTGAATTTTTGAACATAATTTTTTTAAGTATTGTCTATTAAAAGAAATTATTTTTCATTTAAATTATTATATCCTATCCTAACACTATTTGTGCTGATGTTTCTAACTACCAAAAATATTTTACCAATACTTATGTTAATGCACTTTCTGAGTCGATTTAGCGATGTGTGTCCGCCTGTCTGTCCGTTCGTCCGTCCGTCTCTTTGTCTGTCATTCAGGCCGTCCGTCTGTGGGTTCATGTGAACCTTGAAATCAAACTACAGGTCACAAATATGAATATATTTTGATGAAATTTGGTGTATAAGTTTTATCGGCCATAGGACGAACGTTATTGAAATTGATGAAAATCGGTAGATGTTCAGACTTACGCCCTTCACAAATGACCACTATTGGATCGACTAAAATTGCCATAAGATCAAAATGAACATATAGATATCGGTCAAAGTTCGTTTGAGTGTTTATTACACCCAGTAATAATCAATAGTCCAAAAACAAAACATGCAGGACATGTCCATATAAAGCTGCTTTCCGATCTTCGTTTAAATCTATCAAAAAACAACAATATTGTACAGATATTTCTCAAATTTGGTTTGTATATGTTTTTGACTTTACCAAATTTGGACAGAATTGGTCCTCATTAGTTGGAATTCGTATATTCAGTCTTTTTTTCGAATTACTTTTTTTTAAATTATTTTTCCTTTATATTATTTTCTTTTTAAATATAAAAAAAATATTTCTGAATCAGAGAATTTGTATTTAACAAATGATTCTTGAGATTTTTATATGTTGTTCCGAGTAACTTTGAACTTTCAAACAGTTTACTTAGTTTATTGTTCCACCTTATACAACAACACTAATCAATATCATTGTGAATTTCTGCATATTTGACCTTTTTAATCCTTTGATTTGAATTCAATTTACCTAAATCGTTGGAGTTTTGTTGTTATTAAAATTAAAATTAAAAATAGAACATAATGCTTTGTATTCCTAAAGTTTATTAAATCAATTTGATTTATTTATTTTTTTATTCTCTTTACAGTATAGTGCACGCGATACCTCACCATTGAGTGTTTATGTTATGCACCCCTTTTGGAATTGGACAGTTAAGGTAAATGCGCCAAAAACAAAACAACAATTTAAAATTTTATCATAAATACGCATCACATACATATATAAACTTGGTTTGTCGATTAGAGACGAAACAGCTATGAACAACAAAAGTCTATGTAGGCAAGTACAACAATCACGTAATTAAGATAAAACAGGGGGAAAGATCCTACGGATTAAAATCATTTATTATTTTACTAACAGAGCCGAGCCCTCGAAATTCGAGTGCAAGTTCTATGAAAACTTATTTTTTCACTCAATCATAAATCTTTGTTGAACACGAGAAGAAATATGTATAACGGGGTTTGTAAATAAATAATTTTATAAGAGCCTAGAGTTATGCTAATCAGTTTTAGTCAATTCGCTATTCAACACAAATTTAATAAACCCGCACACAGCATTGTATAGTTTTTATGTATGTGTTAGTAACAAATTTAAATGCATTTAACTCCAAAAAAAGTTCCAGACGGTGCAAATATCTAAATGTGGTGGATAGCTAAAAAGAAAAACCTTTCAATGGTATAGTAATTTGAGGTGTAAAATCGGCTTGCCTACTAATATTATTTCATTAAAATAGAATTTTTTACACTAGATTTAGCATTTAGTCATTTCAGTCCCGAAAAAATCAAAGACAGTCAAATCAGCTGGTAAGTTTATGTCCAAAGATTTTTGGGGGCATGCATGGAACTATCTATATTGACCACTTGAAAAAAAGAAAACCAATATGTAAATGGATAATAGTATTCATCATTGATGGGCCACTTAAGCGAAGAAACTAGTAAAAGAAAACCCCCCATTTAGTCCAAAAAGAAAGTGGTCTTTCATCAAAATACACGAGTAGAGTTTCGAAAAGTTACCTCATGCACCTTATTCGTCAGAATTGGCTCGCGGCGAATTTTTCCTATTTTCAAATTTATAGTTATGACTCGGCGGAAAAAGATACGAGTCGACTGAGGAGGCCATCTTTGCAACAGAATGCTATTTGGAGGACTTTACGGAATTTTACTTTGCAGAGGGTAAAAAAAGATGGAAAATAATCGCTGAATGAAGTGAATAGAGCCAAATGGATCTACTATGTTGAAAAATAAAAAAGAATCAACTCCAAAAATGTGTTTTTCCATGTTTCGTTAACAATTAGGTTAGTGCTAAATCCAGTCAGAAATATATTCCGTGCACTTTTTGAAAACGTTGAAATTGTTTTTCTATTTTACTGATGTGGATTTTTGACAAATAAATATGGGATATTTTAAATACTATTGATTTTATAAATTAATTACTATTGATGTGAATTTTTGACAAATAAATATGGCATATTTTATTTTGTTCTTTACTCCGTTATTTTAAATACTCAAGATAAATATTAAAAATCAAAATGTTGTTAAATAAAATAAAATTAAAAATTTTTATTATGATTTATTTATTTATTTATTTATTGGAAGTATTTTACAAAAAATGAATTTCTAAAATACTTTTAAAAAAAAATAGTGCGGGCTCACTAGGCCATTACACTATATATGATTTATTTAAACTTCATTTAAGACCTTGGCAGATTTTAGAATATTCTTGATTTTTTTGATTGAGTCCCTGTTGTTGGGGTTGAGAACTTCTTCTAACGCTTCGTCGGTGGAAGTTAGCGGGCATTCTACAAATATGTGGTTGATTGTGAGTCTTTCGAAACAGTGATTACATTCGGTTGGTTGTGTGCGTTCATAGTAATGTTGTGTGGTGAATCTTGTAGTCCCAAGTCTAGTTCGTGCTATAATAATACAATCTTTTCGACTTAGGTTTATGTTGTAGGACGGTCTGGTTATGCTGCTATTGTGTGATCTTAAAAAGCTATTGGAGTTATTCCATTGCTGTTGTAATAGTTCATGTTGGAGATTGCTATGAAAGTTAGTTATCACTGATATTAGTGGCGGCACTTCGATTATTAATGGTCTGTGTATAGCGCTTTTTGCAGCTGCATCGGCAAATTCGTTTCCTGGTATTCCTATATGACCAGGAACCCATAGAATAATTACTTTGTTTTGCAGAATAATATCCTGCAAGATGTATTTTCTGGACTCACTTTCTGGTTTTAGCGATTTTACTGCGCTGAGACTATCAGTGCAAATAAGAGTTTTTTGTTGTTTTTTGGATGCATAGTCAACCGCATATCTTATAGCTGCTAACTCAGCTGAGAATATACCTGATTGGTGTGGGAGTATTGATTGCTGAATGACTTTATAGTTACCATTTTTTTGTTGGACTGCAGCGTAGGAAGTATTTCCATTCGAAAATGATCCATCAGTGAAGATTGTTATGTTTGCTTTGTATTTTTCTTTTTCCCTTAAATAAAGTGTTTGAAACATACTGGGGTTCATTCCATCCTTCTTTATTGTATTTAGTGAGGTGTTTGTAATTAGGTTTATGTCAGATGCACTATAGAATGTTGGTGAGTGCGGCTTCTTTGGCAGTGGTATTCCAATTTCTCTAGCATATTTAATTATGTTTCGAAGACCACAAGGATGTGATAATTCATAATTCTCCATAAATGCCCATAAA
The DNA here is from genome assembly GCA_963682025.1 of Cordilura impudica. NCBI lineage: Eukaryota > Metazoa > Arthropoda > Insecta > Diptera > Scathophagidae > Cordilura > Cordilura impudica. Next base: position 288,181,479 of record OY821518.1, read on the forward strand.
TTTTCATGAAGTGCATGATTTGAATTTATTAGCCCTTTAGCTAACATTTTGATGGATCGTTTTTTTAAAATATATTCGAAATCATTGATGTTTGCTTCAATTCTTAGGGCGTCATTAGGCGTTGCCTGAAGAATGCCAGTAGCTGTACGAAAGCATCGGTTTATACTTGCATTTATTTTCTTGATGTTGGTTTGTGATGTCCACCCGTACATTGTGATGCAATGTTGGATTGATCCTTCAGTTAGTGAACGGCAAATGGATATGGCTGTTTCCAAATGTGGTCCTTTTCGCTTGGTGCAAATAATTTTCAGAAGATTGTTGGTTTTTTTTAATCTTTCTATAATATTTTTTTTATGTGTGTTCCAGAGAAGGTTTTTTGTGAAGGTGATTCCGAGAATTCTCATTTCTTTTTTTACTGGAACGGATGTTTCTCTGATTATAATAGGTGACATATTACATTTGTACTTTCTACAAACATGAAGCGCTTCGCATTTGTTTAGTGGGATTACGGCGCCAACATCATTGGTCCATTCATGTATAACTGAGTCGCAAAGATTTAAATTTGAAGTTAATTCTTCATGTGATCCAGAGGCCACAGCGAATATGTTGTCAGCATAAATGGAGATATGGTCCGTGCAATTGATTTGCTTAAGTTTACGGAGTAACGAGTTCACATATGCAGTGTATAAAACCACTGATAATGGTGATCCCTGTGGCACCCCATTTTCCAGTTTGTGGGAGTTGGAGAGGACTCCATCTACTCTTACTATAATTTTTCTATGAGAAAGGAAAGATTTCATTAATTTGAGTAAATTTTTTGGAACACCCCATTTGTACAGTTCTTCTATGATTGCAAAGTCAACTACTTTATCGAACGCTTTTTCCAGGTCTTCTGACAAAATAATGGTGTGTTTGTTTTCTCTAATATTCTTTTTTATTTGACTTTCAATTTGGTGACATAGGCTGAAGACTCCTCTGTTGGGAAGATATGCATGTTGTTCTTTGGATATGCTGTTATTGCAGTGTTTCCAAAGTCTTTGTGAGATAATTCTGTCTAATACCTTGGATGTGACGGGCAGTAACGATATTGGCCTATATCCTTCAGTACTATTTGGATTTTTTCCTGGTTTTGGAATTGGAGATAGAATTGCTTGTTTCCACCCATGCGGATAAATTCCCTTATTAATGATGTTTGTGTAAAGTTTGCATATTCTATGTTTGAACTCGATTGAAGAGTTTTTTATCATCGAATAGGTTATTTTATCCAATCCAGGTGAAGAGCCCTTGCCTTTTCTTAAGGCATTTTGGAGATCGTTAATTGAGATAGGTTTACTTAAAATTGTAATTTCATTAGGGTTGCTTGGAAACGCATCAATGTTGAGTTGAATCTTTTTGCTTATTATGTCGGGGTGAAAGGATTTATCTGATCCAATCGAACACCAGGTTTCAGCGAAGGCATCTCCTATGTACTTAGGATGTGAGAGTATTTCGTTCTCTAGGTATAATGATGGAAAGCTAACTGATCTGGAGTATGTTATTTTTTTAACTTTGTTCCATAATGTTCTTGAGTCTAGAAAAGGGTTAATGGAGTTTACAAAATTTGTCCAGGTTTTACGTTTAGCTTCTCTACAGGCTTTTCGTACTTTCGCGCATGTTTTTCTATAATTTATAGAGTCAGTTAGGTTGCCTCTTCTTCTGAAATGTCTCCAAGCTACATTTTTTTCCTTGATTAAATTGGCAATATTTGCATTGAACCATAATGGACTATTTTGGTTGATTTGATTTGGTCCTTGATTTACAGGCATGGTTTTGTTTGCAGCATTTCTGATTATTTTTGATATCACCGCAGCTTCTTTGTTTATATTATCAGTTATCGGTATAGAATTTGACAATTCGAAGGTTTTCTGGGAAAAACCAATCCAATCTGCCAACTTTTCGTTAAATTTTTTGACGTATTTTATGTGGATGCTGCTATTGGTACCATTATCCATAAATATGGGGAAATGATCACTCATATCATGATTGAGACACCGCCAGTTTAGGGAAAGAGCAAGTTCATTTGTTGCCATTGACACATCTATTGCTGTTAACGTTTGTCTAGTGCTTAATAGAGTAGGGGAGCCATCGTTTAGGAAAATTATATTTCTTTCATTCGCAAAAGATTCCCATAGGTATCCAGCCCTTGATGTAATTTGGGAACCCCATAATGTATTTTGGGTATTAAGGTCTCCACATATAAGATGGTGACCAGAGTTAAATTTGGGTATGGTATTTAATAATTCTTGATTTATTCTTGTATCGGATTCTTTATATATGTTTGTGATATGTAGATCTTCAATTCCGCGAAGAGATATGGTTTGGTGAAGAAGGTCACCTACTGAACTTGTATGTAGTGTGACATTAAGAGAGTTTTCTATCAGTACTGCTATTCCTGATTTAGCATAAGAATATTCTTTGTTGTGATGGAAGATTTTATAATTTGGTAAATGAAGTAAATTTTTATTTCTTTCTACAATATGGGTTTCTTGTAATATTATAATATTTGGTTTGTGTTTGTGCACTAAAAATTCTAAAGCAAATTTGTTATTTAGGAAACCTTGAATATTCCATTGTATTATGATTTATATTTTATGCAAATAAAACAACTTTTATTTCATCATTTGCCCAACGTTTCGTTCCTTTTTGGGAACATTTTCAAGAGCTTTTTAAACTCTTTCTTTTAACTCATACTCTCCTTCTGTCTGTCTGTCTGTCGTGGGTCAACCCCATTCCCCCTTATCCAATTGATCTGAAACTTGGCCCATAGTCTCGTTGTTACTACAGATTAATTTGGGGTAGTCACGCATAGTCACGAATAGTCACGCACGGTCACGGAGTGATCTAAATGTCATTTTCCCTGATCTGATCGATCTGAAGCTTGGTCCATACACTTTCTGTGAAAAAAATATTAACTTCGACATAGTCACGCATAGTCATGCATAGTCACGCACAGTCACGGAGTGTTTTAAACCCCATTTCCTCTCATCCGATCGATCTGAAACTTGGTCCATAGACTTGTTGTGGCCAAGGATTAATTTTAAGATAGTCACACACAGTGACGCTTAGTCACGCACAGTCACGGAGTAATTTAAACCCCATTTGCCCTCATCCGATCGATCTGAAACATTGTCCATAGACTTGTTGTGACCAAAATTAATTTGAAAATAGTCACGCAAAGTCACGCGCTGTCACGGAGAGACTCAAAACTCATATGCATAAGAAAATAAAAAGTTTTAATAAAAACTTTGTTTTTATGGGTTAGATTATTTTATCCAAATTATTATTATTTATTTTTTTTTTTTGAAAGTGAACTGAATTTTTCATTTTAAGTAGTTGTGATAATAAATATACAAAAAAATTTAGATTTAAAAGAAAAAAAATTTACCACGTTTTACAAATATGAAAATAAAAGAAATTGAATAATAATACTATGGAATTTATCTTTAAAATGAGGTATATATTATACAAATCGGTTTAAGATCAGCTGAGATACTGTAGATAATGTTTGTATATTTTTTTATATCATATACACGAATTTAACACATTTAGTACCTGTTAACTATAAAAGCAAATATTTGCTTTAGTTTGTTTTTATTTTTTTTTACCATTCTTTTTTCATACGCATAATACGGTGGGTGATAATACATTGGGAATTCTGAATTTGCCAATTTTTTCTTTTTTGTTTTTTTAATAATTCTTAGGATTATGTATTTATTTTTGCGAAATCACACTTTGGTGTGTTTTCTATTGAAAGATAACAAATTTTTTACAAAAAAATACAATTATAAAATAGATAAACGAAAAAAATAAAATATTTTTTTAGTGGTGCCATAACAATGGACACTTTTAAACTTCTGTACCACAGTTGATTAAAAAAAATAAAAATCGAAGATGGTATGAAAGAAAATGTATAAAATCTTAACGGTTATTTTAATATTTATAGTTTCCTTCAACTGTTTTTTAAAATTAAGTATTAAAAAATAATGGCAAGAATAAAGTTTTGTAAAGAGTTAAAAACGAGAATAATACATTTTTTTAAATATTCTATTTTTTTTTAAATATTCTGATCAAGACGGAATTGGAATACTGTTCGCTTTTCAGTTGAGTCCAACTTTAATTTAAGAGGTCATGATGCAAAAACGTTTGTACAACGACCAAAGGGCAAAATATTGGACCGAAAATACACAAATAAAATTATTAAGTTTGGCGGTGACAATATTATGGACACAGGCAAATTCTAAATGAAGTAATGTATCCATACGCTGGAAGTTCCAACATGGCAATGACCAAAAACACACCACCAAAGTTGTAACCGAATGGCTACAATCTAATGCAATTCGTGTTTTGGAATGGCCACCCCAATCTCCAGATCTCAATCCGATAGAAAACCTATGCGAAATTGTTGATCGAAAAATACGAACACGAAATTACACAAACAAAAATTTAATTGACTCCATTTCCCGGCGTTGTGAGGCAGTACTAAAAATAATGTATAGCCAACCAAAAATATGGTAAAAGTTTTCAATTATTATAGGTATAGTAAAAGCATAAAAGTGAATAATTTTAAGTTTTGTTATATTTTTAAATATTTAAAACATGCTAATATTTAAATTAATAAAAAATGTTTTAGTTTTATGATCCAATTTTCGGTATTGACCGTTCAAGTCATGAAAAATACGTTTTGCTAAAAGTTTCCATTGTATTGTCACTTATTGTATGTCATCGTAAGACTAAGTCACATTATTTCAGTTTGATTACATTATTGCATTTCGGTATAACTTAGTGCTGATATTTGTAACTATCAAAAATTTGTAATCAAACTACAGGGCGCAACTACAGGTACATATGAATATATTGTAATGGAATTTGGCATATAAGCTTTTACCGGCCATAGCAGCAATATTCTCGGGTGTACGCACTGTTTTTGGCTTTTCATGCTTTGGTTTATCGATGAGGATGCCAGTTTCTTTCACTTTTTTCACAAGATAACGAACATACGGAGCTGACGGTGCTTCTCTTCTTCCAAAATCCGTACGCAATTTTCGCACACATTCTGCAACATTACCATGATTTTCAAAGTAATGTCGCAATATTTCCCAGCGTTGTTCAAGCGTATACACAACCATATTCGTTCAGCGGAAGGATAAAACTAATTATCTGTCAAATCAGACATGAGCTAAGTGTTACCATTCACGAAATAAGCACTAGTTGAAAAAAAAAAAAAAAACGTTAGATGGCGGACCCTTTATTTGTAACATAACTATTTATACCCTATACCACTATGTGGTTTGGGTATAATGACTTTGTGCTGCTGTTGTAACTTCCAAAAATATGTGACCTAGACCCATCATTTATTATACCGATATACTCAGAATCACTTTCCGTCCGTTCGTCCGTCCGTCTGTGTGTCCATGTAAACCTTGTAATCAAACTACAGGTCGCAACTATGAATATATTTTGATGAAATTTGGCATGTAAGCTTTTATCGGCCATAGGATGATCGCTATTGAAATTGGTGAAATTCGGTCCATGTTCAGACCTAGTCCCCATACAAATGACCCCTATGAAATCGACATAAATTGCCATAAGATCCAAATTATCATATAGATCTTAGTCAAATTGGGTTTGTATGTGCTTCTTATATCCATTAATCAGAAGTCCAGAAATAATCCCTATAGGATAATTCTTAGTCATAGGCCCTATATAGAGCTGCTTCCCAATCTTAACTTAAATCTATGAAAAACCGAAAATATTGCACAGATTTTTCTCAAATTTGGTTCGTATTATATATTTTTCTAAACATAAGTGACTTTACCGAATATGGTCAGGATCGGTCCATTTTTCGACCTAGTCCCCATATAAATATAGCATCCGATAAGAACTTTTTCATATCTGCAGCCAAAAACTAATAACAATGCCACTCAAATTTGGTTTATTCTTATTTTCTATATCGAATTAGTTGGACCGAAAGATAGGGTCTCTAAACCATGGTATGGGGTATTCTATAGTCGGTCTAGACCGACTATAATTTTCTTACTTGTTTTAAATTAATTTATTATTGTAGCTGATAAAGTTCTTAAGTTTTGTAACTTTTTAAATACCCAGTCTTTCATCCAGCTTATTTATCGAAAGAAATCGCATTGAATGGAGGCAGAAAACCTGGGTCTACCATCGACAAGCGGCATAAAAGCATGAGCGGTGCAATCGATTGTTATCGCAGCATCGAATCTGCTCTTCAGTGTTTTCACGGTTTCCTCATGATCCTCTTTGCTACTAAAACTATTTTAGTTTCTTTACAATAAATCTCTGCTCAATGGAATAAAGCAGTCGCATATAAGATGCGAACGTGATGAGAGCATTGGAGACTATACTTCGCTGCATTTCTTTTCAGGTTTGGTCCAATATCCTCACATGCGCCTTTACCATGAGCAGTTATTTTAGTATTATCTTCTGGTACTCATAAACTACAACGGTATCATATTTTAAATCCTGGGATATGATTGCCACACTTTTGTGTTCCACTTTTTCATCTTTCATGTAGTAAATAACTACTGTGAATTTATAGTTGCTTGGTCGTTATTGAAGTGGAAAGCTGAAGAACATAGTTATAGTTTTCTGCGAAATCATATGAAATAACGAATTCACCAGATTTCAAATGTATCTTCAAATCCTTGAAGAATGACCATTGCTCTTTGACTAAAAAGTCATGGGTTCTCAAGTTTAGCAATCCTGTACACATTACTGAAAAACCGTTGTCTTGAGTTACAAAACATTTTTTTTTGATAGATATCCCACTCGCGAACAAAAAGCTCTTAAAGGAAAACACCTAAGCTTTCTTTTAGGCAAAAAAGGCCTTATTTTTTTTTAAAAAATTCAAAACAATTTTTTTTTTTTTTAATTTTTTTCCGAAAGATTGAAGAAATAGCTATCAAAACTATTTGGGACAAATTTTGCTAAGAATAATAGGTAAAAAGTTAGATGGATGAGAAAAAACACCTGTTTGGCCAAAATGTCAAATTTTTGGCCCCCTTTAACTCAGATAGTTGTGGAAAAATTGTGTCTAAACTACTATCCAATAGGACTAACCTTGCTGCAATTTCATCCCGATCGGAAGACATCGGTTACAAAAGTTGGTTCATAAAAAATTCAATGTATTTTTTATAATAATTTAGTATTACGTTTACCATATTGTTTACGTTTTCAAATATTTTGTTTACGTTCGTTATAAATAGGGCGATAGTCCAGATATTAGTGTAAACGTAAAACCCAGGTGGAGAGTATTAAAGATTCAGCATTAATTTGAAAATGGAGAAAAATCGACAATATTACCATTCTTCGTCATTTTTTTGGGGTTTGATACGAAGGCAGTTTGAACTTCCCCATTTGTAAATAAACTACTGTAAAGCTGCGTTTATTAGTTTCTGTTTTAATGACGATGAAATCAGACTACCTCGTGAATTTTTGCAAATATGCAATAAGAGTGAATTTCGAGTGCTCTTAAAACATTATTATTTGTGGAAAAAAACCATCACCGAAAGCGAAGAATGGCTTGGTAAATACTATGGGGACTCACTGCACCATTATCAACTTCAATGATTAATAAGTGGTTTACTGAATTCCGCCGTTATGGTCGTACCAGCACAGAAATCGTCGAAAACTCCATGGAATGATATTGCACAATCGGAAAATTAGAGTGCCTGAGGTGGCTGAGGCTGTAGGGATCCAACTGAGCGGACACATCATATTTTGCAAACTTATGTGTTTGGATATGAAAAAGATATTGAAAGGAGTTTTAGAGCCGTTTCGTAACCGTGAACGAAATATGGAACCATCACAACGCACCAGAAATCAGTCAAAGTAGTGATGAACGTGCTCTCAAGAAGGTCAGGGTGTGTCTGTCGGTCAACAAAGTCATCGCGATAGTTTTTTGGGATGAATGCGGTATCATTCACATCGAATACCATGAAAAGGGTAAAACGATCACCGACAAATATTATTCACAGCTATGACGAATAATAAAGTGTTCTTCCATCTTGACAACGTACCAGCGTACACGTGTGCTGTCGCCCTGGCAATAATCCACAATTTGGGCTATGAACTGTTACCCCATGCAGCCTGAAGAAATGGCTCGGCGGTAGGAGATTTGGTTCGAATGAACAGGTTATTAATGAACAGGTTATTACTATTAGTTGGAAGGAATAAAAACAAATTGGGAAAACTTTGGACTAAATGTATCGCTGTAAAAGGAGACTACGTTGATATAAGTTGGAAATACAAATGGGACGAACGACGAATTTTTCGTTCCGAATATTCATCGTCAGAAATAAAACGCATTTGTGTATATGAAAATGCAACAATCAGTGCGTCGAACGAAATACGTAGTGCGTAACGAACTCTGCGATAGGTTTATTTCTATTTCTTACGCCGACGAACGACGAATAAATTGGTGTAGAGTGGCCGTATTTTTTTTTAGTTTTTCAAATGTTTTAGTAAATAAAGTTATTTTTGTCTTTAACCCTTTCATGACCAATGGGACGTATATGTTCCATTTTTATTTTTTTCTTATATTTTCCACATTTTCCAACCGATTTTGTTAAAGCTGACTTCAGTCGACAGAAGATAGTTTTAGCTTTCGGAATCAATCATGTCCTGCATAACAAAATTAATATTATCGACATCGACATTTTTTGCGGCTAAAATAGCTCTTTTACTTAACCAATCATAGTTACGATATTGATTTTGAATGTCGGGGAATACATTTGAAATTAACTCATCGCGTGACGATATAAATTAACAAAAATTTTATTGGATATTTTAATAGTTTGATTTGTTCGGTTAATATTGATTTTACCATTACCAAGCTCAAGTAGTTGTTTTGAAAATTGGTCAGCCATTGGATCATTTTCTAATCGTACTCGCATGTTTGTTGTTAATTTTATAGTTTGAACGCTACTCCATAATGTTGATGAATTTCAGCAGCTATTTATGAGTTGATTTTGGTTTGACTGGCAATGTTTGACGAAAATCTCCAGAAAATAAAATGAGACCTCCACCAAAAAGTCTTTCATTGCCTTTCAAATCTTTTAAAGTTCTATGTAATGCTTCTTAGTAATGTTTGTGAGCCATGGTACATTCATCCCAAATAGTAATACTGCATTTTTGCAGAACTTTTGCCATACCAGAATGTTTTTTGATATTACATACGGCATTCTCATTTGTTTGTACGTTTAACGGTGATTTGAGTGCTGTATGAGCTGTATGATCACCATGCAATAATGTTGGGGCTATTCCGGACGAAGCAATAGCCAATGCAATTTTTCCTTCCTTTTTGGTTAGAATATTAGAAAAAATATTTGGCATCACCTAACATACGTACATACCTGTTTTCAGTAAATTCGCACTGTAAATAAGAATATTCGAAATAAATTTACCCCAGCGCCACCTATCGGGTCCATTTTTACGCACAAAAATTTCATATGACGAAACATATGCACATTCTGAATTGCAGTCAAATCGCACTGAAAATAAGAATTTTTTTATAACTTGACCCCAACGCCAGCTAGAGGGTTAAAACTAAAAAAACACAGAAGAGCTCGAACCGGATCTCAACATTAACAAGTCCCCGGGACCGGATGGTATACCAGCACTGGTGCTGAAACAGTATCGTGCGGGAGTCTTTCCCTCTTGCTGGACGGTTGCTAATGTCCAGCCAATCCCTAAAAAAGGTGCGGCTAATAACCCTGAAAATTGCAATCTGCTCTGCGTTCTCAAAGGTGATGGAGAGCATGATCAATATCCATCTTGTGAACTACCTAGAGGCCAACTCACTTCTTAATGATCGACAGTATGGCTTCCGTAGAAATCGTTCCACGAGAGACCTGTTAGCTCTACTTTCTGAGCGCTGGAGTCGATCCATTCGCAATTTTGGCGAAAGTGGTTGCTCTGGATATTTCCAAGGTATTCGACCGTGTATGGCACGGTGCATTGATATCAAAGCTTATTGCATTTGGGGTCGGTAATGACTTCTCTCGATTTATATCGAGTTTTCTCAGAGACCGAACAATACGTGTTGTTATTGATGGGGTCTCATCTAATGAGTTTCAGCTTAATTCAGGGGTACCCCAAGGTTCCGTTCATTCTCCTTCTCTTTTCCTTATCTTTCTGAACGACCTTCTTGGCCAAACTTTTAACTCTATATACTCTTTCGCAGATGAAGCAGCATTTGTCATTCATTTTCCTTTAATTGTAGGCCAAGCCTCTTGGAGGTTGGGGGCAAAAGGCGGACAATGAATGACACACTCAATCAAGACCTCTTAATCTCCGAGTGGGGTAAAGCGAATAGGGTTGATTTTAATGCGCTGAAGACTCAATGTTGTATGTTGACCCATAGGGCCATGGAATCAACAATGTCATCTGTATATATGGGTGGTATAGGTATTGAGGAATCGGATACTCTTGATGTTCTAAGCATGAGAATTCAATGTGATGTTCGTTGGAACGACCATGTTTTTCAAGTGTCGAAAGAAGCATTCAAGTGTCTTGCTTTTCTAAAACGGTTTAAAAATTACTTCACTCCTTCTGATCTCCTTAAAATCTATACATCCGACCGAAAATGGAATACAACTCCGATATATGGGTAGGGGCTTCAAAGTCTATTTTGGAGCTACTCATCAATGACAGTATGGTATCCAATTCTATTGATTCATTGGAACACCGTCGGAATGTGGGTTGTGTAGCACTGTTCTATAGATATTACCATGGGAAATGTTCTTCTGAGATTAGCGAACTTATTCCAAGTGCCCGAGTTTCGGTTCACTCTACCCGCTTCTCTAGTAGATCACATCCGTTTGTAGTCTATTGTCCAGTTGACCGCACAACGCATTACAGAGAGAATTCGTTTATCAGTCGAACTAGCCGTATATGGAATAAACTCCCCGCAGAGGTCTTTCCTGACAGTTATAATCTAATAAAATTTAAGTCAAATATCCACAAACACTACTCCCTCTCTCCTCCTTCCCATAACCTATTTTCCTGAAATCAACACAATGCACTGCATTTTTGGGGGGCATCCCCTGAGTGTTGGTTAACAAAAAAAAAAAAAAAAAAAAAATAAAAAAACCGAACCTATGGTGCAAATCTTAGCTCGACAGCTATTGTGGTTTCTGAGATCATTCGTTACAAAGAAATGAACCAACGTTTTTATATACATATATAGATTAAATTAAAAAAATTAAATTAAAAAAATAAAAAGACTTACAAGAAGATTAATTCTAAATATCCCAAAAATATAAAATCGATTATGGTAATCATCGAAGCAATTTCAGTTTTTTGTGAAACAAAAAGGTTTTTTACAAAAGGAACGATTTTCCCTTCCATTTTTAGTACAAACTAAAAAAGTAGTAATCGATTCTCTGTGATCTATATTTAAAAATTTACAACAAATACAAAACCAAAGCTACAGTTATTTATGTAAAAAATAAAAACACAAATCACTGACTTGCTTTGAGCGGAGTAAATAAGTTGCTAATTTTGACCGTTGACGACCAATGGGACATATATGGCCCATGGATTTTTTCCTTGAAGGAATTAAAAAAAATATTTTAGACGACACTTTTGTTAAGAAATGTTGGGTCGTTAAGTGCGAATCCACAAAAAAAATAAAAATTTTCCAGCAGTTTAGGTTTGGTCGTGAAACTTAACCCTTTCACGACCAAACCTAAACTGTTGGAAAATTTTTATTTTTTTTTGTGTTTTATATTTTATTTATAACTTATAGTTACATAAAATCTATTTTTAATTATATAATTTTCTTTCACATAGTTTTTTGTTAATATGTATTCTTTTAGTGCTTCTTATTTTTAAATATGGTCACACTATCAGCTGCAACATGTAAACAAAAATAACATAAAATTAATTTATTAATGAAAATTTATGTAATTTTTTCAGAATTAAAAAACTAAACGTTGCCGTACAAAAATAGAGGCTTTTACCATCGTGAACATGATGTTTACAATTGAAATAACTCGTATAAAGTTAAAAATTCTTTTATTCGTATTTTTCCAGTATTTATTTATATAAATTACAAACAATTTCAAATGACGTTACAGCTGTTATGTGAATTCGTCGTAATTGTATATCATTCGACGAATTTACGCAACGAATTGTTGCCGATAAATTCGTCGAAATTCGTCGTTCGTCCCATTTGTGTTTCCACCTATATTTATATTTTATTCAAAAAGTCATTGAGTTAGTCTTGGTTTACATATGAATTTTTTCTTTCTGAAACTGTTTAAAATTCTCTTTTAAACTTTCATCCGTGTCTACACACTGAAATTTTTGTATTGAAATTCGGGATTTGTTCATGTTTGCTTTATCATTTTATCTATTTATTTTATCTTTTTATTTCATTAAATTAACTATTTCAATTTATTATCTTTCTTAACACAAACGAACATAAAAATTAAAGAAAACGTAAAATAACTTCACTTTGAAAATTACGATGTAAGAAACAAAAGAGAATTTCAGAGTACATGAAAGTATGTAACCCCTGCCATTCTTCTCTCCCGTCTCACCAATAAACTCAAGACTCAGCAAGAAAACTTTCATGTGTAAACCAGCACTTAAGGTGCTATTACATGATGTGTTTTTTACATATGTACTGTCAAATTTTCCCACAACAAGTTGTACACATCGTGTGATACATATGTTACATTGTTTATGTACAATACATGAGGAAAGTCACATGTACATTTTTCAATTAGAAGAGGTTCTATTTTTGCATGACAAACATATGAAAATACAACACTGCTTGTGGCGAAAGAAAAACAGAGTAAATTTTAAAGATTAGTATTGAAAGAAAAATAAATTGTTTAGTATTAATTAACAATTAAAAAATATATAACCTTTTTTTTAACAATAAATTTTTGTAAATTCACAAATTAAATCAGCTGTTGTTTACATTTAGAGGTTATGTCATACGGAAATACATATGCCCGTGTGATAGCAAAAATTATGAATCGTATGTAAAAGATAATTTTGACAGACATGAGGAATTTCATATGGATAAAAAAGTGACAGTACATATGTAAAAAAACACTTCGTGTAATAGCACCTTTATTAAACCGCCCTCTTGTGTGCCCAAAATTAAAAAAATATATAACTTTTTTAAAAAATATTTTTTTTATTATTTATTTAATAAAATGCATTGTTTAATAAAAATTTGCCGTTTTTTTGCATATCGCACACCTAGTTCAAAAGTGACTCAACTTAAAATTTTCATTTTTCAGAAATCGATAAAAAATTTATACCAATTGAAACATAAAGAAAGACATAACTGTTTTTTAGCAACAGTTAACAACAATAAAACACACTGATATTTTTTTTTATAGATAATCAAGTGTATTGTGTATAGTTTGAGCATATAAACCCGAAAAATAAAAATTTTGAGTAGAATCACTTTTGAACTAGGTGTGCGATATAATGTTTACATTACTTGCTTTTTTTTCTAAACTAATTGTAATTTTATTTTCTACATGTATATTTCCAGTTTTTCCCACGATGGTTGGCCCCAAATGTTATGACCTTTCTTGGTTTTTTATGCACTGCTTTGAATTTCTTTCTTCTATCGTACTATGATTGGAATTTTTTTGCCAGTTCTGGATTGGAGGGTACCAAACCCATACCCTCCTGGGTTTGGCTATGTACAGCCATTAATATTTTCTTGGCCTACACTCTGGATGGTATCGATGGCAAACAGGCCAGACGTATTGGTCTGTCGGGGCCTTTGGGTGAATTATTTGATCATGGATTAGATTCGTATACAGCTGTATTGATACCAACATGTCTGTATAGTATATTTGGTCGTGCCCCCCAGTATTCGGTAACGCCAATGCGTATGTATTATGTCTGCCTGATGGTATTCTTTAATTTTTATGTATCCCATTGGGAAAAGTATAATACGGGTGTTTTATATTTACCTTGGGGCTACGATTTAAGCATGTGGGGCTCAACAGCTATGTACCTAATTACATGGTGGTGTGGTTTTGAATTTTGGAAACGCGAATTACCATTTGGTGTCTCGCTGGGAGTGGCCATAGAGTTTGTTCTACATATTAGTGCAATGTCTAATATGCCAATGGTTGTTGTTAATGTGTATAAGTGAGTATTCATCAAAAGACAACAATTATTTAAATTTAATTTAATTTTATGATATCTTCTTATAGTTCTTATGCTCAACGCACTGGTAAAATGCGACCCTGTAAAGAGGCCATTCGTCCCCTGTGGCCATTTTTAACATATATGGTTTTACTTCTTGTTTGGCCCCAAATATCACCCAATAATATCATGGAAAAAGATCCACGTGCTTTGTTTATGCTCAGCGGTACTATATTCTCAAATATCAGTGTAAGTTAAATCAAACAAACGAACAATTATTTAGTATATTTTGAAAGTTTGTAAAACTATCAGTTTTTATTTTGTTATTTTGAACTTTTGTGGGGTTTTTTTTAGAAAAACACGCAACATTTTATAATTATAAATTCTTTTTGTTTCACTGATAAGTTTAGTCCCACCATATATGAATCAGAAATGTTATCTTTTGTTTAATTTCATTTTACTGACACCTCTACTATTTTTATTTCATATAATTTTAATAAAGCATGGGGTGAATAATGGTAATAGTCATAACAAAGATTTATGATTAATTACGAAATATTTATAGAGTCATAGCCGATAACAATTTATACTTAGATTTAGATTTTTAACCTTTCGTATGTATGCTTATGATGCAGAACCACATCATACAAGTTATTTTTTATTTTTTTGCGGTTTTACATTGCGTTTAATTTGTATTTGTCTGATCTGTTAACACTAAAAGGAGGCTGGTGTTTTTGTAACTTCTGTGTTTTGCCTAAATTGTAACATTTCTGTGTTGAATATTTTTTGTAAATAAAGTGAAACTATACATATTTTTTACCATCTTGTCGATGTTTGAATTGTACCCAAAACAGGAAAACGGTGCTTTACTCTGCAAAACGAACTCGATCCAGAGGTTAGAAAAGGACCAACACCAACAAATTCCAAACCAAACAGTCCGGCAGGCTCAAATTGGCCATTGGACTGCCTGGTCCGAAAGGAGACTGAGGTGCAAATTTCCTAACTGCACTGTGTTTTTATAAAAGAAAGAATTGTTTTTAAATTTTTCATTTTAATCATTAAGTTATGATAATATTGTTTGTCTTTATTTCAGGGAAGTTACTTTCGAAAATAGGGTAAATCGGGCATCATTGTGTTAAGATATAACCTAAAATATTGTGAAACCTCTAAAAAAAAATTAAAAAATTCCGTGTTTGTTGTAATAATTTAGTATAAAATTTATCAAATTGTTTACTTTTTCAAATATTTTGTTTACATTTGTTATAAATAGTGCAACAAGTCCATATATGAATATAAACTTAAAACACAGATGGAGGATATCAAAAATTAGGCATAGCCGAATTTAACACTCTTATTTTTATACGCCATACCACTATGTGGTCAGGGTATAATGACTTTGTGCTGAAGTTTGTAACTACCAAAGATATTTGACCTAGACTCATCTGTTATTGTACCGTCGACTCTGAATCACTTTCTGAGTAGATTTAGCGATGTCCGTCCGTCCGTCTGTCCGCCTGTGTGTCCATGTAAACCCTATAATCAAATTACAGTTGGCAAATATGAATTTAGTATGTGAGCTTCTATCGGCCATAGGACGAACGCTTTGAAATTGATGAACATCGGTTCATGTTCAGACCTAGTCCCCATACAAATGATCGACTTAAATTACCATAATATCCAAATTATGCTATAAATTTCGGTCAAATTGGGTTTATATATGGTTTTTACATCCATTTATCAGTAGTCCAAAAATAAATACTATAGCACAATTCTTAGTCAAAGCCCCCATAAGAAGTTGATTCCCGATCTTCAATTAAATCTATCAGAAACAAAAATATTGCACAATTTTTTCTCAAATTTGGTTTGTATATGTTTTGGGCAAAAAACAAATGACCTTACCAAATATGGTCAGGATAAGTCCATTTTTCGACCTAGTCCCCATACAAATACAGCATCCGATATGAACTTGTTCAGATCTGCAGGCAAAAAAATTAATAAAAATTCTAATTAGTTGGACCAAAGAACAAAAGTCAAACTTGTTTTATTTTGACTTTTCAACTATAAACAAAAACCACATCGAAGTTGGAAAACTTGATATACGAAGGGTTAAATTACCAGGCCGAACAATTTAATGTCGAAGTGTCATAATGGAGCTTCAGGATTGGGGTATCCCGAAAAATATCCTTAAATAATTTAATTCTTTCTTGAAAAACCGCACGGCAACCGTTAAAGTAGATAGATACTTCTCAATGACGCACTCACTGGATGATGGTGTACCTCAGGGTTCCCCCTATCCGTGGTTTTATACTCTGTGTATGCGAACTCTTTGGCCAAAGCTGTTGAAAACCTACCAGGTATCGACTACATTGGCATTTATACCGACAATGTTTTTGCAGTGGCTTCGGGTAATCAAGAAGTAATTCAATTAAATTTAGACAATCTTGATACGAAGATGCTTCAGTAAGCTAAGAGCAGAGGTGCTGTTATACCAGTCCATAAATCAGAAATTCTTCAAGTTTGTAGAAAAAGGCACGGGGAACCTAATTTCTATTAGAGACGTTAATATTGAACGAAATTTGGGTTTGCTTCTTACCAGAAATCTTCTTTGGAACAGTCATGTCAAACAGTTAACTTATAAACTAAGTAAAATTAACAACCTGCTGCAGCTCATTTGTTCAAGGAATAAAGGTTCTCATATAGAAACAGCCCTTAACATATGTCGTTCTTTATTAGATAAAATTAATACCTCCATCAACAACTGCTTCAGAACAGCCTCTGGTCTGCTTCGAACAACGCCATCTGCCTGCCACTGCTAACGTTATCTCTATTTTAAGAAACTCGAAAATTTCGTTACCACAGAAGCCAATAACAGCCAGGTTTTCTAATGATTTTGTTCAGGCAGATGATGGTTTGAGTCATTTCATCTAAAACAATACTGATCCAATGTGTTTCAAGAGAATATTCGCTGAGAAAATGTCATCTTTTTCTCCAAATATGATTTATTATACAGATGGATCCTTCAACAATATGCAATAGTTAAACAATTATCAACCACACAGTTTGAAACTATTAAAGAGCCTCGATTACCAAATTATACGGGGATTTTCACGGCGGAGATTGCAAGTATTAAAACAGTCATTGGTCTTGCCATTCAGCATGGTGGAAAAACATTAATTTGTACCGATAGCCTAATCACAACGGTGTTTATGATGACATTTTACAGTTGGACAATGCAACTCAACAAATTTTAATTCTATGGATAACCTCGCACATTGGAATTGAAGGTAATGAAAGAGCTGATTATGGTGCTGAAAAGGCACTATGAAAAACAAAAAGAAAATTAAGGCTGGGTGATTGTGTTTTTTATGATGCAAAATTTGTTTGTGTCTAAAGTTATTTGTTACCAAAAAAAAAATGTTTGCAAAAGATCCTGGGTTTTTCGTCTATGACACTAATTGGTTGCGAAAATAGGGGGTGGGTAATGTAAAAGAACCTAACAACGAACAAGTGTAACTTTTATGATGCTAAATAGTTTTTGTGTCTTAAAGGTGCTATTACACGAAATGTTTTTTACATATGTACTGTCACTTTTTTTATCCATATGAAATTCCTCATGTCTGTCAAAATTGTCTTTTACATACGATTCATAATTTTTGCTATCACACGTGCATATGTATTTCCTTATGACATAACCTCTAAATGTAAACAACAGCTAATTTAATTTGTGAATTTACAAAAATTTATTGTTAAAAAAAGGTTATATATTTTTTAATTGTTAATTAATACTAAACAATTTATTTTTCTTTCAATGTTAATCTTTAAAATTTACTCTGTTTTTCTTTCGCCACAAGCAGTGTTGTATTTTCATATGTTTGTCATGCAAAAATAGAACATGTTCTAATTGAAAAATGTACATGTGACTTTCCTCATGTATTGTACATAAACAATGTTTCATATGTATCACACGATGTGTACAACTTTTGTTGTGGGAAAATTTGACAATACATATGTAAAAAACACATCATGTAATAGCACCTTAAGTATTTTATTACCATCTTTTATTAAAAACCAATCAATAAAAACAATTGTAAATAATTTCAACGTAAATCAGGAAAAAATGGCCAATAAAATTTTAAAATATTTTACATTGTAAACAATTTGCAACGTAAGTCATAAAAAAGGGTCAATACAATTTTAATAAATTTGGTTGAAACAATTGTTGTCGTTTTTATCGGGGTGTATCAGATCGCGAATTGATATTTCAATTTTTAGCAGTTCACGAGCCAGAACACGAATTTAAATTATAACTGAACTCGAACCTGTTTATTGTACATGTTCAATTTTTTCTTAGTACACGAGCCAGAACACGACTTAAAATATAACTGAACTCGAACCTGTTTATTGTACATGTTCTGTTTTTTCTTACAACACGAGCCACAACACGACTTAAAATATAACTGAACTCGAACCTGTTTATTGTACATGTTCTGTGTTTTTTTTTTCAGTACACGTACCAGAACATGAACTTCAAATAAAGCAACACTCAAAAATGTGTGCTTTATGTGTGATTGAAACAAAAAGTATGTGATACAAAAATGTTCGTGTAAATAACGAAATATTAAAACGAACACAGTCATGGTTGTGTTGGGCACCGAAGAAAATTTAAAAACAAACATAATTGATATGAAAATAAAAATATGTGTGTGTTGGTCTAAGTTATGTTTGTTTACATATATGTACGAGTTTTTTATTCAGTGTGTGTTTTTTTCTGAACTCTGCTTTTTTCAGACTTTACGAAAATTTCGTTCTATGGTTTAATTTTTCCGACAAGCTGTTACATAATTCGGGATCAGTATTAAATTATCCTTTCAAAAGGCTATAAAACTTCAAAATCGTATGAAACCTCGCCAAGAAATAGCAAATGCCCCAGACCACTTTTGTGCCAAAAAAAAATAGGTCATGAAATTTGATAGCATTTTTTTGAACTTTGAGAAATTGATTAAAGCCATCATTTTTTTGTGGTCTCTATACTTATAAGTACTCAGATATGAGGTATTGTTTTATTACCACGTTGTTAACCTATTGCGCATTGAGACCGAAAATTGGAAATTTTTTGATAAAATTTTTAAAACTCCTTTTTCAAGTTTTAAAAAATTTTCTTAATCAAAATTTAAAAAAATTAATATATTACTTTAATAATGTAATAAATGTTCAAATTTATGCTTTATGTTTTTGTTAGTTCGAAAATTAATTAAAATTTATTTAAATGTGATATAATCCCAGATTATTGTAAGTTTTAATTGTTTTTGTATTGAATTTGTATTAATGTTATGCTCTATTTATTAAATAGACGAATTCCCTTGAAAAAGTCGACAAAAAATCGACGAAACGTCGGGAAAAATATGTAATTAATTTGTTTTATTTACATCAACAACAATAGGCCCAAATAGCTTAATAAAGGAAACTTTAAACCACATAATTAACACTTGGCCAAATAAAAACAACAAGATATATTACTTTAAGGTTTTATTAAATACATGTTGCAGATTAACTGTGTGAATTTTTAAGTAAATCCCTCTGCCAGAATTTTTTTTGACAAGGATTTTATTTTTGCGGATTTCGAGAAAACTTGGATTTTTGTGAAATATTCTGTAAATGTACTCTTTCTAAGTACTTTGTATCAAAAATTCATCACTTTTCTACTTTTAAATGTTATATTTTATCTTAATAGCCTAGGGTTTCCGAAAAAAATAATATGACTCCATTAACACTTTTGGAATTGGGGTCACATATGACCCCAAGCTAATAAAAGACAATTTATGCAAAAAATTCAAATATTTGGTAAGCGCTGTCCAATTTTTAGATGCGGCGTTTAAAATATAATAACCAAATGTGTAGAAGTTTCATTCCGAAAATTTGGGATAAATCCGAGAACGTTAACCCATTATTTGCCAAGGCCAGATTTGGATTTTACGATATTTTTAAATAAAAATTACCGAAAACGAGTTTTTCTATTAAACTCGTTGATACCACTATTTAGAATTTAAGAAAAATAATTCGGTTAATTTTTATTTATTTAACCCTTCAGTGCTCCTGAGATCAAAATTATCCATTGTGATATATCTCTGGTGCAATTATCTGCTTATTGCTCGCGAATATAAATTAAAACAACTTAGGTCATATGTTTCAAAAATAGGACGTTTTTTGAAATTCACTTTGATTTAGTTTTGTAATTTATTCCATTAAGAGTAGTATTAATTTAATATTAACTTTTATATATGTTATTATATTTGAAATTTACTTTTATTTAATAAACTATTTAAAACTGGGAAATAAAATGGTAGAAGTTTCAAAAGATGTAGGTGGCATTGAAGATAATATAAAGCGACCGATTATAAAAAATCAAAAAATGTCAACCATTATAAGTAATGGCATCTTCACCGATTGACCTGAAAAATTTTTTTTTGGCGTTTTTTATCAATATCCACCAAATTAGTGGGTGAGACAGCAAGAAATTCAATTATTACTTTATTACATAAAGTAATTTTATAACAAAATTGGTTAAAAATTTTTGCTATTCGCATATTTCTAGGGGGTGAGACCGACAGTTTGAACACTTTTTTTATTAAGGGGCACCCTAGTGCATACTTAGTTTTAGTAAAATCGCACCGTAAATAAGAATATTCGAAATGACTTTACCCCAGCGCCATCTATCGTTTCCATTTATACATACAAAAATTTCCTATGATAAAACATACATACATTCTGAATTGCAGTCAAATCGCACTAAATAAAAAACTAAAAAAAACAAGTAAGAAAATTATAGTCGGTCTAGACCGACTATACGATACCCTATACCATGCGTTTAGAAACCCTATCTCTTAGGCCCAACTAACTGGACATAGAAAATAAGCAAAAACCAAATTTGAGTGGGATTTTTATTAATTTTTTTGGCTGCAGATATAAAAAAGTTCATATCGGATGCTATATCTATAAAGGGGCTAGGTCCAAAAATGGACCGATCCTGATCATGTTTGGTAAAGTCTCTTGTATTTTGCAAAAATATGTACAAACAAAATTTGAGAAGAATCAGTGCAATATTTTTGTTTTTTAATAGATTTAACTGAAGATCGGGAAGCAGCTCTATATGGGGTCAAAGCGATCATTTTTGGACTACTCATTAGTGGATGTAATGAACGCATACAAACCCAATTTGAGTAAGATCTATATGACAATTTGGATCTTATGGCAATTTATGTCGATTTCATATGGGTAATTTGTATGGGGGCTAGGTCTGAACATGGACCGATTCTCACCAATTTCAATAGCGTTCATCCCATGGCCGATAAAAGCTTATATACCAAATTTCATCAAAATATATTCATATTTGCGACCTGCAGTTTGATTACAAGCTTTACATGGACACACAGACGGACGGACGGACGGACGGACGGACGGACGGACGGACGGACATTGTTGAATCAACTCAGAAAGTGATTCTGATTCGATCGGTATAATTAAAGATGGGTCTAGGTCAAATATTTTTGGTTGTTACAAACAGCAGCACAAAGTCATTATACCCAAACCACATAGTGGTATAGGGTATAAAAAAGGAGTTTAACTTCTTATATATAAAATTCTCGTGTCGTGGTCTCTGTAATTGAACTCCTCCGAAACGGCTTGACCGATTCTCATGAAATTTTGTGTTGATATTGGGTAGGTCTCAGAAACGGACAATAGGTATTTTTTTTTTTGATATCTCAAGTGGGCGTGGCACTTATGGCTATCATAGAACTCCAGATATCTGATTTTAAAAGTTCACTTTGTATGGGGGGTACCGCTCCCAGTTGCCATATCAAAAAAAAAAAAAAAATAGACGTTGTCCGATTCTCAGACCTACCCAATATGCGCACAAAATTTCATGAGAATCAGTCGAGCCGTTTCGGTGGAATTTTACTACAAACACCGCGACAGAAGAATTTTATAGAAAATATAAAAAAAAAAACGTTTTTTGCCTCTACTGAAAATTTGTACATTTTGAGTTGACTCACTTTAGAGGTACAGGTGCGATATATTCAAAACAGAGCAATATTTAAACAATATTTAAATGGTATTGAAAAATCGGAAAACTTATTTCCTAACATGTCCTGCGGTGCTTAAATATTTTTAAAAATTTTATTATAGTTTGTAAATAATATTTTCTTCGTTTATTTTTTCTCATTCTTTGCAGTGCCGTTTAATAGTTGCCCAAATGTCCAATACACGCTGTGAATGTTACAACTGGATGACATCTATTTTTGCGACAAGTATTGCAATTGGTCTCTGGCAGCCTAGTTTGGAACGTTTTATGTTATATTTTTTACTTGTATTCACAACTCTAAGTCACTGGCATTATGGTGCATCGGTTGTCAATCAAATGTGTGTACATTTTAATCGTATTTGTTTTAGTGTACACATGCGCACACCAGCAGTATCCCCCAAATTATTGCTTTCCTCCTCTTCTAACAATTCCATCAAAGCTAATAGTGATAGTTCGACAACAATAAGCTCAAATTCAAATAGTCCTTCTTCGACATCCATGTCCACTTCCAATATTGAAGGTTCTACCAACAAATTAGAATAATGTTTTTAATATTTAAGTTTAAAATATTTTTGCTCTTATATGTTGTTCTCTTGTTATAAGTTATTATGGTTTAAATTTTTTTTTAGGTTCCCAAAAAATTGCACAAATTGTAAACAAATATTTGTAAAGCTAAAGGCTGTTTATTTTTAAACTGAGATTATTGTAAAGGTTTGTATTAGATAGATTTTTTTTTTAAATTTAAATTTTTGTTAGAAAATATTACTTTTGTTTGTTCAAATATCATGTCATAAAAATATCACATTTATCCATTTTGCTTACCCTTTATCATTGTTACGTAGTATTTGATATGTATTTGATATCAATCGAAAATATTCTCGAAAATATATAAAATATATTTTACTAAACAAAAATCGTAATTGTGTAAAGTATTTATTGATATATATTTTTTTTTTTATTATGTTACGATTTTATTTAATAAAACGAAATGTTTAGGTTTGCCTGAAACAAGTTTGTAGTTAATTAAAAAAATTTTAAATATCTCATTACGTTTCGTTTTATAAGACGAGCCCATTAGTATATTTTTTGTTTATTTGTTTATTAATTTTTTAATTTAATTTATGTGTGTTTTATAACAAATTTTAGTAATTTTAAAATGTTTGCAGCTTTGAAGGGTTTTGAGATGGAAAAATAAATGTAATAGCAGATAACTGAAAATTGTAGATATTAATTTTAGTTTGGTTCAAATATTTTGTAATTCAATTTAATATTTTTTTTTTAATTTTCTGTAATTCTATTTTTATGTTATTTATCTATTTTTATTTCAAATATGAAAGTTCGAAATTTTCAACTTCGTTTTTAAAATTTGTTTGTTTAAACTCAGCCTAATTCTATTTAATAATTTTGTGAGATATGTTGTATTATTTAAAATTTTTGATTTAATTAAGTTTTGAAAATTACATATTTATTTTTAAAGTTTGATATTTTAAAAATTTTTATATTTAGGTACTTTTGAAAATTTAAAAGTTTTTTTAAAATTATATTTGCAAATTTACATTTACGTTTCATAATTAGAGAATTTTTATATTTTATTTTGAAAATTTTAAAGTTTTTTTACTTTGAAAATTAAAACAAAAAATAATAAATTTTATAAATTAAAAAATATAAATTTTATAAATTAAAATTAAAAAAATTAAATTTGAAAATTTGGAAATCAAATTTAAATTTAAAACATCAAAATTTAGAAATTGTAAATTAAAATCCATAATTTTTCAATTGAACAAATGAACTAAAAAAAATAAATTTGAAACTTTGGAAATGACAAAATTAAAATTTTTATATGAAAATTTAAAAATTTAAAATTAATTTCGATAATTTTTTAATTCAGGTTTAATTTTATTAATTATATGCTTTATAATATTTAGATAATTTCAAATTTTATAGAAATATATATATATATATATATTTTAATATAAAAAATATTTATTTATTTTAAAAAATATAAGTTGAAAATATAGAAATAAGAAAATTTTAAAATTAAATTAAAAAAATTCGCAATTTATTTTAAATGTCAAAATGTTCTTGTTTTATATAAACTTTTTTTCTATATAAATTTGTAATTGAATTTTAATATCTGTATAATTTTAAAATTAAATTTATAAAATTATAATTAAAAAAAAAACTCCATAAATTTGAAAAAAATAAATTTGAAAACTTAAATAAAATATTATTTGAAAATTTTTATAAAATTAAATTTGAAAACTGAAAAAATATAATTAAAATTTAATACATAAAAATCAAAAAAAGGTTGAATTCATTTTTAATTTATTTTTAATTTAATTTTCATATAATAAGGTTTAATTTTGTAAATTAAAATTTTTAAATTATCAAATATTTTTTGTTCTTGTAAATGAATTTCTTAATTTCTTAATTAATTACTTCAATTTCATATTAAAAATTGTGACTTTACAATGATCAAATCTAAAAAGCTGTTTATTTATTTTTTTAAATTTAAATTGAATAAAATTGAAATAAGATTTTTTTTTTATTTAAAAATGTTCTTGATTTGTTTAAACCTTTTTTTAAATAAATTTATAAAATTACAATTTTGATTTAAAAATTTTTATGTATTTTTGTTATTTAAAAACAAAAAAAGCTAAAAAAAAAATGAATTTAAAATTTTGAAAAATTAAATTAAATAAGTAGAAATTATTATTAAATATTCGGGTTTAATTTTGTAAATACAATTTTTTAATTTTTTTTTATTTTTTTTTTAATTTTCAAAATTTATTTCGCAATTAATTTAGTTAAATTTCTTATTTTAGAAAATTTAGTTTGAATAGAAATAGGAACATTTTAAAATGAAATTAAAAAAAATTTAATTTCAAAATGTTTTGTTTAAACATTTTTTAAAATTTCCATTTAATAATTTTGTAAATTAAATTTAGTATCTATACATTTATGTTTGTAAAATACATTTTCTAGAAGTTAAAAAATTTAAAAAAAAAAAATATAAAATTTTAAATAATGTAAAATTATTTTTTGTAGAATCTTGTAATAAAATTTAAATCAAGAATTAAAATGAAATAATTATGAAATTTTATTTCAAAATTAGATCACTTTAAATATTTTATGTTCTTTAAATTAGAGTTTTAAGAAACCAATCATCAAATTATTATCAATCAATTTAAATAAAATTTGAATATATTATTGAAAAAAAAAAAAAAAGATATATTAAAAATATTTATTTTTAAATTTAAAATGACAAAAAAAATTCTAAACCAAATTGCTTTTTTTTCAATTTAAAAATGAAAAAAATTTTTTTTAATATTTTTTTTGAAAATTCAATTAAACAAACAATTTTTCCAAATAATTTAAAATTTTTGAAGTCTCGAAAGTTTTTTTTATATTTTCTTGTAATTTTATTTTTAAATTTAAAATAAAATAACCAAAAAATTATCGAATTTTATATAATAATCTTTTTTTTTATATTGAATACTGAAAATTCAATAATTTTAAAATAAATGAAATATTTTTTTATATTAAATTTTAAAAATTATCAATTTTTTTTATAAATTTCTAACTTATATTTTGTAAAAAGTTTCTACATTTTCTAATTCTATGTTAAATGTATTAATTAAATTGCCAAAATTAATATAAAATATTAAATTTTTGGATAAAAATAGTTAAGCATGAGGCCACTCGTTCCTCCTTGTCCTCTAGCGTTTGAATACAATCTTCTCTGTCGAGAGTATCCACTGTATATCTTCGGGTATTTAGTATTTGTCAAATTGGTAAACCATTTTTCATTGTGTATAACATTCAGTTAATTTCTCTGCTTGTTTCTCAATTTCTTTCTGTGTTTATTTATATTTCTATATTTGTTTTTTTTTTTTTTTTTTTGATAGTGTTTTCCCATAAGTCCAAAAATGTTCTTGTTCTTCTGACCTCAAGCTTAACTATTTTAACTAAAAGGTCGAAATAACACTCAAATTTATTATTATTATTAAATTTTTTATCTCAAAACCCTATTTTGCAAAGATAAATACAGTATTTTTTGTTAAATTTATATTTCCTATTTTTTTTTTGTCATAACCGTTTGAACCTCATTTTGTATCGTGTATATTATAATTTTATGTTTTATGTAGATTTTAAATATGTGTTATTAAAAAACCAAATTAATTTGTAATAACAGTTCTCTACACTTAATATAACATATTATTGCTACAAAATATTTCTTAAGCTTTTAGTTTGTTTTTTTATTTTAGAAAATGTCAATTTATTGCTAAAGAATACTTAAAATATCTTAATAAGTTTACATACATATATAAACAAACAACTATTAATAATAGTAATAAAATATATATTTTTTGTAATCAATCAAAAGAAATAAAAGACACTTTACATCACACAAAAACTAAGTTATATTGAAATAATAGTCAAGCGCTAGTCAAAAAAATATTTAAATTTTTTCGGTTTATAAAACATATTTTGTTATAAAAATCAGTTTTGTAAAACTGGTACAAAAACAAAATTAAAAATATTTTTATGAAAAGTTGTTTTAAAATAAAACAAATTATAATAAAATATGATAATAAATTATTTAAAATTAAAAAATACTGTTGTTTTTTATTCACAAAAATTAAACACATAAAGTCCTTTTAGTGGGTAATTATCAAGATGTTTATACTACTTAGTTCTAAGGCGAGTAAGTCGCCAGTTGAAAAATTTATTTTTATAAGATAAGGTATTTCTTGACGAAAAAGTATTTCTTAAGAACTTTTTTTTTTTTAAGAAATGACACTTTTTTGAGAAAAGCATTTTTTTTTTAAAGAAAATAACTTTTTCAGGTAAAGGTACTTTTTGAGGAAAATGTTATTTTTTTAAGAAAATATACTTTTTTTAAGAAAAGATTATTTTTCAAGAAAATGTACTTTTTAAAGAAATCTAAAATTTTAAGAAATTTTACATTTTTATGAAATGCTATTATTTAGAATTTTTTTGGTTTAAATTGACTTGTCTGAAATGGTACTTTTATGGTACTTATGGTACTATTTGGAATTTTTTTAAAGAGTGTAGTTTTTTTTTTAAGAAAAAGCACACTTTAATAAGTGTAGTTTTTTTTTTTTAAGAAAAAGCACACTTTAATAAGTGTAGTTTTTTAAGAAAATTTACATTTTTAAGAAAAGGTACTTTTAAGAAAATGTACTTTTTATATCCTATGTGGCCAGAGTTTGTGCTGATATTTTATACCGATTGACTTAGTAGCACTATAGCGATGTCCGTCTGTCCGTCCGTCTGTTTGTCCATGTAAGCCTTGTAATCAAACTACAGGTCGTAAATATGAATATATTTTGGCGACATTTAGTAATAAGCTTTTTTCCATAGTCCGAACTCTATTAAATTTGTTGAAAATCGGGTGCTTGTTCAGACTTATACCCCATACAAATAGCACCTACCAGAGCGGCTTAATCTGTATTATAATCAGTAGTCCAAAAATTATACATATAGGGCCATTTTTTGTCATATTCCCCCATATAAAGCTGATCGCCGATCCTCATTTACATCTACCGTTACTAAATATGGTCAAGATCGGTATATTTCGGAACTAGTTCCAAAATAAAAATAAAATCAGATATGAACCTTTTGATATCTACACGTCACAAATTAATAAATAATACCTTAAAATTTTGTTTATGCGCTTTTTATATTCTATACCACTATGTGGCCAGGTCTTTATTCTTATGTTTGTAACTGCCAAAAATTCTTGACCTGAGTCGATTTAGCGATATTCGTCCGTCCGTCTGTGTATCCATGTATACATTGTAATCAAACTACAGGTCGCAGATATGAATATATTTTGACGAAGTTTAATATATAAGCTTCTATCGGCTATATGATGAACGCTATTGAAATTGGTGAAAATTGGTTTATGTTCAGACCTAGTCTCCACAAAAATAACCCCTATAGTTATATATAATTGAATATCCCTAATAATGCTCCCTTTATTCCTACATTATTATTCCTTATTCATTATTATCTTATTCCATATTTTGTTTAGTTTAATATTTTATTTAATGTTTATCACTTTATATTTTTCATTCAATATTATCCATTACTTTCTTTTTAATTATTATTGTTTTTGTAATTTATCTAAATGTTATCTTTATTATTTCATTATTTCAAACCGGTCTTACCGTTACTTTTAAACTATATAAAAGAACTTAACAATGTAAAATCTGAATCATTATGAAATATTGAGTTCTACGAAAGTGTTGTTTTTAAAATATAAATAAATAAATATTTAAATAAAAACCTAACATTACGCACAAATTGTTTTATTACTGGCGCAGTCGAGTGTTACGAACCAATTTAAAAAAAAAATTGAAGGAAAAGACTTTTAATCGTTTTTTCAACAAGTGAAAATTTTTAAAATAATTTTTCATAAAACAAAAATTGATAAATAAAAAAGTGCGTAATAAAGAACATTTAATAGTTTATCATAATTTACAACATATTACAACTAAAATTAATACAAAGAATTTTAAATAAATTGTAACAGAAAAGTTACAATAAAGAAACAAACACAAAAAACATATAACTAAATATAAGAATATCAAAAGCAGTTTCTTGCTACTAACGACAACAATAAGTCTCCAAATTATAAAATACAACAAAACAGTTACAGCAATTTATTAACATTAGAAGAATAAAAAAAAATACAACAAAATAAGGTCATATTTTTGCAAAACCAATTATTTTGAAAGTGGAATAATATAACCACGATTAAAAAACTTTGATTTAAAAATAAAAACAACAAGAAAGAAAAACTCAAAAGAAAAAACAAAGAAACCAAAAACAAACAAAAAATTGAAAGAGGAAAGAAAAGCAACAAGTTCTTAAAACAACAACTATACATATGTATATTAAAAATTAAATCAAGAAATAAAAAACTCAAAATTCTAACAGACTAGAAAAAAAAACAACAAAAATATCACTAGGAACAGTGATCGAAATTAACAACAACAGTACAAAAATAATAAGCATATCAACAATTCAGCACAAAACAACAATTACTGTTAAGAGAATGGAGGCGTTTAAGTTTTTGTCAGGTGTTCCAGAATTCGATGGGAAAGCTGAGGAACTACAAATGTTTACAAAACATGTTGAGGAGATTCGTCAATATGTTGATGCAGCCCTCGTAACATTATTTGATTTAAGAGTAAGAACAAAAATTGTCGGCAGAGCAAATATTACATTGATAAATAATGACAATCCTTGTACTTGGGAGGAAATTAAGGTAATCTTAAGATTAAATTTTAATATTTCAGATAGTGTAGAGAGCATTATTAATAAGATTAAAATAGCGGAAATTAAGACTAACATAAATGATTTTTATGATTACATGCTAAAATTGTTAACTAAATTAAATTTAAAAACAAGCATAGACAGAGATAATCAACAATGGTTTAGTTGTAGCAATAATGAGAGAATGGTTCTGAAAATTTTTATTAGTAAGCTGCCAAATGAACCAAAACTAGTGATGAATTCTAGAAATCCTGAATCATTACTAAAGGCAAAAGAGATATTAGTCGAAACCGAATATTTTTACTCTAAAAGAACACCTTCTCAATCTTTTTCATCTAATAGCAATCAAAATTCAAGTAATCGTAATAGAAACTTTACTACTTCTCAAGCTCAAACAAACAATCCTAATTATAGTAATTTCAATCAATATATGCAAAATTCTGGAAATTTTCAAACAGGACAAAACAATACTAATTCATATTTCAATAAATACAGACAAAATAATTCTAGACATTTTTGTGGAAATGAAAATAATTATCAGAATTCTAATAATACTTTTCCGAATACTACTTTAAATTCTAGCCAATATCGGCAACAAAATTCTGGAAATTTTAATCAGAATAATTATGGTAATAAAAATGAACAAAATTCTGGAAATTTCAATCAGAATAATTATAGTAATAAAAATGAACATAATTCAGGAAATATTAGTGCACAAAACTCACAACGGACAAGTATAAATAAAACTGCTAAAATGGAAATTGATGATATTAATGTGTCAAATTTTCAATTATTGGCCGAAGAACTCTACCCTGCATAGTGGTGAAAACTAAAACTGTTCCGATAAGATTACTAGTGGACACAGGATCAGGAACTACTCTCATAAGAAGAGGCTTATTTCATAGCTCGTTTAGAACAGAACTTGAACGTCCAATAATTATAAATAGTATATGTTCAAAAACTATTACTACTTCGAAAATTACCATTCCACTATTTAAGGAATTTAATTCACCTAATGCTAAGTTGGAAATGCTAGAAACTGACATATTTAATGATTTTGATGGTATAATAGGGTGTAATATTCTAAGACCATTGGGTGCTAAAATTGATTTGAAGGAAAATTTATTAATAACCTATAATGCGAAAATTCCACTAATATTTGATAATGCTACAGGTGAATATACCGAAGGGGACAAATCATATTTAGAGTCTATATTAGTAGATATAAATTTTAATGAGCCAAGAATGGACTATTTGAATGAAAAATTGAAAACTGAGAATTTGAACAATGAGGAAATTAGAGAGTTAGGAAGGATTATTAGACATTTTAAGGACGTTTTTTATATTGAAGGCGAAAATTTATCTTCCGTAGGTAAATATAAACATAGAATACCCACAATAAATGATATTCCTGTATATTCACGGACGTATCGTTTCCCGGAAATTCATAAGTTAGAAGTAGAAAAGCAGGTTAACGAAATGTTAAAATCAGGTATAATTACTAAATCCTGCAGCCCATATAATGCTCCCATTTGGGTTGTTCCCAAGAAAATTGACAATTCTGGAAATCAGAAATGGAGAGTAGTAGTTGACTACAGGAAACTGAATGAAGTGACAATTGAGGATAAATTTCCAATACCAAATATGGAGGACCTTTTTGCAAAGTTAGGAAACTCACAGTATTTTAGTACTTTAGATTTAGCAAAAGGATTCCACCAAATTCGAATTTTACCTGAAGATGGACATAAGACGGCATTTTCCACTTCAACGGGACATTATGAATTCACGAGGATGCCTTTCGGTCTTAAAAATGCTCCAGCCTCATTCCAGAGGATGATGAATGAAGTTCTACATGACTATATAAATAATATATGCGTTGTCTATTTAGACGATATTTTAGTATTTTCCACTTCTCTTCAAGAGCATATTTTAGCGTTGAAAAACATTTTCCGGAGATTATCCGAGTACAACTTAAAGGTTCAAGTTGATAAATGTAATTTTTTTAAACATGAATCCGAATATTTAGGACATATAATAACACCTGACGGTATTAAACCAAATCCTGACAAGATACAAATTATAGGGAAAATTTCAATACCGAAGACTATAAAGGAGATAAGATCATTTCTAGGCTTAACTGGTTTCTACCGGAAATTTATAGGAGATTATAGCCGAATAGCTTTGCCTATGATTTCATATTTGAAGAAAGGTTCGGTTATTAACGTAAATGATCAAAGATACATTGATTCCTTTAATAAATTAAAGAAAATTTTATGTACAACTCCAGTTTTGGCATATCCAAATTTTAATAATTTATTTGTTTTGACCACTGATGCAAGTAATGAGGCATTAGGTGCGGTGTTGTCGCAGAATGGACATCCCATCGCTTATACATCGCGTACTTTAAATAGACATGAAGTAAACTATAGCGCTATAGAAAAGGAGTTGTTAGCGATCGTTTGGTCTGTGAAATATTTTAGACCGTATTTATTTGGTAGGAAGTTTAAAATCCAGACTGATCATCGCCCTCTTGTATGGCTAAATTCATTAAAGGAACCCAACATGAAATTACAAAGATGGAAGATTCAGTTAAATGAATACGATTTTGACATGGAATATATTGAGGGTAAAACAAACCAAGTAGCGGATTATCTTAGCCGTTTAGATGTAAATGTTTTAGAGGAAGGAGAGCATACAATTCAATCAGATTTAGCCACAATTCATAGCGGAAAGGAAAATTTAAATGATCATATTTGTATTTCGGAATCTCCCGTTAATATATATAAAAATCAAATTGTAATAACTTTAGGAAAAAATTATAAATATGAAAGAGAAAATTTATATGGGAAGAAGATCAGACATACAATTATAATAAGGGAATATTTTGAAGAAAAAGTGCTGGAATTTTTAAAACAGATTTTTCCGATAAAGGGAACTGTTGCAATATTTTGTGACAATTTTGAAATATTTAAATATTTTCAGGAAACTTTAGTGCAATATTTTTCAAATGCACCGGAGATGAAATTTATAAAATGCTCTAAATTAATAAAGGACATTTTTGATAAGGAGAATCTTTTGGAGATAATAGAGAAATACCATACTCAGAAAAATCATAGAGGAATTGAGGAGACATTTTTAGAATTAAAAAATATAATTTATTACCCAAATTTAAAGGAGAAAATTCATAAATTTATAAATAATTGCGTTATATGTAATATGTGTAAGTTTGACAGACGTCCTATAAGGACAAAGTTATGTGTAACTGAAACTCCTGTAAAATCGAATGAAATTGTTCATATTGATGTATGGTTTCTGAATAAAAGTACAACTTTTTTAACATGCATTGACAAACTTACGAAACATGTATCGGTTCATTATCTAAGTGACAAAAATTCATTGACTTTAGTGGAAATGCTGAGGGAAAGATTTGCTATTTTGGGGAAACCAATTAAAATTGTAGCTGATAATGAGTTTAACACAGCGTATATTAGAGACTTTCTTAATTCAGAGGAAATTAATTTTCATTTTACTTCTCCTAATACCCACACGGGTTAAAGTTTCCCAGCTCTGGTACTTTCTTAAAAGAGCAAAAAACACCATTAAAACGGATTTACGGGGCTAAAATGTTCCGCAAAGATATTCGCCGTGAAATTTTACTATAAGTCCCTGAATACACAAAAACGGAAAATTCAACCAGTAAGTAAGAAATAATACACAACAAAAGATAGCTTAGGGTTAATTTCGCATTTATTAAGAATTTTATTTAAATTTATTTTGGGGTTCTTTAAAACAAAATTCTTTATAAATGCGAAATTAACCCTAAGCTCTCTTTTGTTGGGTCTTATTTCTGACTTTCTGGCTGAATTTTCCGTTTTGATGTTTTCAGGGACTTATAGTAAAATTTCACAGCGAATATTTTTGCGGAACGTTTTAGCCCCTTAAATCCCTGTTCTAATGGTGTTTTTTTCTCTTTCCAGAGCTGCAAAACTTTAACCCTCCCTCAAATGAAATTCAGATGTAAACTTTCAAAATGCCGCACATAGGCGCCTCTTCCCAAATAGCGTGGCAAAAATAAAAAAAATTAATAGAAGTATTCAATAAAATTAATGAATGTATAGGATAGAGGACTTCTCACAGATTAAGAAGTAATAAACAGTTTCCAAATCGAATACAAATTATGGATGATAGAGCTCCGTAAAGTTGGAATTCTTTTAGCTTTTAGAAAAAGGCGCAAAATTTTTTGAAAAACATCCTCTTTCAAATCAAATTGTAGGCAAACAGGTTAACCGATTATAATGCTTTTGATGTCGTTTGAAAGATATTTTTATTTTCTAGAAAACAAATTTAAAAACAAGTAAGAAAATTATAGTCGGTCTAGACCGACTATACGATACCCTATACCATGCGTTTAGAAACCCTATCTCTTAGGCCCAACTAACTGGACATTGAAATTAAGCAAAAACCAAATTTGAGTAGGATTTTTATTAATTTTTTTGGCTGCAGATATGAAAAAGTTCATATCGGATGCTATATCTATAAAGGGACTAGGCCCAAAAATGGACCGATCCTGATCATGTTTGGTAAAGTCTCTTGTATTTTGCAAAAATATGTACAAACAAAATTTGAGAAGAATCAGTGCAATATTTTTGTTTTTTTAATAGATTTAAGTGAAGATCGGGAAGCAGCTCTATATGGGGTCAAAGGGATCATTTTTGGACTACTCATTAGTGGATGTAATGAACGCATACAAACCCAATTTGAGTAAGATCTATATGACAATTTGGATCTTATGGCAATTTATGTCGATTTCATATGGGTAATTTATATGGGGGCTAGGTCTGAACATGGACCGATTCTCACCAATTTCAATAGCGTTCATCCCATGGCCGATAAAAGCTTATATACTAAACTTCGTCAAAATATATTCATATTTGCGACCTGCAGTTTGATTACAAGCTTTACATGGACACACAGACGGACGGACGGACGGACGGACATTGTTAAATCAACTCAGAAAGTGATTCTGATTCGATCGGTATAATTAAAGATGGGTCTAGGTCAAATATTTTTGGTTGTTACAAACAGCAGCACAAAGTCATTATACCCAAACCACATAGTGTTATAGGGTATAAAAAGGAAATAGAAACTTTTATGCCTAGTATTATTGTGCTGAGGCCAGTTCGCTTTTGACTCAATAAGAGGCCGCACAGTGGCTGAAAATCATTTTTCATTGGCCAAAATTCTGTAACTTTTGAACCGATCAAAATATTTTAGTACTGTTTTTTTTAATAGATAGATAGATAGTTGATCTTGACTCAGTGTGAATTTCATTTAAATTGATTGAGTACTTTTTAAGGAATTCTAGGTCAAAGTTTAACTTTTGATTTTTTTTAACTTTTAGCGTGATATATGTTTTTTTTTATTTATTTTTATTTATTAGAAAGTGTCATATTTGGAGTTAAATAATTATTATAAACATTTTTTGTAATAATGAAATTTTTTTAATGCTTACACTCAAAAAAATTTTTACACTCAAAAAAATTTTTACACGCAACAAAATAGTAAAATTCACTAGAAATTTAACTAGTATTACTAAAAAATTAAAAATGTTTGCTATCAAATTTGCAATTTGCTTACACTCAAGGAATATTATTATTACTACAGAAAAATTTATTAGTGTTTGCTGCCTAATTTGTTACACTAGCTAAATAAATCTGCTAAACATTAGCGCAATGATTCTAATTTTTTTTTTAATTTTGATATGAAAATATGGGTTCTTATTTTTTGAATCTTTCTTATCTATTAAAACATTGCATTCATATGTGGGAAACCTTTTAAGAATAAAAACTGCAATAGATTTAAATAGCATTTGTAACAATGGTAGGTTCTGTTTATTATTATTTTTTACTAATACTATGTTTTTCGTACTTAAATAACAATGAAAGGCAATTATAATTATTATTCATTAGACTCAAATATTGATTGCAAATATTCCATATTTTGTTCTGTGCTATTTCTGTTCTTTAGTAGTTTTTTGGCTTCTTCATCTAAATCCCGATGTTCCACTTTCCATTGATTTCGAATACTGGAGATGAACGGATCTGACGTTGCCAATAATATATTAAATAGATCTTCATTTGTGGAATTTCGTGACATTTTTCTAGTATTGTGCTGTCTATAAAATCTGTAATCCTTGTTCCTTTTTTCCTGAGCCTCCTCTGATAGATCTCCAAGTGGCACCAAATGATATTTAATGACATCTTCTCCATGATAAAGGATTTTGTGGACTGTTGCAGACATATTTCTCCATGGGTAGTTGGTTGTATATATTTTTGCAGTTTCCTTAGCATAATCTCCAAATTTTCTAGAGTCAATTTCTTCATTGCACGCAAGTACTTCTAGGATTATTTTAAATCTGAAAATAAGGTTTAAATCCACTCCTGTTATTTCAGATGCTGTTTCTGGATCTGAAAAGAATCTTCTTGCGGTATTGCCATCATTTGTATTGCCTGACCCTTGTTTTGGCTGATCTATAATCAATCCAAATTTGCGATATTCATCTTGAACATGTTTCTTTTTTGAACTTCTTAACTCTTTGTTGGTTTCATTGTTTCTTATTGATCCTGAAGGCCCGAAATCCAAATCATAACTGATTTTTAGTATGTGTTCCATAAGTCGTATTCTTGCATGTAGTGGTGATAATCCAAATTCGAAGGCATCGGTATTATCGAATGATTTTGTCGGGACTTGGTTTAATTGGCTTGATGTTGCTTGGCATATAATGCAGCTGGATGCAGCCTTCGTGTTAGTCAAAGCCTGACCTACTTTTCCATCTATCATTGTCAGCACTAATTGGTAGCTTACTTCAATTTGCTGCCCATCTAACTGTAATTGTAATGGCTGTAGTGTTGCTATTTGGGCCTTGATATCACTAACTTCTTTGTTAATGGCATCATGACTTTCTTTTTTGAATTCAAATTTGATTGGCCTGCAGTATTTCGTAGAAGATGGTGTCTCATTTTTCCAAATATCCATTGTTTGCGTTGTACTACTCGAAGGCTCCGAATCTTCCAAAATCTTTTTCAATCGCAATGGTACAAATGATACCATGAACATATCTGAGTCCGAAATATTTTCACATACAACTTGTTTGTATTGTTTTTGTCCCGAAGAACCATCACATCCCCATTTACAAAATAGAATTAACTTTGTGTTTCCATATTTCTTTAACTCAGTTCCTGTTATTGATTGTAGCAAGCGTTTGGCTGTGTGATCAAGTAAAGATTGTAGTTGTACTTCTGCCGAAATTGGTGTGATTGTAATAGTGTCCTTTGATGGCAAACAGTCTATTTTAGCAGCTGTTATGTGATGATATGCTGGATACATATTTGAGCCTTTTTCAATCGCACGCAATCTGAGCTGAATATATTGGTGTTTTGTTAATTTCAAATCCAGAAATAATGCTAATGCTTCCTCATTTGTGAACTGTTTTGCATCGCTCGGAGTTGGTATACTTTTAAGAATTCGCTTTGTTCTCACTGGACTAGCATTACAAGTTTTTTCAATGATATCCACTTTTGTTAATTGGTTTTGTGCTCGTAATTGATGTAGAAAAGATTCTTTTATATTTGTAGAACCAATTTCCTCGTTAAAATTTTTAAGTTTCCGCCTTTTAGATCTATCGCTGCAGTTGTCCAATGATTTGCGTGGTCTTCCAGCCTTATCTAGCTTTGCTGTTTCTCCACCAACATTAAGTTGGCCTTCTAACCAGTTTGCACTTTTATTATAAAACTTTTGTTTACAGTAGTTAACTTCTTTCAATCGTTTTTTTAGTACTTTGACGAAATTAGATAATTGCTCTTGTATTTCGGTACTAGACGAATTTAAGTTTAATTTTATTTTAACGAAAATACTCTTCGGCCAGTTCTTTATAACTAAAGTTCTCCATATTTTTCTCAATATTTTTATTTGCGTCTGTTATCACTTTTTTATCACTTTTTATCACTTGCGAATATACGTCCGTACACTTGAAGTATTAACTTATTATTGAGTAATCCCTTATAGAATCCGTCATTTTATACATTTTTAGGTACATGTTATTCACACATTGATCTTTAATTTCATAGCAGGTAGTACTTAAATTGAACAAAACTGCACTTGTTATCCAGACTTCAATATCAGGTAAAACTAATTAGTTTCTCGCCAATATGGGGTGGTTTTTTATCTTTAGTGGTTTAGTGCCGCGATTATTGACAAACTTATAAAATTGTTTATGACTTTGGTTGACCCTTAAATTTGACAACAGGTAAATTAAGAAAGAGATCATTTGTTTACTGTAGAACCTATTGTGATCATTTTATGACTTATTTTTTTGCTGATCAAAACAAAGTCAATAAACCCTTTCGCAGGTATTTTATTTAATTATTTTACTTTTACGTAGTCTAAAGTAAAAAAACAAAATTTTTTTTAGAGTAATTTTTTTAGAGTAATTTCATTAAAATGAAAAAAGTGTTCTACCGGGGGCTCGTGGGGGGTGCAAAAGTATATATAGGGTTAAACAGGATACATTCGCCTTTCTCCGGGTGGTATACGTTTCTTGTTCCCTTACTTCCTTTAGAAGTTCTATTCCACTAAAGTTTAAATTTGAGAAAAATATAGTGGTTTCATAAATATTTCATAACGCCCCTAATATCAAACGTTAGAACTGTGACTACTTACAAAAACTAAAGACTATAATCCTACTAACATTATAAAAAAGACCGCAGGCCAATATCGATGATAGCTTGCGAGTAGTAACCATTTATTTTTGATAAAAAACAAAAAAAAAACACCTTTTGCTGAATTAAAAAAAACAGTTGAGTTTGACAGCATGCCACGCCCACAATTATCAATAGTTTAACCTAATTTTTTGGCTACCTTAATCTGGATATATAAGCTACAAAAAGGAGTAAAAATTTTAAAAATCGATGACAAAAAAAAATTTGACTTTTGGCCAATGAAATCAAAATTTGAGCCACAGTGGGCCGCAGAATATTTTTGTAAAAAGTTAGAGTGCAATAATGTCTTTAGAACATTTGAAATTGTTTGATTTATTTATAAGCTCGGAAGACGAAAGCGCATTTAGATTGGGTGTTATAAAAGAATTAGACGTTTCACCAGAGCACGAAAAAGAAAACTGCACACCATTTTCATGAATATTAAGACAAAATCGAAAGCTTCCAATCGTACAAAGGAAATCTGGCTTAATGAATTCACGACATTTAAAATCTTCGAAAAAGCCCATAAATTTACTGACCGAACCAGAGGAAGACCAGGAAAATCTTTGGAAAATCAGCTGAATTCATAACCAAATTTTAGCAGCCGCATATCGATGGTTTACTATTGCATTTTTTACGATTTTGGGTTTTAACCGGAAAAGTAATCAGTTAATACCGCTGCATAATTTTGCAAAGTTAAAAATATTAATTAGTTTTTTTTTATTCAACAAAAAGCAAACTCATATGTCAACTAGCACAAAATTGTCATGCACAACCTCGTATCTTAAAATTAAAACATAGGTAGATTTGGCATGAATGATGGTCTGATGATCGCGCATATTATGCTAGCTCATAGCAATGTGATTTAGCTTCTTGCTGTTATTGAAAATTATATTGTCCAGTTATTACGTGAACTTAGCAAACAATAGTGTAGTTGTAAAAAATAATATTTCAGTAAGTAATAAAAATAATTCTAATCAATTACTGATTTTTTTCAATCGACATTAATTCTATATTATTGTCGTCAAAACAAGTTATGGAGAAAAACAAAACAAAACAAGTAAGAAAATTATAGTCGGTCTAGACCGACTATACGATACCCTATACCATGCGTTTAAAAACCCTGTCTCTTAGGCCCAACTAACTGGACATAGAAAATAAGCAAAAACAAAATTTGAGTGGTATTTTTTTTTTTTTGGCTGCAGATATGAAACAGTTCATATCGGATGCTATATCTATATGGGGACTAGGTCCAAAAATAGACCGATCCTGATCATGTTTAGTAAAGTCTCTTGTATTTTGCAAAAATATATACAAACAAAATTTGAGAAGAATCAGTGCAATATTTTTGTTTGGTAAACGCATGGTATAGGGTATCGTAATTTATAATTTTCTTACTTGTTATTAATTTTTTTGGCTGCAGATATGAAAAAGTTCATATCGGATGCTATATCTATATGGGGACTAGGCCAAAAAATGGACCGATCCTGACCCTGTTTGGTAAAGTCTCTGTATTTTGCAAAAATATATACAAACAAAATTTGAGAAGAATCAGTGTAATATTTTTGTTTTTTGATAGATTTAAGTGAAGATCGGGAAGCAGCTCTATATGGGGCCTATGACTAAGAGTTATCCAATAGGGATAATTTTTCGACTACTGATTAATGGATGTAATATATACATACAAAGCCAATTTGACTAAGATTTGTATGATAATTTGGATCTTATGGCAATATATGTTGATTTCATAGGGGTCACTTGTATGGGGGCTAGGTCTGAACATGGACCGATTCTCACCAATTTCAATAG
The DNA here is from genome assembly GCA_963682025.1 of Cordilura impudica. Taxonomy (NCBI): domain Eukaryota; kingdom Metazoa; phylum Arthropoda; class Insecta; order Diptera; family Scathophagidae; genus Cordilura; species Cordilura impudica. The sequence goes on from OY821518.1 coordinate 288,221,625, forward strand.
CGTTCATCCCATGGCCGATAAAAGATCAAATACCAAATTTCATCAAAATATATTCATATTTGCGACCTGCAGTTTGATTACAAGCTTTACATGGACACACAGACGGACGGACGGACGGACGGACGGACGGATAGTGATTCTGATTCGATCGGTATAATTAAAGATGGGTATAGTTCAAATATTTTTGGTTGTTACAAACAGCAGCACAAAGTCATTATACCCAAACCACATAGTGGTATAGGGTATAAAAATAACTGTAATAATTTGAAGATAGTGAAATTAACCAAACAGTTATGATGCTTGATGAAACTTGTGGGATTTTTTTCCTGTTCAATGTACTCCAGTTTCTGATGCGGAAGAAAATTTTGATTGTAATTTGTTTGTAAAAATGCATTTAGATGAAACTACGGGACTGTTCGTTGATGAGTTGGACAAACCAGCTTCATCTCTTGCTTCTTCAGCTTCTTCAGTAATAAACCAAGGTGAATACAAACTTAAGGATATAAGTCCATCTCGACCATCGAAAATTAATTTAAGTGAACATTCAGGAATTGTTTTAAAAAAAGACCTTGTAAGAATCAAGGAGACAAAAGTGATTGGGAACGAAATAAAGCAAAGAAATCTCGTGAAAGGGGCAAGGCTTATTTTAGCTTAAATTGGAAAAACGGAGATAACCGTTCACTTATTCTGAGAAATGAACGAAAAATAAAACCAAGATGTACGTCAAAAAAATGTACATCTAGTCAAATCAAAAATTGCTATGAGATTCAAGAAAAAACAAGAAAACTAATTTTTAATTCATTCTGGAATGATTTAAACTGGGATCAAAAACAATCTTACGTTATTTCTCTTGCTACCAAAGAAATAAGTCCTCGAAAAGAGAATACCATTAATTATATCGCGAAGAAATTTTACTTTTCAATATTATCTTGTCGTTAATAATAAAAGTTTATTAGTATGTAAAAAAAATGTTCCTGAATACTTTAGGTTTGGGTGAATCTCAAGTTTTACACTGGGTTAAAAAAAGTAGTGACCATGGTTTCCTAAAAAAAAAACAAATCAAAGAACACAAGAAAAGACTCAAAAAAAATTAAAGAAAAACAATCACATGTAGAAGACTTCTTAAATAATTTGCCCAAAATGGAGTCACACTACTGTCGTAAAGATACTACAAAGTTGTATTTAGATAATTTATATAAATCTGTTCAAGATGTTTACCGTGATTTCTTAAAATATATGGAAGAGCGTAAAATTCCAGTTAATGAAAGAGCTTGCTATGGGTTTTTAGTTAAAAAAATGCAATTGATGAATATAGACATTTTTAAACCTCGAAAAGATTTTTGTAATATTTGCTTTGCTATTAAAAATAAAAATATATCTGCAGAGGAGTACAATAATCATGTAATAGAAAAGAACCGTGCTAGGGATGAAAAAGATAATGATAAAATCAAAGCAATTTCTGGAGAAATAAAAGCTTTCACGGTAGATGTCCAAGCTGTCCAGATGATACCAGATTTACCTGCTGGTGCTCTTTATTTTAAACAAAAACTAAAATGTCATCAGTTTACGGTATACAACATTAGCTAACGGGGATGTATTATGTTATGTATGGCACGAGGGTGAAGGCGGCATGGATGGCAACGTTTTTGCGTCTTGCCTGATTGATTTTTTAAAAACTGAAGTTGAGCTTACTACGCCCATTGTATTTTACAGTGATGGTTATAGTGCCCAGAATCGAAATGTAACCATAGCTAATTCTTTATTTCAATTCGCTTCAAAAAACCATATCGAGATCTCCCAAAAATATTTGGTAAAGGGAAACACCCAAATGGAATGTGATTCTGTTCATTCTGCTATCGAAAGACGTAAGAAAGACCGAGAATTGTATGCGCCTTGTGACTTTGTAAAAATCATTGAAGAATCACGACAGAAAAAACCGTACAAAGTTAATTATCTGGATTATAATTTTTTCAAAAATTATTCTGATTTGAAATACTTTAAATCAATTCGGCCTGGAAATAAAGCAGGATCTCCTACTGTCTTACAGCTAAGAGGATTAAAATACTGCAAAGATAATTTAATGTTTAAATTTAAATTAAATTTAAAGTTAAATTTAATGTTTAAATTATCTTTCGATAGTGAGTGGGAAATTCTTCCTCAGCGTTTAAACAGTAAATATCCTATTGACACCGAAGTTAAGGAGTTATATTTTGAAGAAATTCCATTGACTAATCAAAAATACTAAGACTTGCAGTCCTTAAAATCATTGATACTAAAGGATCACCATACTTTTTATGATAATTTAAAATACATCCGTCAAAAATAAACACATTTTCTTTATAACACTAAATATTATCTCTTAACAGTGTTGAAATAAAACATTTAAAAATTTTTTTTTATTTTTTAAGTTATTTGTTGTGACTAAAAGTATTATTGAAACTACGAAATCTTAATATACTATTAATAAGACTAATTGTTTATCTTATAAAAAAAGTCATGAAAAGTACTGTTTTGTTATAATTAAAAAAAAAGAAAATGTCAGTAATAATAATATTTTTATTTGATTAAAAATAATTAATGAATTTAGTAATATGTTTTTAAATAAATAATTCGAAAAGCTAATTTATGTGCTCTTATTTCGGAATAACGCAATCGCGTATGTTACGCTTTATAGCAATTTTTCTGTGCGGAAAAAACGGACGAAAAAGAAAGGTGGAATATTTAAAATATTACAGTTGTTTTGAAAATCTATTGACATTTCCATTACTTTGTAGATTTAACAAAAAAAAAAAATTGTTTAAAAATGCCAAAAGCTTATTATAAAACGTTTTTTGTCTCTTCTGAAAAGTGGTAGTTTTTGAGATACGAGGTTGCGTTAGTAAACCCTCGATATACATCGCACACAACGAGCTGCTTACTAGAATACCGATTAAGCCAAGCAGTAATTTAGCACAGAGTTTATTGATAACCAATTTTATTCTGTCAACTAAAAGTTAAATTATCAACTCTGAATTTTGTGACGCCATTTATTTTTATGTGTTTGAAAGTTCTTTAGAATGAATTTAACAAGTGCATTATAAATAACACACTTGCTAAGAGAGTGCTAAATATTGGTTATGAATTGGGCTGTATAAGTCCTTTGAGTTGTTGATTAATAAAATTTCATTGTAAAACTTGAAATTTTGAGAAATTTGGGTGTTTTTCTTAAAAAAAAAAAAAAAAAATCGGAAAAATAGGTCCAAAAGTCGTCCGATTTCATTAAAATTCTACAGTGTTTTTACACTATTTTTGTAAATTTTTTAAATATAATACAGAAATAAGCAAATTTGGCATCTTTTGTGGCATTTTAATCAAATTTTTGTATGAGGACTAGGTCCAAACGTGTACCGATTTTAAAGATTTTTTCATAGATCTCGTCATTGCCCTAATAAACCCTTATGATTCAAATTTCATTGCAATAGGATAACATTTTCTACATTCAGTGGCATTAAAACCAATTTGTAAGGAAAATTTGTATGGGGACTAGGTCCAAACATGGGCCGATTCCAACAAATTTAAGTAGGGTTCGTCTTTGGGTTAAAAACACTTTAAGTTCCAAATTTCGGCACATTATCTTTATATTTGCAACATGTAATATTAGCAACAAAATAATATTGAACTTTGATAGGATATATTGAAGCCCCTATAGACCTAGCATCCTCCGCCAGGTAAAGAAGTCATCTTTCAGAATCATTTCTAATTTTAAAAGTTATAATTTTTGCAAAGAAAAAAGTCAAAAGGCCCCACTGTGCGCCGATACACGTGCCTTTTTTTTTGTCTCCTCTATCAAAATTTATAGACCGGACCTTGTAATTTTGGAAAAAATTTGATTTTGTTGTACAGTGTAATTTGCATCTCTGAAAATACGTCAATTGCCAGGATGTTTAAGATTTAAACGGACTTAAAAAAATCTCGAAATGTTTTATGATAAAATTAACACCAATTTCTTTGAAATTTGTAAATTTTATTTTATATAAAAAATCTTACATTACAAACAGTCTTGAATACTCCTTAATCCTACGTTAAATTGGTGGTTTATATTTGAACCCATAATATTGAAATATTGTAAGAAATATTGAAATTAATTGATTTTCTTAGCAATAGCTCAATTTTTACGTCCCCTTTTAAAGAGATTTACTAAATGAAATAGATATGATCTTGTTCTGGATTCCGGGTTTTTAGAATATTCATCTTGGCTCTCTATTTCTATGAGATGACGGGCATTGGAGGGTTTTTTAGGAGCCGGGATTTCCACAATAGTGACATCAGACTTTTTCAACGAATTATTTCGAGGCAAGTTTGATAGTTCCTGTGCTGAATCCAAAGTTGATGAAGATGTGAAACGTTCGGGAGATTTTAAGGACGATATGGAGGGCGATGGAAACTTATTTCTGCTATTAGCTAAAAATAAATCATCATCTAATTATTATATTTAATGAGAATCATATTTCATAAACAAGTACATACTTATGCCAAATTCACTGATATTTTCAAAAATATCATCGGTTAGCACCAGTAAGGCCGAACTCTCCTCTTGGGGTAAGCCAATAACGAAACCGTCTAACTTAAGGCGATAATTCTCTTCACCCTTTTGTCGTTGATCATAGTGTAAGTCGTAGTTGTCTTGCGGCGCCAACAAAGCTGTTATAGCCATTAATTGATTGAAATCATCATTTTGTTGCGGCTCTTGTGTGGGTTTAGCCAAGACACAAACCTTGAGCACACCCAGCAAGCAAATAAATGAAAATACAAATAAACGATTATTAAATTTACACATTTTCAAACTAAGTTCTGACCAAACAGAACCTTCTTGTCAAACGTGTGCTTTTATAATGATTTCTTGTTTGCCAAGTACGAAACCAAGAAGCCAAAGTTGGCATTGGTGAGTTGTTCTTGTTAAGCCAAAAGACCTGTTCTTTTCTATAGGCTACATCTTTTTTTTCTTTCGTTCGTTCGTTCAATGATTACATAACATCTAATTGAAGACAGGTTTTTTTTTGGTGTGGTTGTCGTTTGTTGCAATTCTTTCATAATCTTGCAACAAAATGATGCAGAGAAAGGAGTTTTGTTATTGGTTTGTTTGCCAAACTCAGAAATTTTTTTAGCCATAATGAAAAGAAATAACCCAATTGGTAGTTTTATGTGAAAGAGAAATATAAAATTTGAGCAACAATTTTAATTTTTTTTTAAATTGATCAGTTTTTTTAATGAATATATAAAATGAGAAAAAAAAACCTATGTGAGTCCGATCACAGGGGATATGTGTAAACATCTATTTACACATCAATTAAAATCAAACAGTAAGCGCCATCTATGTATAGCAAGCAACTGCTATGGTTGTTATACTTGATGGTTACAGTTGTTTGCTATACATTCATGGCGCTCTCTGTTGGTTTTGAATCAGCTCAATCAATTTAAATCATAATCTTTGTACCAATACACTTACATATACCTCACACCGATTTTCCCTTACGCTGTTTTTGTGATTGTATTGTGAAATAGCTTTTTACCCCCCTGAGCGCATAGATATTTACACATCAATAAACGAAACCTTTAGGTCGATGTTTTTGGATTTCAATCAAAGACAAACTAATTAAAACCACATTTTTGGGATGTTAACACTTGGTTGTACAACACTTACAAAAAAAAACTTGAGCTTAACTAAACTCGTTAATTTATAAGAAAAACAATTAAAAAAAAGAAGTTTAGACCGACTATACGATACCTTAAATTATTGTTTAGAAAAAGGATCTTAGGTCCACTTAAATGGATTTAGAAAATAGGCATGAACCAAATTTGAGTGGCATATTTATTACTTTTTTCCTGTAGATATAAAAACGTTCATATCCGAATTTTTTAAGGGGACTAAGATAAAAAATGGAGCGATCCTGACCATATTTGTTGAAGACGTCTATTTTTTGAAAATACAAACCAAATTTAAGCATAACCTGCGTGATATTTTTTTTTTAATTTTGAAGATTGGGAAGCAGCTTTTTATGGGGGCTATGACTATTGTTCTACATAGTTTATTTTTGGACTTTTAATTAATGGGTGTAATAAATACACACAGATCAAATTTGATCTTATGGCAATTTAAGTCATTTCATAGGGGACATTTGTATGGGACATTTGTAGGTCTGGACACGCACCGATTTTTACTAATCTCAATAGCGTTCATCCTATGGAAGCATATATACCAAATGTCATTAAAATATATTTATATTTGCGAGCTGAAATTTGAAAGTGATTCTGATTCGTTCGGTATAATAAAATACTTTTGGTAGTTACAAACATTGGTACAAACTCATTATACCCTGACCACAGAATGGTATAGGGTATAAGACCCCAAATAAGATATAAGAAAATTATAGTCGGTGTAGACTGACTATACGATACCCTATACCATGCATCTAGAGACCCTATATCTTATGTCCAACTAATTAGAGAAAATAAGCATAAACCAAATTTGAGTGGCATTGTTATTAATTATTTTTGCATTCGGATATGGAAAAGTTCAGATCGGATGCTATATTTATATTGGGACTAGGTCGAAAAATTGACCGAAGGTAACTATTTTTGGTCAGGTAACGTTTTTTTTGGAAAAACATAGAGAGACCAAATTGGAGAAAAATCTGTGCAATATTTTTGTTTGTTGATAGATTTTAGTGAAGATCGGGAAGCCACTTTATATGGGGGCTATGACTAAGAATTGTGCTATAGGGTTTATTTTTGGACTACTGATAAATGGTCCTAATAAACATACACAAACTCAATTTGGCCGAGACTTATAGGATTATTTGGTTATTATGGCAATTTAAGTCGATCTCATCGTGGTTATTTGTATGGGGCTAGGTCTGAACATGAATCAATTTTCAACAATTTCAGTAGTGTATATACTATGACCGATAGAAGCTTACGTACTAAATTGCCTAAAAATATATTCATATTTGCGACCTGTAGTTTGATTACAAAGTTTACGTGGACGGACGGACATCGCTAAACCGACTCAGAAACTGATTCTGAGTCGATCGGTATAATAAAAGATGGGTCTAGGTCAAATATTTTTGATAGTTACAAAAATCAGCACACAGTTATTAATATTAATATTTAATTTTAAGATGATTGAGTAAATTTTAATGTCTTCAAATTAAGGCCATTGGTTTTGTACCGTGCATTATAAATGATGGAGGGAATTCTATGGATATATATTTATTAATTTTTAAAAAACTCGAGTGAACTTAGGTCTGTCTGTCTGTTGAAAGCAAATGATCACAGCCATAATAATTTGCTGACTTCTTTAAAATTTATCTCATTAAAACTAGTTGGAGCATCGTGTCATTGAAAATGAGCTTAATTGATCTAATGCATTAAAACTGATAATCGGAAGAGTCCTTTTAAATTTCCGTATGGTGAATATGACTGCCGAATCGTTTTCGCCAGACGCCATAAATGAGGATAATTAATTTTTCAATCCTAAACATAGAAGTGTTAAAAAAACTAATTCCATACAAGTGTTATACACCAATTTACGCGGAATAATGCCGCCTACAAAACTGTGTCCTCGAAAGCTACACGAATTGACCTACATGTGGCACATTTTTGATGGAGTGTTAGACAGAAAAGTGTGATACTTGAAAATGTGCGGAATAATATTCTCTACAAAAATACATTCTCAAAAGCCACATAAATTGACCCACATAGTCCACAGACCAAGATTAATGTTTCTGACCACCATTGGTCAGGCACTTTTTTCATAAAAGTTTTAAACAAAAAACTGATTCCTTACAAGCGTGTTACACCAAATTATGCCCAATAATACACTCTATCAAAATGTTTAATCCAAGTCCACCGACCGAAAATTGTCAAAAAAAAAAATATCCTATTCATACAATTGTATGCATTTTTTGACAGATAATTGTTGATAAAAAATACTTTTTGCTAATAAATGAGAAATTTTTATCTCCGAATTACTCTGTAAATAACAAAAAAAAATCCGGCCATCAAACGAAAATTTAAATTTTAGACTAGCAGATGCCAGCGCTCGAAATTCGAGTGCTATTTCTAGGAAGCTCAACTTAGCCAATTCACAAACCAACACTTTTATGGTTTATTATTATTGTGAATGAAGATAACAAACACATTAAAAACTTTAATAAAACACACTAGCATATGTGTAATTCTATGTATGTGTTAGTAGCAAATTTAAATGCAATTTACTCAAAATAAAGGAAAAAATTTAAAAATCTGTAAATCTGCAAAACGGCTAAAAACAAATACCTTTCATATAATAGACGTTTGGTCAAAATCGGGATAAAACGGTACAACAAAACATCGGTCACAAAAAAAATCGCCAAATGCTGTTTTCATACAACTGACAACAATTGAAACAACAACAACTGAAAACCAGGCTTTATATGTGTTTGTGTATAAATTTCTGTATTGTTGATTGGGTTATTTAAAGTGGTCGCTTCATTCGATGCAACACGTATTTTTTTCGTTTAAAAGACTTCCGCATTTTTGTGAAATCTTTACATCAAGGTTGGTGTATTTAAGAAAAACTATTTTTTTTTTCGAAATGTAAGAAAAATTGCCCATACAATTTTGTGCATTTACGTGGACTGCAGGCCACGTTATTATACGAGTAGTTTGAGTGGGTTACATTATAATGGGTGCTAATGCATTATAATTATTTTTAATATACAGTGTAAGTTTTAATAGAATAATAGCGAAAAGATCAATAGAAATGATATAGTTTAGTGGTGTTTTGGATATATTTAATGAGGTCACATATTTGTTTTAAAATAACATTTATGCATTTTTAAAAAATTAACTCCGCATAGGTTCGCTTTCCGAACTTTTTTCGGAACTACAAACTTCAAACCTTTGAATTTCCATTGTATTAATGGTTTTTGAGTTCCTTTTTTATTTTTTTAAATATACGTTTCATTTCAAATTTGTGCAAAAATTTGTAAACGCTCTTCGTTGGGTAACATTTGGGGGGCTTGATTTCTTTTCGTACAACTTCGATTATTTGTCATTTTAATTGTAGCCTTAGTGTAACGTCAAGACGCTTAATAGGGCCAGAAAGTAATTACACCCTATACCATATATGGTCAGGATATAATATGTTATATTCCATATTTCATCTATCGACTCAAAATCACATTCTGAGTCGATTTAACGAGGTCCGAAAAATATGAATTTTAATGATATTTGGTATATACGTTTTTATGGGCCATAGAACGAACACTATTGAAATTGGTGAAAATCAGTGCATGTTCAGACCTGTTCCCCATACAAATGACCCCTATAAGATCGACTAAAATTGCCATAAACCCAAATTATCGGTCAAATTTGGTTTCTGTATGTTTATTACACCAATTAATCGGTAGTTCCAAAATAAAATGAGAACGCCAAACACCTTGGAGGTTTTACTGAACTAGCTTAATAATTTCACCCGGACTTCTCATCATTTATTAAATGGTCATTATGGTCAGGGTTGGAAAAGTTTATCAAGCTATATCACCTGCCTCGGCTAAGAAATTGCAAGGCCAACTAATAAAACATATTTCATAATCGCAGCAACTCGTTAGTTTTCATTAACTATCTGTGGATAATTTTAATGTTATTTATTCATCACTTCAAAGTTCTATATAACAGGAAATGGCACAAAAAGTAGTTATCCTAATCAAGATTTAAGATATTTTAACTGTATTTTTTTTTATACCCTATACCACTATGTGGTTTGGGTATAATGACTTTGTGCTGCTGTTTGTAACTACCAAAAATATTTGACCTAGACCCATCTTTTATTTTACCGATCGACTCAGAATCACTTTCTGCGTCGATTTAGCGATGTCCGTCCGTCCGTCCGTACGTCTGCGTGTCCATGTAAACCTTGTAATCAAACTACAGGTTGCAAATATGAACATATTTTGATGAAATTTGGTATATAAGCTTTTATCAGCTATAGGATGAAAGCTATCGAAATTGGTGAAATTCGGTCCATGTACAGACCTAGTCCCCATACAAATGACCACTATGAAATCGACATAAATTGCCATAAGATCCAAATTATCATATAGATCTCAGTCAAATTGGGTTTGTATGCGTTTATTTCATCCATTAATCAGTAATAAGTAATAAATAATCCCTATAGGACAATTCTTAGTCATAGGCCCCATATAGAGCTGCTTCCCGATCTTAACTTAAATCTATCAAAAAAACAAAAATATTGCACAAATTTTTTTTAAATTTGGTTTGTATATATTTTTTCAAAATATAAGTGACTTTACCAATTCTGGTCAGGATCGGTCTATTTTTATATCCTCCACTCCAGTGTGCAGAGGGTATATATAAGTTTGTCATTCCCTTTGTAATAATTAGAAAAAAAATTTTTGACACCATAAAATATATATATTTGTGATTCTTATACAACCGGAGTTGATATAGCGATGTCCGTCTTTCCGTCTGTCCGTCACGATGACGACATCAATCGGGCAGCTAGGGTGCTCGTTGACATAAAAAATGATTCCTCAACATCCTGAAAAGTTTGCTGTTTAAAATCATCTAAATCGGTCAATTAGGGCCCGAAATTTGAATGAAGAACTAACAAAAGTCTGGAAAAAATATAATTTTCTATGTTGTTCTTGTCACGATCACGCCCTGAATAGTGCAGCTACAGTGATCATTTTTAGTGAGAATGATTCACCAAATTCATGGGAAGATTTCTATTTCAAAAATCATTAAAATCGGTGGAACAGGTCCAGGGAAATCTCTGAAAAAGTAAAAAAAAAATTAAAAATATGATGACTCTATATTGTTCTTGTTGTTATTCTAAATGTTGTGTTGTTGTCATAGCTGGACTTGTTGTTTTTGTGGTCGTTGTGGTAATAATATAATTAAAACTAAACCTTTGTACATTTTTTTACTAACTCTGGTAGAAAAATTTAAAAGTTTCCATTGTTTTGGCATCACTATAAAAATTTGTTAGATCATTTCTGTTATTACCGCGAGCCTGCCTGCAAAATTTCAGATCGAATGGCTCACGGGAAATTGGTTAAAATCGATCCAAAATTTTTTCGACAAGCAGACACTACGAGTTAATATAAAGGGAGTAAAAATTCACCAACATCTAAAGCAAATAATGCTAAAATACCTAGTTGTTAATAAAAAAAAAAAAAATGTAAATATAGCAAAAAAAATTGTATAAACATATTAAATAATACAAATAATATACATATATTATATATGTATATCCATAACAACTGCATGTTAGAAATAAATCGGTATATTATTTTATTTACATAAAATTCTGCAATATTTTGTTGTGGGGAAAATACATTTCTTTTGCATTAACAGAGTGTCACTTCATTTTGCTCAGCGTGACTATGCCACAGTAGATGGCGCCACAATTTTTTTTTGTTCTAATTAGCTTTGCAATAGTTTTTTCTATTTTAACATGAATGTCAATATTTTCAACTAGATATCATACAGAACAATGTTAAGAGTATAGACGGGCTGGTCTTTTATTTCATACGTATTTTCATTATTCTTTTACAAATATGAACGTAAGTTTGGCATATTAACTTTTTGTTGTCTTTACAAAATAGAGTTACCGAGTTCATCAATGAGTTTTTTGCTTTCAAAACAGTTCTACATAGTTATATAGAATTATTATCTGCTTTACCTACAAAATATCTGATTGCGATTACATCTAATTTTTAAAAATTGTTTATAATTACTAAAGCATTATTATTCACATAAATACAAAATTGCACTTTTTAAATTTTCCATTCAAATTTAAGAAAATATCAATTCTAAAAAACTGGAATTAAAATTTTCCAATTATAAATTACAATAATTGAATTTCAGAAAATCATATCAAAACGTCGGAAATTATAATTTTAAATTTAGAAGACATCAATTGCATCTTTAATATATAAATTTTATTCGTTAAACACAAATTGAAATTCCAAAAAAAAAACAGCAAATGCCTATGTATGTTTGCATTTAAAAAATTTTTACATTTAAAAAAAATCTTGACATTTAGGAGAAATTAATAGCTTTTCAGTACCGCGATTCAGTAAAAAAAGAAAATTGGAAAATTATCAGTAAAATTTTTCGCTATTGTTAAAGTCAGCTGTTGTTGTTACATATCTAAACGTGTTGTTTATTCAATCGATAAAAACTTAAATTTTTAGGTTGAAATGTCGCCGTACATAAATAAAAATCATAAAATAGTGAAAATATTTTGCTTTAATTAAAAAACTTTTTTGTATAAATAAAAAAATTAAATAGCATATTCAATTCATTATTTCATTTTCAAATACATACACAGAAATATTAGTAAAAAAATAGAGATATTAAACATAAACATAAAATCATCCTGTCAAACACGAAGTAATTTGTTTTTTTCTATTCTTTGTGTTTTTCGCTTATTTTGACAGAGATGCCACTCGTTTACAATTTAAATAAATAGAAAAATAGATTTGTCGACTGTCGTTAAGATGTATGTACTTAGTGAATCACTTAATCCTTAGTGCAAACAACAATAGCTGTCGATATATTTTGCGATTGTCGCATCGTTGAAATTTACAGAATCACACTACAGAAAACATTAATTTAAATTCAATGAATTTTAGAAAACATCAAATGATATTTAAGAATTGCGAACATAAAAACTGTTACATAAATAAACGCAATTTGATGAGAATGTTATTTTTTATATATAAATTTTCACAATTTTTTTTGGATGAAAATTTGAAGTTTTTCAGAAAATAAAGAAAACAAATTATTTTATTTAAAATGTTTGGAACATTTGGTTTTTTGCGTTTGGCATCCCTAATTTGAATATTTATGATTATAAATTTATTCTCTATGTTTTCCAAATATGGCAATATTTTAATAAAAAAATTGAGAGAGTTTTTTTTTTGGTTATTATTTTGTTACTCCATCCGACCTATATGGCCGCAATGAAGAAATATTTGGCCAGTTAAAAGAAACTATACAGCCATCTCCAATTAGCACGATTTAATGCATATAGCCACCCTACACAACCATTACCTTTACAATGGAGGTTAGGCGAGCTATTTAATTTGCAAAAACTAAATTAAACGAGAAGTTATGTCATATAACCGGAAACGCATGCATATACGTATATAACCTAAATACATGCCGATCAGCAACCACGATGACCAAAAAGCAAACACCGAAATAAATCCGAAATAATAGAAAAGACGAAACCAACCCAAAGAATTTGCTGTAATAATTTGTATTGAGTTTAACAAATTGTTTACTTTTTCATTTACATTTATTATCAAGACTCAAACCGCGGTGGAGGGTATCAAAGATTCGGCATAGCCGAATTTAACACTCTTACTTGTTTTATGATAATGTTAACATTTTTTGGTGCTACTTGTAAGCCCCTACCTATTCTTCGGAATCTAGCTTTAAGTTGGCCAAATGCATTTTCAATTACACGACGACATCTAGACAGTTGATAGTTAAAGTTTTTTTCTATTTCTGGCTGATTTATTGAATATGGGAATCGCTTCATCCTGTTGCGCGATAAGCGAAAAGCACAATCGCCAATAAGCAGCACAGGCACATTGATGCCGGCAATTACTTTGCTGTTTTGAGTGAAAATTTCAGCGCTTTCATGAAATCTTTTCAAGGAGCTTTTTTCGAGTCATTGTTTTTCCCACTTGATCCAATGTATATGTATGTGAATTTTGATATGCGAAAGAAAGAAGGCATAAATTAAAGAATTTTCAATAAGCTTTAAAAGAAAATTTACCTGTAATCACAACTTGCTAATAAAACCTCTGAATACCAGCCTTTATAATTGTGGTAGTCTACTGCATCCTCTTTTTTTGGCTGAATTTCTATGTGGCATCCATCTACAGCTCCAAACCATTGCGGAAACCCAAGTTGTTCAACAACGTGTTTAATTTCTTGGGGATGTGGAGGATAGGAATTAATATAATGACCTAGGTTATTAGATATCGCGTTGCAAAAATCTATAATAATTTCACCAACGGTACTGCGTCCCACACCGAATAAACTACCAATTGTCCTATACTCCGCTGCCGATCCCAATGCGAACAATGTTATTGCCACTCTCTTATCGAGTGAAATACAAAGCCTCATATTGGTATCCAACCCCTGAATATTTTTAACTTTTTCACACAATTTTTGGAAAGTCTTCCTGTTGACGCGCGTCAGAATCCCAAAAAGTGCTATTGCGATCCTATAAAAAATGCTATATATGAATTATATCCTCCATGAAAAGATAGTATAAAACTTACAAATTTCCACAATTGCCTTTCTTTTGGTTCAGAGTTATCTACTGCGATCCCAACTTGCTGCAACACGTTCAGATATACTGTTGCTAGTGCATGTACAATTTTTATGTTATGGAGCAGTTTCAGCAAAAGTATTTTCTGCTTTTTTTCAAATAAATCCTGATTTTTCACCAACAGCATAGCTGCTAATCGCACTTTCAGCCTTCTATCCATTTTATTTTGATGTAAATGTAAAAAAATTAGTTGACAAACAGTTATTTACAAACAAACAGCTGTTTACTAAATGCAAAAACTGTAGTCTGTCAGGGTAAATTTTAATTTGCATTAGTAACACTGCTAATGCAAATTAACGCTGTCGTCTGTCTATGCTATAAGTTTCAGATCAATTGGATACGGCGAAATGGGGTTGACCCACGACATACAGACAGACAGACAGACAGACAGAGAGTATGAGTTAAATGAAAGAGTTTAAAAATAATGATGCAATTAATACTGAATCCTATATCCCTTGAACAAAATTATTTATTTGGTCATATTTATTGTTAACTGATTACAAACAAGACATGTTATAAAAAAATAACATAAATATTTAATTAAAATTTACGTTTATTTGTCAAATTGAAGTCATTTGATTTAAAACAATAACATTTCCGTATGTTCAATTCGAACGTTTAAGGAACGCCTAGTAGTTATTTGTAAAATGATTTAGCTTACACCACTGTTGGTTTGTTTGTATCATACTTGGGAATTTTGAATTTTTCATTACAATTTAATGGTTATATTTTTTTTACCCACCACACTACAGTGCACAGGGTATATTATTTTTTTATTCTGTTTGTAACGCATTGAAAAAATTATTATTATCCCTATAACAAGTCGAGCGAAATCTTTGCAATCGGCGATGTCCGTCTGCCCATTAGTCCGTCACACTCATTTACAAAATAAACAATATATCTGGGTGAAATTAGGATAATATTATTTGTCATTATTTCGAGCAGGTTGGTTTTGCATTTGGAGCCTTTAGACTCAATAGGAATGACGTACGAAAATGTAATGATACTCCGATAAAATTTCAATTAAAAAAGTAACAATAGTTAAAAATGTGTGTTCGTGACAGAACATGCATCAGCGATACATAAACATTAGGGTGACAGCCATTTTTTTGGAATTTCAAGACGTGCGGGTCGGATTATTGTGATACTGGATCTAAGACTTTAGTGCGCAAAACTTGAGCCAAATCGGACAATACTTTCTTGACGCGCATTGAGTTCTAAATTCAAATATGCATTTATATGTAAAAATTATCAAAAAAGAAAATTTTTCACTAAAATTTTGATATTAACAATTGTGTTTCAATTAAATTAATTAACAAACCATAATCTAGAGTAAATGATCCTTCTAATAAGACCACAAAATCTATTATCGGTTGAACAGCCAAGTCATATCAAGTTCCCCAGACAATAAATGCGCCGCAGACCACTTGATTAACAAAATCGAGCTCACATTTTTAAAGACATTGAAATAATTGAAAACATTTTTGCATTCTCCTGATCCCAAAATGATCTTACGTAAAGTATTTTGCATCTCGTCTATTGTTATGTGGTTCTAAATTAATGTCAAAACGGTAGGTACGTATTTTTTTAGCACTATTTCAAAATCTCCAATTTTACTTTTTCAAAAATTTTGTTCGGGTGCCAAATTCACAGAGCTAACAAATTTGTATATCATAAATTTGTTCTTCAATTCTTTCATACGCTAGAATATATTCTGAAATCATGTTTTTCGAAGCTATTGAATTTTCCAGTTAAGACATAATTAACGGCAATTACATTTTAATTAATTTATTAATGACTATTGGCATTGACTTCAATTAAATTGCAATAAAATCGTCAATTAGTTAGTGCATCTAATGAAATTGCCCCATATATGGCTTGTATGTGCATATTGTTTTAAATCAGAGATTACCAGACTTAGTGAATTATTTTTTTCAAGTCTACGAGAAATAATTTTTATTAACTTTTCTTATGCATTGTTAGATCTGCGGATCTTACAAATGTTAAAGTATAACCATTGAACGTATTCTTTTTTTAACTGTCTTGAAACTAATTTAATGGCGACGCTGAAAAGCGCTCATATTGCAGGTTATCCCACCACACTTATAGATATAAAATAAGTAAGAAAATTATAGTGGATCTAGATTCTAAACGATACCCTATACCATGCGCTTAGAGACCCTATCTCTTAGATCCAACTAACTGGATATAGAAAATATGCATAAACAAAATTTGAGTGGGATTTTTATTAATTTTTTTTTGGCTGCAGATATGAAAAAGTTCATATAGGATGCTATATCTATATGGGGACTAGGCCCAAAAATGGACCGATCCTGGCCATGTTTGGTAAAGTCTCTTGTATTTTGCAAAAATATATACAAACAAAATTTGAGAAGAAGCAGTGCAATATTTTTGTTTTTTGATAGATTTAAGTGAAGATCGGGAAGCAGCTCTATATGGGATCTATGACTAAGAGTTGTCCCATAGGGTTCATTTTTGGACTACTCATTAACGGATGTAATAAACGTATATAAACCCAATTTGACTAAGATCTATATGACAATTTGGATCTTATGGCAATTTATGTCGATTTCATAGGGGTCACTTGTATGGAGACTAGGTCTGAACATGGACCAATTCTCACCAATTTCAATAGCGTTCATCCTATGGCCGATGGAAGCTTATATACCAAATTTCCTCAAAACATATTCATATTTGCGACCTGCAGTTTGATTACAAGGTTTACATGGACACACAGACGGACGGACGGACGGACATCGTTAAATCGAATCAGATAGTGATTCTGATTCGATCGGTATAATAAAAGATGGGTCTAGGTCAAATGTTTTTGGTAGTTACAAACAGCAGCACAAAGTCATTATACCCAAAACACATAGTGATATAGGGTATAAAAAGAAAATGGCGTCAGAGGACGCCAGAAATTTGTCAACACCATACGTGTTTACATAAACAAATCGACCATTGCCTTCACAATGGAAGTTTGTTGTTGTTATACTGGCCTGTTATTATACTGAGCTGGGTTTTGCTTCACCTGCACGGTGTGTTCAATAGGAAAAATATTTTAAAGGCTTATGCCGGTTTTCTCAATGTATCGTCAAACTGCCTGTTACTTAACCAGGACATAAATTTATTGGAACGATAAACTGCCGGTTAACAATTTTGGTTTTCTCAATGTACCGACAAAAACATTATTTTCAGTTGGCAATGCCTCTCAAAATTGATATGAAAATTGGCAGAATTATTTTTAGTTGGCAATGCCTCTCAAAATTGATATGAAAGTTGGGAGAATAATTTATCTGTACGATAAATAAATAATTGGCAGATGAGTGCCGGTTAGCTTTGCGACAAAATAGAAGCAAACCAGACATTGAGAAAACCAAATTTCTTAAATCGGCAGTTTCTCGTTGGGATAAAAGATAATCGCCTATTGAGAAAACGGGAATTAAACTTCCTAATCTGATGTTTTTTCTACAAAACAAATATCCTAAATTCATCAAAACATAATAAATTGTTTTCAAACAATTTTAAATTAAGAAAACTGAAATGTTTTCAAATGGAAAAACTTGTAATATGGTAATTTTTCTACATGTTCAAATATAGAGTTCTTAAAAGAAAAACTGCCTATATATAAAGCGTTGCAAAAAAATTATTATAATTTAGTTATTTAGTTTTTTTTATTAATATTTATTTATTTTTTTAAGGAAATATACTTTTTCATTATTTTTTTCTTTCATACTGACGATTTTAGATATTAATAGAGCTAATGAGACACGTACAGACGTCAAAGTCGATGTCAAATAGTTGGCGGCAGACCAAAAAATTATTGACGGCGGGTCTATGCCGGCTGAAGGTCATGTTATTTTTTTAAAAATAATGTGTTTCATGTTCCAAGACTAGATTTAATTAATAACTGAATCCTTATATGTAGACATGGCAACAAACCGCTCTCTATTAGTAAAATAGCTCTGAGGTAAAATATCGATGTTTTGCTCAAACTTGGCTGTTACTGAATTCTTGCTAGAAATTTTCACATAAAAAAAAAACACTATTAGAACGATAACTTTGTTTCAATGAAAAAAAATAAAATTTTATTTAATTGTTTAGCAAAAAAGAGTGTTAAATTTGAAGAAAATTTTGAGGTTAGAATATTTTGGTTGTGTGCCAAATATATTTAACGGTCAAACTAATTTTTAAGACAAAATACAGTTTTGAAATCAAAAAAGTAAGAAAATTACAGTTTTGCTGAGCCGACTAAGAGTTTCGGAAGAGAGTAGAGACATAGAATGTTATCATCTACCAAAATTTTAGTAAAATTTCATATAAGTTAATATCGGATACAATATTTTGTGAGGTCACCACAAATCTATGCTGTTTAAAGTCTCGTAGACTTCCTAACAAATGTAGTGTTTTTAAGATCGAGATTCATGCAATTCGCGTAGGATTCATGAAATGAAAATAATTGTGTAACGGGATATAGATCCATCGCCCATTATTTATTTCATAAACAGTCGAATGGAGGACAATGAAATGTGTAAGGAAATTCACTGGGTCTTTCAACCGAATTTGACAACACATACAGTCATGGCAACGAGTTAACTAAAGAGTGTTTACGGAGCGGCTTCAAATCGGTAGAGTGGGCAATTGACACTGATATTTTAATCCCCTTATCTGTACTGAAGCTGAAATCAAATGGTTGATTGGATCGACACAGTAGAGTTCTTGCAGAATACCCCAGATCTTGTGGCGAAAGAGAACTACTTATAGGAGAACTCGCAGGACACTGCGTAATATGGCGGATGGCAGAATGCAAAGGTATCCTAGAAACCAAATTCTGTACGGAGCTGTTTGGATGTGGACTAGGAGGGGTCAGTGCAACATCTACTGTGTGTGTGCCCAGGACGTATTTTTTAAACTAGGGTAAAGATTATTTGGTAATCTGGACTGCTTTATAGATGTTCCACTGGGCGATTTGGCGGACTTGATATGGCGATCCGGAAGGTTCAAGGTGTGAAAATAGCGGACAATCGTATATTCCCTTCTTTAAGAAAGTGTATGTTGGTCTGTGTAATTTTTAGAAGAAGCAAACTTCAGCCCAAAATTATTATAGACTGTCCACGCAGAGCTGCAGGTAAAAAATAAGAAAAATCCAAAATCATAGATAAAATTATAGTCTTTCTAGGTTGATTATACGATAGAATATACTCGTACCATGAATTCCTGTGCTATCAAACATATTAAGATCAAATACTTGAACAAAATCTTATGTTCACTTGCACTAAGTTGTAGGGTAGACATACATATACCAACAGTTTTATACATTCGATTTATATTTTGAAAACTGTTATATTGGTAATGTATATTTTTCACTATTCAATCAAACCTTTAATTAACTTATTTCAAACTGTCAATAAACTGCCTATTACATACAATAATAACAATAAGTTGTAGGGTAGAAATATACAAACAGTTTTGTATGTTCGATTTATATTTTGAAAACTGTTATATTGGTAACATATATTTTTCACTTTTCAATCAAACCTTTAATTAACTTCTTTAAAACTGACAATAAACTGCCTGTTTCATACAATAATATATAACTATCCACTACATTTAAGAATAGTTAATATTATAGGCAGAATTTAGATTTGCTGTTCAAAGAAAATTCAAAATATTTTTAAATTCTTACCAACCACATTCATTACCAGTCCTTGTTCACTTGTAAACGGCAATTTAATGTCTTTTTCGGAATCTAAACAGAATTTGCAATATTTATCAATACAACGCCGCACTCTTTTACGACTAGGCATTGATTTAAATGCCAAGAAGGGTAAGGAATTATTGATACATTATTGCAAATTTTTTTTAATTCAAACTCTTACGATCTATTTGCAATGTTGCTTAATAAACTTTGTGTTAGATAGTATACCAAATATTGACGTAACGATTGCACCATTGTCCATCTTCACTCAGTGTTTTTCGATTATTGTCAAATTCTGGGTATTTTTCTATAAGGGTGATAAGTTTTTAAATCTGATATGGCAAATTAATCAACTGGCAGATAATGGTAAGTACGAGTATAAAAAATGCAAAATATATGTGCCCATAATTAACTAATTAATTTTAAAATGATATGACATGTCAATTTTTAGTTTTATAAATCTTGGTAAATGAAGTTTTAGTGAAATGTGAAATTTTGTGTCAATATCATACAACCATTATCAAAATTAACTTGAGTTTACAGTTAGAAATTGTTTTGGAAAAGTGAAAAATTAAAATGACATCTATAATATTAATAGGCTAGGCGATTTCTTGTTACCGATGTTTTGTTCTACCATTTTATCCTGATTTTGACCAAGGTGTATTATCTGAAAGGTATTTCTTTTAAGATGTTCACCAGATTTACAGATTTTTAAATTTTTTTCTTTATTTTGAGTAAATTGCATTTAAAGTTGCTACTAACACATGCATACAATTATACATATGCTATGTATGTGTTTATTAAATTTGTTAAAGCGTTTGTTAATCAGTTCGTTATCTTCATTCGCAATAATAATAAACCAAAAAATTGTTAGTTTGTGAATTGGCTAAGTTGAAAAATAAAGTTGCCTAGAAATTGCACTCGAATTTCGAGCGCTGGAATTTGCTAGTTAACTTAATTGTGTTTCAAATTCAAAGTCAATGGTTTCACCCTGTTTCATGTGCTAGGAATCGAACTGCTTCATAAGTTTTTGGAGTTATTACGATGGTTTTACAAAAAAAATTTTAATTGGGGTTTTCACTCACAAGGAAGGTCTCAAGCAGCACTCACTGACCGCAATGAAACTTAGATATGTCATAGAACACGAAAAAATAAATGACCCGTACGGCCGTCTTCCGTTTTTTTGCAGTTTTTTACATTCGATCTAAAGAAACAGTATTTAAATTGAACATCATATGAAAGGCATTTACAAGCCCGCTCTAATAGAGCAAAATACATGCTTCAATTCTCCTGTAATTTTATAATAATAATTTTAATTAAACATTTATATCTTTTTTACTGAATCATGCTCCACGGCTTTATTGGCACATATACAATCTCTTGTCGAAATTTTGCGTGAGCATCTATATTATTAATAGGCAAAGCAATTTCTTGTGACCGCTATAAAAATTAAAGTTAATGACCGACTTTGACCAAACTTAACTCCTTTGAGAGGTATTTCTTTTTATCTGTCCCCAGGTATACAGATTTGCACCGTCTGGAAAATTTTTTTGAGTAATGTTCATTTAAAGTTGCTACTAACCCGTAATAAAACACATACTGTGTGTGTGTTTATTATAAATATCAAAAGCTCTGCGTTGAATTGCAAATTGGCCAAAATTGATTAGCATACCTTTAGGCTCCTTTAAAATTATTTAACAAACTCACTTGTATATCTTCTGTGTGTTCGACAAATATTTATAATGAAATTTAATGAATTTTATTTAGAAAGAGTTGAATTGTGACTTGGCTAGAATTGATTAGAATACCTTTAGGCTCTTATAAAATTATTTATTAAATGAATTACACTAGAATTTTCACTCGAATTTCGAGGGCTGGGGTCTGCTAATTTTGAATAAATGTGGCTGAATTTCGTTAATGAAGCTTTGCATTTCCTCCTTCCATGGTTGTTGAATTCTTGGCATAGACCTTTGACCTCAAAGAATCCCATAAAAACAAATCCAATGGTGTTACCTCATACGATCTTCGATCTTGAGGGCCCACTCTGGTTTCCGAAACGAGTTAGTACATGACCAGGAAATGTCTCATGCAGAAATTCAATCATTTCACGGGTTGTGTGGCATGTGACATCGATTGTTGAAACCACGCATCGTCCACATTAGTGTCATCCAATTTAGGAATAAAGAAATTTGTTATCATGTCGCGGTATCGAGATGTCAAGACCAATCAATTTCGAAGAAGCAGCGATGATAAATTAGCACTTTTCGCGCTAAATTTAGCGCTTTTTCTATTTAGCTCCTTTTTATAGAAGGCGCTTTCGTTTTCATTCTAAAGTAGTTTCAGCGTCGTTTGAACAACTTTCGTGTCAAATAAAATTGTATATATGAACTATATTTATACAATGTTCTGAGTTGGCCTTAATTTTTTCAGCTATACAAATAGTGATAAGATTAACAAGCAGGATAATTGCACCTGAGGAAAAATTTGATTACATGAGGGATGATGATAATATAATTGGCTTTTTATACCCTATACCACTGTGTGGTAATGTAATGTTTGTGACTAACAACAATAGTTGAGTTAGACCCATCTTTTATTACATGTTAACCATGTAACTACAGGTTGCAAATATGAATATGAAATTTAGTATAAAAACTTTTATCGGCCATAGAATGAACCCTATTGAATTTTGTGAAAATCGGTTCATGTTCAGACCCTAATGAGTTCGACTTAAATTGCCACAATATCCAAATTATCACATACATCGTGGTCAAATTGGGTTTGTGTGTGTTTATTACATCCATTTATCAGTAGTCCAAAAATAAACCCTTTAGGATAATTCGTACTCATAGCACCCATATAAAGCTGCTTCCCGATCTTCAAAAAACAAAAATATTGCACAGATCTTTCTCAAATTTGGTTTGTGTATGTTTTTGCAAAAAATAAGTGACCTTACCAAATATAGTCAGGATCGGTCCATTTTTCGACCTAGTCCCCATATAAATATAGCATCCGATATGAACTTTTTCATATCTGCAGCCAAAAACTAATAACAATGCCACTCAAATTTGGTTTATGCTTATTTTCTATATCTAATTAGTTGTATTTCAGAGAGAGGGTCTTTAAACGCATGGTATACGGCATCGTATAGTCGGTCGAAACGGACATAACTTGTTAGTTATAGTTTTGAAAAGACCTGTTTTGACAGTAATATTAAAGAATCGGACTAACAAATTATATCGCTTATATCTGAGATAAGGGCTAAATTTTACTCTAATATTAAATAATTGCAAGAAAAAAATTCCTTGCTCATTTTTTCAAAAAAATTCTGTAGATTTTATAAAACATTTTTTAAAAGTTCAAAACTAACCGAAGGGTATGAAAATTTAAAACTAAGTAAATGGAAAAATCGAGATAGAACTGATTTATTTCAGATTACATTATCATGTTCGAAAGAGTGTTCAATATGAAGAATTTTTTTAAATTCATAACTACGTAATTCCGGTTATTCTTTTATGCATATTAAAATTAAATATGGCCTAAAATATAAAATTTATGTTGTGTTAATTATAAAATTTCACAAAATGTTTGTGCAAAAAATAATTTACTTCAATAATAAGTATAAAAAAATTAAAATTTTATTTAGAAATAATACCATGGTCTGAGCATGAGAAATAAAATGAAAACGTTTTTATTTTAGTAATTTTTCAGGAATTTTATGTTTTTTTATTGAGATACAATTAACAAATAACATCTCAAATACTAGCGCTTTCTGTTTTATTATATTTAAGCGCATTTTTGCCATTTTTTTTAATTGGCTTCACTGCGAAGCAGTATGTACCAATGATGCCTCCAAACGTTAATTCTTTTTGAAATATCGTTCAACAAGGAAAACGCGTTGTTCTGTCGTGTACTGCTCCATTTTTAATAACCTTAAACTGTTAATTGTTGTCAACTCCTTTCTACACAAATGGCGGCAAATTTAACGTATACAAAAAAAATTAAATTTTGAAACCGAAAGTGATCACAAAGAAGTTCTTTAAGATATTTTGTTTAATATGTACCAATTTACTTTTTTTTACACCATGTAAAGGCATTTTTAATCCTCTTTTGAATGATATGGAATAATATACAGAAGCCAGCCAAAGGAAATACAGAATTTGAATCATATGAAACTTAAAACAAAATATTTCTTTTAATCATCGTTGGCATCTTATTTTAAAGATCACATTCCAGGCTTTAATATTTGCTTACATAATTGTATGCCTTGTCTTGCAAATAACTTTCATGTTATGAGATTGGGCTACTTAAAAATGGGTAACTTATTTTTTCGTGTTCTAAAATATCTCCAAAAACTTAAAAACTAAAATAATTTTTTTTTGAAAACATTGTGATAACTCGAAAAACTAATGATGCAGTTCAATTCCTAGGATCCGAATCAGAGTAAAACCGTTGATATCGCGCATATTTTTTTTAAACTTATATTTTAATTGCTTTTTAACTAATATACACTTATGGTTCAATATTATAGCCGCATCCATTTTTTTTTTATCAGTTTTTGTCTTTAGAGGTGTATTTAAAAAAAACTTATAAATACAAACTTAAGCAAAAATAAAACTATAAATGATAAAATAAAGTTTTAAGAAATTGTAGCCGAACTTTTAAAAATTTACATTAAAATTAAAATGAAAAACATTATGAATTAAAATTAAAAACTATTATATGGAGGAAAAAAAAAGTGTTCAAACTCTCGGTCCCACCCGCTCGAAATATGCAAATAGCAAAAAAAGTGAGAAATACAAAGTTTTGGGCCAATCAAAAAACATTTAGAGGGTGCTCAACACGATTGCAAATTTCAAGTGTGTTTATATGGGGAAAATATGACTTTTTTTTCAGATTTTACGAGAATTTCGTTCTATAGTTTTTCCGACAAATTGTTATATAATTCGGGATCAGTATTAAATTATCTTTCCAAAAAGCTACAAAACTTCAAAATCGAATGAAAACTCGCCAAGAAATTGCAAATGCCCAAGACTACTTTTGTGCCAAAATAAACTAGATCATGAAATTTGATGGCATTTTTGTCAGCTTTATGAAATTAATTAAAGCCAACATTTTGTTTTAGTCTCTATACCTGTAAGTACTCAGATATGAAGTATTGTTTTATTACCACCTTGTTAACCTATTAAGCATTGAGACCGAAAATGGAAAATTTGTTTGATAAAAATTTGAAAACTCCTTTTTC
This sequence comes from Cordilura impudica, assembly GCA_963682025.1. NCBI lineage: Eukaryota > Metazoa > Arthropoda > Insecta > Diptera > Scathophagidae > Cordilura > Cordilura impudica. The sequence goes on from OY821518.1 coordinate 288,246,987, forward strand.
AAGTTTTGAAAAATTTTCTTAAACAAAATTTAAAAAAATTGATCTAGCATTCTAAGGTCTTGTTAAATGCACGTTAGAGATTAATAATTTTTTTGACAAGGATTTTATTTTTGCGGGTTTCGAGAAAAATGGGTTTTCTGTAAAATATTCTGTAAATCTACTATTTCTAAATACTTTGTATCAAAAATACATCACTTTTAAACTTATGAATATTATATTTTATCTCAATAGACTAGGGTTTCGGAAAAAAGTAATATGACCCCATTAACCCTTTTGGAATTGGGGTCACATATGACCCTAACCTAATAAAAAACAATTTATTTAATAAATTCAAATATTTTGTAAGTGCTGTTGAATTTTTAGATGCGACGCTTAAAATATAATAACCAAATGTGTGGAACTTTCATTCCTAAAACTTGGGATAAATCCGAGAACGTTAACCCATTATTTGCCAAGGCCAGCTTTGGATTTTAAGATTATATTATATTATATTATATTAATTTTTATAATATAATACCAAAATTTGCCAAGAGAAGTTAACGTACGGTAATGCCAAAATATGCCAAGATAAGTTAACGTACAGTAAAAGTAAAGTTGATTCTCCACGCATAACCTTCCTCAAACCCAACGAATTTAAGCAGTTAATAGCTCAAAAGAAGGAGCTTGATCCACTGAGTGTTCTTAGACCTATGTCAACAGCCTACGTTAATTAGAACTCTAGTTATAGAGGTTTGAGAGAAGAAAAATATTGAAAAAAATCTTGAATGCAAAGTTTATTCATAAATTCTTTTAATATATAAGATTACCGAAAACGAGTTTTTCTATTAAACTCATGAAACCATTATTTAGAATTTAAGACAAATAATTCGGCCATTTTTTATTTATTCAAGGCTTCAGTGATCCTGGTATCAAAATAATCCATTGTGATATATCTTTGGTGCAATTATCTGCTAATTGCTCGCGAATATAAATTAAAACAATTTTTAACCAATTTTGTTATAAAAACTATCTATGTATATAACCTTATGTATAAAAACTATTTATATTTTTGTAAATAAAATAAGAAGACCCACAAATGACGCAAAGAATATGAAATACAAAATAAATATAATAATATAAAATTAAAGAAAAGCAATAATTATTGCAAGTAGTAAGTGATTACAGAAAACAATTTGAATCGCACACTAAATCATCCTTAAATACACCAAAATAAATAAAATTAATTTTATATTTCATATTCTTTTAAATAAATTGCCTTTTGTTAGCTTTGGGTCATTTCAATTTTCATAACTTTTGTTTTAATTTTGTAATCTTTACAGCCGATTGTAAGGAAAGTAAAAAATGGTTGTCACAAAATCAGCGATCTCATTTGATTACAAAAATCTTCCATCATTCTAGCTGGTTAGCTTTGATATGTTCTTGCTTTCTACCCCTAATTTCTATGGCCTATGACTATTATAATGCTATGGAAATTGTTAAAAAACTGCCCTTTGGAGGAAAGTAAGTGTGTGTAAATGTGATTAGAAAACTATTGGAATAAAATAATATTTCCTTTTCAGATTCCCTTTCGATAGTGGCAGTATTTTGTACTTTTTATTAAACTATATGTTATCTGTGTTTTGCGGTTCTTATCTAACCAATATGACTGTGTCCATAGATAGTTTATTTGGTTGGTATATTCATAGTATTTCAGCTCATTTTCAAATTTTAAGAATAAAAGTTGAGCATGTGGCTTCGAAAATCGAAAATGATAATCATGCAGATTTCATTAAGGATGTCGGTTGTTTAGTTTCTTATCATAATAAGATTTTAAGGTTTGTTGGAGATTTGAATAATATTTTTGGTGAGATTATTTTGATGGAGGTCATGCTAAGTTGTCTGGTAATGTGTTATGTTATTTTTACACTAAATAATGATGCTGACATATCAAATATGCCTTTCAATGTTGCTTTCATTGTGGCCTTGGTCATACAACGGATGATTTATTGTTTTGGTGGAGAAAAACTTAAAAATGAGGTAAAGATTCATTTCATTTTATGCTAACTTATTAAATAGTCGACCTCGAGCTCGACTATTTATTCATTTTATTCATTAATTTAAATTAAATTTTATTTACTTTTTAGAGCGAATTGCTGTGTGACGATTTTTATTTACAATTTCCGTGGCATAAAATGTCGCCGCAAGAGAAAAAGTTAATGTTATTACCTTTAATGCGTTCCCAAAGACAAACGGTCCTAACAGGTTTGGTTTTTGTGACTGATCGTAATCTATTGGTTTACGTAGGTTATCATAATGTTTTACTGTTTTTTAATTTAAATTAATTAAACTTTTTTTATTTTTAGATCTTAAGAACTACGTTTTCTTATAATGCTCTGCTATCAGCTATTAAAGAAAGATAAATCGAAAATATCTTCAAATATAAAACTATTAAAAAACTTTTCACAATTTCTTGAATAACATAATTCAATAATTAGCACAATGGGTTTGTTTCAATAAATAAAACAATAAAAATTTATATGTTAAAAGTAAAAGCATTATATTCAATTGAGGCCAATCCTTGAAGTATTAAGAGAACAAAAAAATTTGGTTTGAAAAAAAAAACCCAAATTAAAAAAAAAAAACAAGTAAATTTTCATTCATATCTCGTGACCCTTTGAACCAATTGTGACGATTTTAAATAGCAACGCCTTTGGGATGTTAATAAACGATTTTATACAAAAACGAACGGTGTAGCTTAGATTTTGACGGCGTGATCATGATTTCCCCAGATAGATGAACACACAGACAGACGGTCATCGCTAATTCAACTTCCCTTGTAAAAATGATCAAGTAAATATGTGGTTTTGGGGTCTCCGGAATTTATTTTCATGCGTTACAAACGGAAAGACAAACCTATATAAAGGGTCCGCCAAATAACTTATTTTTTTTTTTTGAAAATGCTATAAAAAAAAACTACTGAATATTATCTCAAATTTCTTTTTTTTGTTTGAAAGTTAATAATGGAAAATAATTTCATTCAAATGGCTGCCTCGGCTGGCCATGCAGTAGCCTACACGATCGGTCCAATTTTTAAGCACATTATCGATTGTGTGCAGCTGTATTTCACCAATGGCTTCACGAATATTGTCCTTTAAAGCGTCAATTGTCTCTGGCTTGTTGGCGTAACACTTATCTTTGAGGACACCCCACAAATAATAGTCCAACGGTGTCAAATCGCAGCTCCGAGGTGGCCAAACGACATCAGCTCTGCGGCTGATAATGCGATCTTCAAAAACAGGGCGCAAAACTTTGAGAGTAGCTTCGGCTGTGTGGCACCTAGCTCCGTCCTGTTGAAACCAAATGTTGCCAATATCCTCCTCTTCAATTTTTGTGAACAAAAATTCGTTCAACATGGCCCGATAATGATCGCCATTGACTGTAACGGCCACTCCTTGCTCATTTTCGAATAAAAATGGCCCAATTATGCCTCTGGACCAAAATCCGCACCAAACAGTGCCTCGTGCGGGTTTTCTGTGCCCCAAATGCGACAATTTTGGTTGTTTACATACCCGCCAAGATCAAAATGAGCTTCATCTGAAAAGATGATTTTTTTTTTGGCAAATTCGGCATCTTCTGTAAGTCGATCGCAGGCCCACTTAGCGAAGCGAAAACGCATTGGATGGTCAGTTGGCTTCAACTCCTGAACCAACTGGACTTTGTAAGGCGTCATACCAAGGTCTTTTTACAAAATTCGTCTCAATGATGCCTCCGAAATGTTCAATTCTTGAGAACGACGGTGAATTGATGTTGATGGCGCTTCACGCACACTTTCTGCCACAGCAGCAATATTCTCTGGTGTACGCACTGTTTTTGGCTTTTCACGCTTTGGTTTATCGATGAGGATGCCAGTTTCTTTCACTTTTTTCACAAGATAAGGAACATACGGAGCTGACGGTGCTTCTCTTCTTCCAAAATCCGTACACAATTTTCGCACACATTCTGCAACATTACCATGATTTTCAAAGTAATGTCGCAATATTTCCCAGCGTTGTTCAAGCGTATACACAACCACATTCATTCAGCGGAAGGATAAAACTAATTATCTGTCAAATCAGACATGAGCTAAGTATTACCATTCACGAAATAAGCACTAGTTGAAAAAAAAAAACGTTAGATGGCGGACTTTTTATATACCCTCTGCCATTGAGGTTTGGAGGGTATAAAAACATTTTGAGTTAACAATTAAGTTAACAATTTTTAAGGTTAAAAATTGTTATTAATTTGAAGAATTGTTATTAATTTTAAGCTAAAATTTTAGATGAAAGAAAGTTGTTTTAAATCTGAAATATTTGAGGTGAAAAATTTTTTTATGGAAAAAATTAATTTTTTAATAAATTATTAATTATTAAAAAATTCGCGACTCATGGACACATAATTCAGTAATATTTCTTTACCAGACGCTATTAAACGTGAAATTGTTTGGAAACCAGACAAAATAGCAATATGAGGCTGTCTCTTTAGTGTTCTTTTTAAGATGAATGGGGTGTTAGGAAGGTAGTCGCAGTTTCTACAATTTATTAATTTAGAAGATTGAAGCGACAATAATGCTGACTGTCTCATACTGTTTTAGGTCTGCACTGACCCACGTTTATATGACAGTTTGTAAGTAACAATTCAATGTTAGAACTTTGGGTATTTTATGAAAAACATGGTTCAAAATTTTCTTCAATTAGTGAAAAAAGTTTGGAAAATTTTTTTTTTTCGACAATTAAGCAAACATTTACTAAAATTAAGGAACACTACAAAATATGTAATCCATTAAGGATTAAGCAAACATTTACTAAAATTAAGGAACACTACAAAATATGTAATCCATTAAGGAAAATACAATTTCTTTATGTACAAATGTAAAAAATTTAGAGTAATTCTTAGATAAATAATCTATAATATTAATAATATTAATTTATAATATTAAAAATTGAAATTAGTAACCGAGTTTGACCAAACATACCTCATTTGAAAGGTATTTCTTTTTAGTTGTCCACAAGATTTACAGATTTGCACCTCTGGAACATTTTATTTTTGAGTAATGTTCATTTAAAGTTGCTACTAACACATACATAACGCACATACTACGTGTGTGTTTATTATAAATATCAAAAGCCCGGTGTTGAATTGTGAATTGGCTAAAATTCAGGCTCTTATAAAATTATTTATTAAATGAAAAAATAAAATTTTCTAGAATTTCCACTCGAATTTCAAGGGCTGGGCGCTGCTAGTAAGTATGAAATATGAACCCATTAAAGAAAATTTAATTTAAGTAAAAATTTACTAAATTTAGGGAAATCTATACTTTCAGAAATGAGTAAATATGTCTTTACATTTTAAAGTTGCGAAATTATTAAATTAAGTTAAAAACAAGTAAGAGTGTTAAATTCGGATGTGCCGAATTTTTGATACCATCCACCTAAACAAAATATTTGAAAAAGAAAACAATTTGTTAAACTTACTACCAAATTATTTCAGTAAATACACTGATTTTTTTTTTAATAGCATTTTTTGAGGTATTTCCATATTTTAGACCATATCTTGACACAGTGATGCCCCATTTAACCCATTTCAAATACCAACCTGCTCGTAGTAACGACAAACAATATTATTTTAACTTTACCCAGGTAAATGGTATATTTTGTTGAATGACCGTAATTTCAAAATATAGATAGACCGACGCATGTACGGACATTATATGGACTCGAGTTATTATAGGGATTAAGATTACAACTACTTTATGGGGTTGCAATTCATTGTTCAATGCGTTACAACATAATACCAATAGACACAATAAGGAATAATGCTTTTCAATGTTTTGAGAGCTAAAAATTATGTGGTATTTAAAAATAAAAGTTTCTAAAAATCAATGCAATTTTTGATTTGCCATATACCAGGAAATGTGCTTTCTTTAAAAAAAGTACTTTAAAAGAATTTACTTTTTAAAAAAATTTATTTCTGAATTCCAATTTTTAGAATTGATATTTTCTTAATTTTGAATGGAAAATTTAAAAGGTGCAATTTTGTATTTATGTCAATAGCTTTAGTAATTATAAACAATTTTTAAAAATTATATGGAATAATAAATAAATAATAATTTTATGTAACTATGTAGAACTGTTTTGAAAGCAAAAAACTCATTGATGGACTCTATTTTGTAAACAAAACAAAAAGTTAATATGCCAAACTTATCGTCATATTTGTAAAAGAATAATGGAAAAACGTATGAAATAAAAGACCAGCCCTGTGTATACTCTTAACATTGTTGTGTTTGATGTCTAATTGAAAATGTTGACATTCATGTTAAAATAGAAATAACTATTGCAAAGAACAAAAATTGTGGCGCCATCTACTGTGGCATAGTAACACTGAGCAAAATCAAGTGACACTGTTTGTTACTACAAAAGAAATGTATTTTCCCTAAAACAAAATACGTATTGTAGAATTTTATATAAATAAAATAATATAACGATTTATTTCTTACATGCGGTTACTATGAATATATGAAATAAAAGACCAGTATATATGTATACATGTACATTAGGGTGGCCCTTCATTATATGGAGAAAGAAAGTGCTCAAACTCTCGGCCGCACCCCCTAGAAATATGCGAATAGTAAAAAAACTGAAAAATACAAAGTTTTGGGCTAATCAAAAAACATTTAGAGCTGAAAATTTCAAGTGTGTTTATATGGGGAAAATATGATTTTTTTTTTCAGATTTTAGGAAAATTTCGTTCTATAGTTTAATTTTTCCGACAAATTAGTATATAATTCGTGATCAGTATTAAACTATCTTTCCAATATGCTATTAAACTTCAAAATCGAATAAAAACTCGGCAAGAAATAGCAAATGCCTCAGACCGCTTTGGTGCCAAGAAAAACTAGGTCATGAAATTTGATGGTATTTTTTTCAACTTTAAGAAATTAATTAAAGCCAACATTTTGTTTTAGTTTCTATACCTGTAAGTACTCAGATATGAAGTGTTGTTTTATTACCACCTTGTTAACCTATTAAGCATTGAGACCGAAAATGGAAAATTTTTTTGACAAAATTTTGAAAACTCCTTTTTCAAGTTTTGAAAAATTTTCTTAAACAAAATTTAAAAAAATTGATCTAGCTCTTTAAAGACTTGTTAAATGCATGTTAGAGATTAACTGTGTGAATTTTTTGGTAAATCCGTAGTCGATAATTTTTTTGACAAGGATTTTATTTTTGCGGATTTCGAGAAAAATGGGATTTTTGTTAAATATTCTGTAAATGTACTATTTCTAATAGCCTAGGGTTTAACAAAAAAATAATATGACCCCATTAACCCTTTTGGAATTGGGGTCACATATGGCCCCAATATAATAAAAAACAATTTATTCAAAAGAATATGAAATATAAAATTAATTCTATATATTTTGGTGTATTTAAGGATAATTTAGTGTGCGATTCAAATTGTTCTCTGTAAACATTTACGACTTGCAATAAGTATTGCTTTTCTTTAATTTTATATAATTATATTAGTTTAAATGGTGCGTGGTAAAGAAGAATAAAGGATATATTTCAAAAATTCATAACTGCACTGTATTCTTAATCGGACCGGTTTCTGGCATTTCAGCCTTCATCAGCGATTTATTGAACATTGTGATAATTGTCATGTTTTAATTGAATAGATTGTTTCTATATGAAAATTTTTTCTACTTAAGGCGGCCGTGAGGTTTTGAACCATGAACCTTCACATACACTCGTACTTGCACTTTTTGGTCAGCGCTTTAACACACTCACCTAAAGTCAGGCCTACGAGCAGTGTGGTTAGTTTTCAGTTTTCGTACCATACAGCTTTACTTTGTATTAATTTCAGAAGATACAACTCTGTCCAAACAAACAATCGTTATTTTTGAATTTTTGAATATTTTTTTTTTTTTTTTGTTTTAGTTTTATATTTCATATTCTTTTGAATAAAATGTCTTTTATTTGCTTGTAGCTCCTCTTATTTATTTAAAAAATATAGATGGTTTTTATACATAAAATAATTTTATAACAAAATTGGTTATAAATTGTTTTAATTTATATTAGCGAGCAATAAGCAGATAATTGCACCAAAGACATATCACAATGGATAACGTCGACCTCAAAAGGGTCATTAGTATAGCGACTAAGTCTGAACATGCACCAATTTTCATCAATTTCAATAGGTTTCATCCTCTGGTCGATAAAAGCTAACATAACACATTTCTTCAAAATATATTCATATTTGCAACCTGTTCTTGTTTGATTTCAAGGTTAACATGGCCACACAGACGGACGTACGGGCGGGCAGACATGGCTAAATCAACTCAGAAAATATTTCGCAGGCGATCGGTGTAATAAAAACTCAATATACCCTGACCACTTAGTGGTATAGGGTATAATGCGGTTAAAGTGTTTTAATTCCACAAAATCAGATAAATCACTTCTGAAAAGTACCAGCCTCATTATAGAAATTTTTCGCGGTAAAAATTATTAGTTCAAGGGGTACTTTGATGACTTTAAATATTAAAAATCTTATATTTATCATGTTTAAACATCAATTATTCGAGAAATTATGTGTAATATATTTTTGTATAAAAATTGAAACCGTTATATCGTTAAATAGGGTCTAAAAATAGCTTTCATTTGAAACAAATCAGTTTCTTGTCACTTTAGGAGAAATATTATAAAAATAAAACAAATGAGATTTGTATCAAGTTATGTAAATTTCGTGATTGGGTTAAAATCAAAGATATTTTGAACACCCTCTAATTTTACGTCCAAATATAGGCAATATCTTGAGTAATTGAGGTTTTGAAGTTGACAAATACTTGATTTTTTATTTTAAGGTAATTAAAGAGCCCCTAAAATAATAACTTGTACTGCCGATATTTTTTTAGTATAATTTATTTATCAGGAAACTTACTTTTTGTTGAGTGCATGATTTCTTATTCTTCTCCATGTTATCCATTATTTTCTGTATGCGCATTGTTGTTGTTATCAAACACTTGTTCAAGTTTATGGTTGTATATCTACTCGTAATTAACTTAATTTCAGTACTATTAAATGCAATTTAAACAAGTAAGAAAATTATAGTCGGTTTAGACCGACTATATGATACCCTATACCATGCGTTTAGAGACCCTATCTCTCAGACCCAACTAACTGGATATAGAAAATAAACCAAATTTGAGTGGGATTTTTTTAATTTTTTTGGCTGCAGATATGAAAAATTTCATATCGGATACTATACCTATATGGGGACTAGGCCCAAAAATCGGCCGATCCTGACTATGTTTGGTAAGGTCTCTTGTATTTTCCAAAAATATTTACAAACAAAATTTGAGAAGAACTAGTGCAATATTTTTGTTTTTTGATAGATTTAAGTGAAGATCGGGAAGCAGCTCTATATGGGGCCTATGACTAAGAGTTGTCCCATAGAGATCATTTTTGGACTACTGATTAATGGATGTAATAAACACATACAAACCCAATTTGAATAAGATTTATATGATAATTTGTATTTTATGGCAATGGGTATGGGGGCTAGGTCTGAACATGGACCGATTCCCACCAATTTCAATAGCGTTCATTCTATGGCCGAGAAAAGCTTATATACCAAATTTCGTCAAAATATTTTCATATTTGCGACCTGTAGTTTGATTACAAGCTTTACATGGACACACAAACGGAGGGACGGACATCGTTAAATCGAATCAGATAGTGATTCTGATTCGATCGGTATAATAAAAGATGGGTCTAGGTCAAATATTTTTGGTAGTTACAAACAGCAGCACAAAGTCATTATACCCAAACCCCATCTGGACATTATATGAAACAAGTTCAATGACTGGTCTTCTATCTTCTAGAAAATTAAATTAAAACAAGTAAGAAAATTATAGTCGGTCTAGACCGACTATATGATACCCTATACCATGCGTTTAGAGACCCTATCTCTTAAGCCCAACTAATTGGATATAGAAAATAAGGATCGTTTTTGGACTACTCATTAACGGATGTAATAAACACATGCAAACCCTATTTGACTAAGATCTATACGACAATTTGGATCATGGAAATTTATGTCGATTTCATAGGGGTCATTTGTATGGGAGCTAGGTCTTAACATTTACCGATTCTCACCAATTTCAATAGCGTTCATTCCATGGCTGGTGAAAGCTTATATACCAAATTTCGTCAAAATTAGTGAAAATCGACATGTTCAGACCTAGCCCCTATACATACATACCCTCAATGTTGGAATTAAACTGCCCTAAAGCCCAAATAATCCTATATATCTTGGACAAATGTGACATATTATATTACTTTATAAATTCTTTGACTAACCGCTGTACGCTTATATGTTCTCATATAAGTATAACATCGCCATGATATTTTATGAAACATGTGTCAATACATAATAAATATGGCGTATTTGCTTAGTTCATGTTTTAGGAACATATGAGTAATCCAATTGAATATTGTCATGACTGCAACATTTTTGGACCTTGCCCATCCAACAAATAACATCTGACGTGAATCTGGAAAAAATTTCATGGCAGTCTCAATCAAATATGGTTCATGCATTTCTCTACGTCTATTAATAAATTGCAATTTTCCATGTTTTATTGCTTTATTGCTTATGGAAATTTTTTGGGTTTTTTTTTTTTTTGAATTGACACTCATTGCGTTAATGCAAAAAAACGTATAAACAAACCATTAAGAAAGGGATTCTGCATGTCATTTCTATTGGCTAACACTCTGACAATCAACAAGCGCATCTTTTATGATGCAGAATTGTGGTTTTCCCCACGCAATGAAATTAAAAAAAAACCAATAAAAACAATTGTTAGCAACTGAAACGTAAATAATAAAAAAGGACCAATAAAATTGCAAAAAAGCCTTAACTTTAAAAAAGGATTGTGAATATTGTTTGTACTTACCAAAACTAGGTAATTGTGCAAATGTATGGAAAAAAAATAACGAAAAACTAAAACAATAAAATACCTATTGTAATTCTAGGAAACGATTTTGTATATTACTAGCTGGACCCGGCAAACGTTGTTTTGCCCTCAATGAATTTTTATTTTAGTTAGAATCTGTATATACCTATATAAAATGTGTGACGAAGATCTCCAGATAATAAAATGAGAGCTTCACCAAAAAATCTTTCATTGCCTTTCAAATCTTTTATCAAATCAAATCACAATGTTTGAGAGCCATGGTACATTCATCCCGAATAAAAATACTGCATTTTTGCAGAACTTTTGCCATACCGGAATGTTTTTTGATATTACAGACGGCATTCTCATTTTTTTGTACGTTTAACGGTGATTTGAGTGCTGAATGAGCTGTGCGGCCACCATGCAATAATGTAGCGGCTTTTTCCTTCTTTTTCGTTAGAATATTTATGTACATTCTTAGTTTCATTAAAATCACACCATAAATAAGAATATTCGAAATAACTTTACCCAGCGCCACCTATCGGGTCCATTTATACATACAAAAATTTCTTATGACGAAACATACGTTCATTCTGAATTGCAGTCAAATCGCGCTGAAAGTAAAAATTTTTGTTTTTAACTTGACCCCAACGCCAGCTAGAGGGTTAAAACTAAAAAAAAAACACAGAAGAGCTCGAACCGAACCTATGCTGGAAATCCTACCTCGACAGCTCTTATGGTTCCGGAGATCATTCGTTACAATCAAATGCATCAACGTTTTTATATATACGCCACGCCCCTTTGCCCATTAACAACTTTATATATCTAAGGTCTTATTATTTCGCAAAAATATCCTTTTGTGAAAATTTCATGACGATCGTTCCAGTAGTTTAGAAGATATTACGATTTTTTATTTTTCTAAAAAGGGGCGTGGTCCCGCCCACTTTTCTTCTTGTATGTATTTCTATTCATGCTAATACCATATGTACCAAATATGACTGCTGTAGGTAAAAAAATTCCCGTGATATGACTTTTTCAAATTTTGGGTTATATGGGCGTGGCACCGCCCCTTTGTCCAATCAAAAATTTATATAGCATATTATTCCTTCCAGAGTCACAGTAACACGCTCTGAAAATTTCAGGAAGATCGGTTCTTTGGTTTGGCCCCCTATAAAGCACAAACAAACACACATTCATTTTTATATATATAGATAGATTGAAAGCAGATTAATTATGATTTAAGGTAAAATGGGGCGAAAAAGGGGGACTTGGTAATAAAAAAATGTATGGCTACCTTACCTGTAGATAAAAAGTGTATAAAACTTTAGATAAATACATATTACAAAAAAATTATTTTGTATAGCAAACATTGTTAGTGGTATAAGTAAAAAAAAAAGGGGGCGGTGAAATGGGCGTGGTTCATAGTTATATGGCGACGTTAACAGTATTAAGAGCAATATACTACCAAATAAAAAAATCCGTTGGAAGGAACAAATTTGTACAGAGAAAAAAAAGTTTAAAACTTTCAAACAAAATTTGGCGTGAAAAGGGGCGTGAAAGGGGGCGTGAAAGGGGGCGTGGCGTAAGAAATGTTTATTTCTACCTCGCCTGGAGTATAATGTGTATACAATTTGAAGTAAATCTGTTAAAAACTATATGGGAGCAATTACATAATTTTAAAAAAGTGGGCGTAAAAGTGGGCGTGGTCAAAAAAAAGTACCCTATTAATCATGCCAGAGTCCCAGTTAAATGCTGTGAAAATTTCAGGATGATCGGTCCAGAGGTTTGGTCTCCTATAAGGTACACACAAACAAACAAACAAACAAAAAAACAAACACACATTCAATTTTATATATATAGATTGTAAAAGGCTTCATAAAAATATTTTTCTTTCATGATGCAAGATGTGTTTGTTTCTTAAATCATTCATAGCAAAATTATATGAAAAAAAAACGGCAATAAAAGCAATTGCAGGTAGGAATGATTATTACCAAAAAAAGGTAATAAATGGTAATAAATGTTATATATTAAAAAATAGAAAATACGCTAATAAATAGTTGTATTTACAACTAAAAAGGATCAAATTCTAGTACCTGTTATTTTTTACCAGTATACATTCAGCAATATGTATATTTAAATTTTTCCGCATTATTAATCTAACAGGCAAACCGATTTAACAAAAGTGCGGAAAGTTTGTGAGAAACAAATACATAATTTTTTTAATTTAAATATTTTCAGAAAGTGCGTGTAAAACAAAAGAAAACGCAGAATTTTTTAAATCGTTGCGAAATAACTGCGTGGAAAGAAAATAAAAAAACAGTTTTTTTTAAAACTACTTCTTAATTTAAAAAAATTTCTTTGAAAGTTTCAAAGAAAGTCTAGAAAATATTACCAAAAGTATAACGAAAATTGAAATAAGTATATTATTTGAAAAATCCTAAAAAAAGAAAGTTATTCGTTGTGCGGGAAGTGTGAAAAATTTTAAAAAGTATAACGGAAATTAATTTAAGTAAATTATTTGAAATTTATTTAAAAAAGAATTTTAACGAAAGTTATTTCATAGTGCGGAAAGTGTGTGAAAAAACATTGAAAAAATTTGAAAAAAATATTACGAAAATTGAATTAAATAAATTATTTCAAAATTCCTAAAAAAAAAATTTACGTAATTTATTTAATTCTGCGGAAAGTGTGTGAAAAAATATTGAAAAAATTTTAAAAAAATATCGCGAAAATTGCATTAACTAAATTACTTGAAAATTTATTTAAAAAAAAAAAAAAGAATTTTGAACGAAAGTTATCTCATTATTATATACGATTCTTGACCTATCTACAAAAAATACCTTAACGGTAAGTAACTGATGGTATTAACAAAATTTAACCACACGTAATTATTTCACTTCTTATCATTTAAAATTTTAAATACGATCAAAAATATCCATATTTAACACAACAGGTTAGTTGTTACAACCACCTGTTGCTAAAAATATCCAAAAATAACAAAGATTGTCATAAAATTTTTAACATACCACTACCTGAATTTATATTTTTTATATACGTGGAATTTTTTGTATTAACGGAAGTTATTTAGTTATTGAGTGATTTTATAGAGTCGTATATTTTTAACAAAACGCTTAAAATGCCTAGAATACGCAAACAAAGTGCCCAACAAAGGAATATGCTAATTAGACAAAGACTTCGCCACCTACGTGCTATGGCGGAAAATTATGAGAATCATTTTCCTCATGTTCCAAATATAACACCAAGAGCTCAATCATACAATTCAGCGTGGCGTTCTAGTCGTCGCCAAGATCCTCAAGTAAGGTATCGAGAGCGATTATCGAATGCTGTGGCACAATCACAAAGACGAATTCAGTTAAGCTATCGCGATAATGAAAGATATCGTGATGCTATTCGGCATTCACAGAGACGAGCTGATTTAACATATAGAATGGTAGAACAGGCCCGTAATACTGTCGCGCATGAACAAAGACGAAATGATCAAGCATATAGATTGCAAGAACAGGCCCGTAATACTATCGAGCATGAACATAGGCGCGATGATCCAGCTTACAGGCTACAAGAACAGACCCGAAATACTGTCGAGCATGAAAATAGACGGGATGATCCAGCATATAGGCTACAAGAACAGACCCGCAATACTGTCGAGCATCAACTTAGACGTGATGATCTATCATATAGATTGGAAGAACAGGCCCGTAATACTGTCGCGCATGAACAAAGACGCAATGCTCAAGTATATAGATTGCAAGAACAGGCCCGTAATACTATCGCGCATGAACATAGGCGCGAAGATCCAGCATACAGGCTACAAGAACAGACCCGCAATACTGTCGAGCATCAACATAGATGGGATGATCCAGCATATAGGCTGCAAGAACAGACCCGCAATACTGTCGAGCATCAGCATAGACGGGATGATCCATCATATAGATTGGAAGAACAGGCCCGTAATACTGTCGCGCATGAACAAAGACGCAATGATCAAGCATATAGATTGCAAGAACAGGCCAGTAATACTATCGCGCATGAACATAGACGCGAAGATCCAGCATACAGGCTACAAGAACAGACCCGCAATACTGTCGAGCATCAACATAGACGGGATGATCCATCATATAGATTGGAAGAACAGGCCCGTAATACTGTCGCGCATGAACAAAGAGGAAATGATCAAGCATATAGATTGCAAGAACAGGCCCGTAATACTATCGCGCATGAACATAGGCGCGATGATCCAGCATACCGGCTACAAGAACAGACCCGAAATACTGTCGAGCATGAACATAGACGGGATGATCCAGCATATAGGCTACAAGAACAGACCCGCAATACTGTCGAACATCAACGTAGACGCGATGATCCAGAATATCGAGAACAAGAGCAGACACGAAACACAGAACAGCATCAAAATAGACGATCTGATCCACATGTAAGCGTACAAGAACAAGGTCAAAATACTTTGCGCCGTTCTATTCGAAGACAAAGCATGCAATATAGAATATTAGAGCAGCAGCAAAATAGAAATCTTAGAGTGCGCATTCATAGACATGATATCGAAAATAGAGCCAGAGAAAATAGTCGACAGGCAGACAGGAATAGAGCCATCAGAGAAGCCTTTTCTGAAGAAGATTTACTGGAAAACAGATACATGATGACTACAAATCGGAATACATTAAGGTTCAACAGGTACAATGAAACCATAAAACAAGGACCGACAACAATTTGTACATGTTGTGGAGGATTATGGTTTCCACACCAGGTAGAAATAATTAACAGGGAGACGCTGAATAATGTAAGTGTAGATTTTATTAATGAGGTTTTTTGTCTTTCTGAAAAATTTCCATCAGCGAATAATAACTACAATTTTTGTAAAACATGCAGCAGATCTATAAAAAATAAACAAAAGCCAAACATTCGTCTCTCTAATGGGCTTGAATTCCCAGAAATACCTCAGTGTCTAAACGATTTAACGGCTATTGAAGAACGGCTCATTACAGCAAGACTTCCTTTCATGATAATAGTTGCACTTGGATTCGAAAGGCAAAGTGCAATAAGAGGGGCTGTTGTTAATGTTCCTATTTCGGTCAATGAAACAGTAACGGCTCTTCCTAGAACTTTTGATCAAGCCCAGGTTATACAACTTCATTTACGGCGTCGCCTCGAGTATCAACATGATTATATGACGGAAACTATTAGACCAGCTAGAGTTATTGAGGCTGCCAGGTATTTAATAACAACTGAATTATATATAAAACATGGTATTCAAATCGAAAACAGCTGGTTTGAAAGTTTTTCTTCCCAAAATGTTGTTCCATTCATTGCAGATCGTCAAGACGAAAATATAATCACAGATATTTTCAGTAGCCAAATGAATAACAATAGCTCTGATACAAACATCAATTTAGTAGATCAATTCAATCCAGAAGATCTAAATCCAGGAGGACAGGAAACATTACTCGATAACGTTCCAGTCGATAACGTCCCTTTGCAAAGGGTAGTAATGGCTCCTGGCGAAGGTCAATGCCCACTTGACATGATAATGGATGCAGATTCTGAGGAACTTGCTTTTGTTTCAATATACGGAGGGAAAAAGAGAACATGTCCGGAAACATACAGTAAGATTGTTCGATCAGAGCTTCGTAGGTATGATAGACGTGCCTGCAGAACAGATAAGCTACTATATAGTTACAAGAAATTAGAGTTGCTCTCAATAAAAAGTGCTACATCTATTGCTTTACGCAAACATACCCGTTCGAGAAATGTTACAGCGGCCAATGCACTTAGTGAAACCTATATGAACAATCTTATTCAACACGACGATGGCTACCGAATTTTAAAAGGAATTCGTTCTTCCCCAGCTCATTGGGAAGCGGAAAAAAAGAAGGCGATTGCTATGATTAGACAGTTTGGTCTACCCACATTTTTTATAACTTTGTCTGCTGCGGAAACAAAATGGAGCGAACTATTAGTAATATTAGCAAAAACCGTGGATAATACCGATATTTGCGAAGAAGATGCTTCTAACCTCAGTTTCACAGAGAAAGCGAGACTTATACGCAGTGACTCCATTACATGTGCCCGATATTTTGATTTTCGATTCCGACAACTTTTCAGTCTTTTCAAAATGAACAATGGAGTTTTTGATAACCATTTTGTTGAGAAATATTATTGGAGAGTTGAGTTTCAGCAAAGAGGTTCTCCTCATATTCATGGAATGTACTGGCTTAAGAACTCCCCAAAAATCGATTTAAGTGATCAGTCTTCTTTTCCGTCCGTTGTTAATTTTATAGATAAATATATAAGTACAAGTAGTGCTGATCCTGATGTAGTGGAGTATATTCCCTATCAAAAGCACAATCACAATCGCTCTTGTACTAGGGAGAATAGAGGTGAAAGAATTTGTCGATATGGAATACCATATCCCCCTATGCCGCAAACGGAAATCCTTCTACCACTTCCTGATGGTTTTGAAAATGCCTATCAACACAAGGAGGCGTATGATAGAATTCAAAGTCTACTGAATTCGAATTTAAACAGTGACCAAATAAGTCACTTCAATGACTTTGAAAATTTCTTAAGAAACGAGCACATTAGCATGTCATATGAAAACTATAAGTTGGCTCTACGATCGTCTTTAAAAAAACCTAAAATTTATTTACGTAGACGATTTGAGGATAAAATGTTAAATGCATATAATCCAATTATTTTATCGTTGCATAGAGCAAATATGGATATTCAGTTTATCTTGGACGCATATGCATGTTGCAGTTATATCGTTAATTACATTAACAAATCGAATCGTGGAATTTCAAGGATTTTAAGGGATGCAGTTGACGAAATTAGGGGTGGAAATTTTTCAATCAAACAAAAACTTCACCATATAGGTCATAAATTTATATCGGGAACCGAAATTTCAGCGCAAGAGGCAACGCATTGTTGTTTGGGAATGCACCTATCAGAAAGTAGCAATGCTGATATATATATTAATACAGGTAGACCTGAAGAAAGAGTTTTTATTTTACGACCTCGCGAACAGCTTCAATATTTGCCTTCAAATTCGACAGATATTTATACCAAAGGATTACTGGAACATTATATACAAAGACCTGATGAGTTAGAATCATTGTGCTTAGCAGACTTTGCGGCAAATTATAAGTTTTCTCGGTCAACAAATACAAATAATGAGGATAATTATAATGAGCATGCAGATAATGAGGAAAACGAAGTATCGGGAAGGCCTCTAAGACTCAAAGACAATAGCGGATTCGTTAAAAAGAAAACAAAACCACATGTTATTAGATACCGAAGATATAATGTAAATACTCATCGAAGTGATTACTTTAGAGAGTTAGTAATGCTGTACCACCCTTGGAGAGACGAGGAAAGCGAGCTCTTGCAAAATGACAATGAGACTTCGTGTATTATTAACAAGGAAAGCATTGAGTCAAATAGAAAACGGTATGATGTTTTAGAGGAAAGGGAACTTGATAATGTTCTTGACCGTCTTAGAAACGAAAGCATAGCCGAAAACAACGTTAATGAGGATGATGAAAACCCCCCTATAGATAATGAATTCAGAGTCCTCGGTGTACCCGAAATTAATCCAAATATAAATATTCTAAATATTCCTGAAAACGGAGAAGCTGATGGGACTTCAGAAGGTTCTATTCGCTTAATAAAACTCCCACCACTCATTTCTGAAACAGATTTACTAACAATGGTTAGATCTCTCAACAGTAAACAAAAACTGTACTTGACTCATTTGTTACATAATATAAAATCAGGCAATGTATTTCATGAGTTTATTGGTGGTGGTGCTGGAGTAGGTAAAAGTAGATTAATATCTGCAATATATCAATCGGTAAATTATCGACTTAATTACATAGCTGGTACAGATCCCAATTTGGTTAAAATATTGCTAAGTGCCCCTACTGGAAAGGCTGCATTTGGAATTGGTGGAGCTACTCTTCATTCTATGTTTTCGTTACCGGTTAACCAATCTGCGGGAGAGTTACGACAGCTAAGTAACGATATGGCTAATGCTTTACATTCAAAATATTTAAATTTAAAACTTCTAATTATTGATGAAATATCAATGGTTGGGGCTAAAATGTTTAAATATCTTGATGCGAGATTAAAGCAAATTTTTAAAACCACAACAATGTTTGGAGGAATTTCTGTGATAGTTTTTGGTGATCTAAAGCAACTTCCACCTGTAGGAGATAGTTGGATATTTTCTGCTCCCTCAAACGACGTATACAGCATTATATATGGATCGTCATTATGGGATATGTTCAAATATTTTGAGCTTACTGAAATAATGCGTCAAAGAGATGATCAAGCATTTGCAAAAATTCTTAACAATATGGCTTGTGGTCAAATGTCGGAAGATGATATTTCTCTTTTAAGGTCTAGATGCATAACCGATGAAAGCAATGCGCCAGAGGAAGCAATTCATCTGTTGTCTACAAATAATGAAGTAGATGCTTTCAATACCAGGAAGCTTAATAAAATTCGAACTGAGGAATTTATATGCTATGCTGAGGACAATGTTAAAGCTATTGGACTTTCCAGGGACAATAGAAATCGTATATTGGAAGCAGTAAAAGAGTTTAAGTCTTCTGAAGCACAGGGTCTTCTTTACAAATTACTCTTGAAAACAACTGCAAAATACATGATGACTATTAATGTTAATACCAACGATGGATTGGTCAATGGAGCTACGGGACAACTTATGCAAATTGACTTTGATAATGCTCGCAAACCATTGACACTGTGGATTAAATTCTCTGAAGATTCTGTTGGAGTATTAGCTCGTTCACAAAAGCGACATCCGGAAGAACCTCTTTGGACACCCCTGGAAACTATAGTGCGGTCATTTCAATACAAAAGTAATGAAAACGTGAACATTGATCGTAAACAATTTCCAGTTGTTCCGGCCGAAGGCATAACGATTCATAAAAGCCAAGGAGCAACATACAATAATGTCGTTGTCCATTTAAAATCAGGAATGAAACGATCGGCATTATATGTAGCTTGTAGTTGAGCCAAAAGTGCATTAGGTCTTTATTTGGTTGGAAATTTCCCACCAAGAAACATTAATAATACTAATGACTTAGTCCAAATGGAAATGAATAACCTTCAAAATACCAAAAAATTAGTAACACATTTTGATTTTTTTAAGGATACGAATTTCATTAATGTCTTATATCATAACGTGCAAAGCTTACATGCTCATAAAGATGATGTTTCTAATGATAAACTAATGATGGAATCTCACATCTTGTGTTTTGTCGAAACTTGGACATTAAGTCATGAAAACTATGACATTCCAGGATTTACAATTATGTCTGGAATGCGATTAGATTCAAACGGAAATATAAACAATCGATGCAAACGTGGTATCATTGTTTATGTGAAAAACGAAATCGCGGATCAAGTAGAATATTGCGAAAGTAAACAAATCCACATTGGGAATAAAACATTTGAATTTATAATTTTCAAAATCCGTGACATTAATCTGATAGTTCTTTATAGAAATAAAACGTATCCGATAGGGTCTCTTAATACAGAGTTAAACAATTTGTTCTCTTCTAATAATTATTTTAATGAAAAATGTATTATTCTCGGCGATTTCAATATATGCAGGAGACATGGTCGTTGTGAGACTGAAGAAAATCTCAGAGACAGAGGATTTAATTCGTTAATTTGGACGAGTACTACAAAAAGTACAACACAAATAGATTGGTGTTTCAGCAATCTAGATGAAAGCGCAGTAAGTGCTAAAACTTATGAAACTATTCATAGCTACCATGATGCGATATGTGTTAACATATCAATGTAGAATTTAATGTAAATAATACATACTTTATATTTAAGGTATTCTGACATCTTCTCGATTAGGAGAAACAATATTAACTTTAAGCAGGTATATAACATATATTTTACTAGTTTCAAAAAATTTTATTAGCATTAAGAATCTTAACATTTATATTTAAAAATTTTAAAATTATTGGTTAATTCCAAAAATTTTCCAAGTAATTTTGTTTTTTTGCTGATTCATTTTACTTTTTTTTTTATAAAATGTTCAATCATGTAAAAGTTATTGGAATAAATGGGTTAAAACAAGTAAATATATTTTTATAATTCATGAATATATTTATATTGTTTATTAGCTTCATAAATATAGTTACTTATAACATATATAAATATAATTACTGTAGAGAGTTTGCAGTCGTTTTAAATTATTTATTAACATTAATAATTATCAAAACGCTTCTAGTATTTAATCTTGCAGATATATTTTCTTTAAAGTAAAATAATTAAGGTTATATAATAAAATAACGAATATGTGAAATAACATACGTACTCTCCCAAGGAATAAGCCGTGACGTGGCGGGAGAGCTTTAGTACTTCTAAACTTTAATGAGATATGAAAGAAACTAATTATTCCACAAAACTACCATGGTGTAGGGTATTATATTGTCCGGCTTGCCCGAATATAATTTCTTACTTGTTTTGTTTTTTGATAGATTTAAGTGAAGATCGGGAAGCAGCTCTATATGGGGCCTATGACTAAGAGTTGTCCAAGGGATCGTTTTCAGGCTACTCATTAATGGATGTAATAAACGGATACAAACCCAATTTGAGTAAGATCTATATGATAATTTGGATCTTATGGCAATTTATGTCGATTTCATAAGGGTAATTTGTATGGGGGCTAGGTCTGAACATGGACCGATTCTCACCAATTTCAATAGCGTTCATCCTATGGCCAATCAATGAAAGCTTACATACCAAATTTCATCAAAATATATTCATATTTGCGACCTGCAGTTTGATTACAAGGTTTATATGGACAGACAGACGGACGGACGGACATCGTTAAATCGAATCAGTTAGTGATTCTGATTCGATCGGTATAATTAAAGATGGGTCTAGGTCAAATATTTTTGGTAGTTACAAACAGCAGCACAAAGTCATTATACCAAAGCCGCATAGTGGTATAGGGTATAATAATAGTCGGTCTAGACCGACTATACGATACTCTATACCATGCGTTTAGAGACCCTATCTCTCAGGCCCAACTAACTCGATATAGAAAATAAGCATAAACCAAATTTGAGTGGGATTTTTATTAATTTTTTCGGCCGCAAATATGAAAAAGTTCATATCGGATGCTATACCTATATGGGGACTAGGCCCAAAAATGGACCGCTCCTGACCATATTTGGTTAAGTCTCTTGTATTTTGGAAAAATATATACAAACAAAATTTGAGAAGAATCAGTGCAATATTTTTGTTTTTTGACAGATTTAAGTGAAGATCGGGAAGCAGCTCTATATGGGGCCTATAACTTATCCAATAGGGATCATTTTAGGATCATTTTAGGACTACTGATTTATGGATGTAATATATACATACAAACACAATTTGACTAAGATTTGTATGATAATTTGGATCTTATGACAATATATGTTGATTACATAGGGGTCATTTGTATGGGGGCTAGGTCTGAACATGGACCGATTCTCACCAATTTCAATAGCGTTCATCCCATGGGCGATAAAAGATCAAATGCCAAATTTCATCAAAATATATTCATATTTGCGACCTGCAGTTTGATTACAAACTTTACATGGACACACAGACGGACGGACGGACGGACGGACGGACGGACGGACGGACGGACGGACGGACGGACGGACATCGTTAAATCGAATCAGTTACTGATTCTGATTCGATCGGTATAATTAAAGATGGGTGTAGGTCAAATATTTTTGGTTGTTACAAACAGCAGCACAAAGTCATTATACCCAAACCACATAGTGGTATAGGGTATAATTAATTAAATTAAGTCTATACGTTCTGTGTATGCATAAATTATTAATAGATTTTGTTATCTTTATTCTCTAAGAAAAAAAGCCGGCAAAAATAATGCCAAAATACAACTAGTGGCAAGGAAAATAAAAACAAGTTTAGTTGCTAATATTTACTCGTATCAGGATTTTTATGTCACTTAAATCTGGTGTTATAATAATATTTTGCCTGGCACTCGTTGTCTTCAATGGTGAAATAAAACTTGTTATCCACAACAAATTTAAACTCAGAGGTAGTGTAGAAGTAATTTTGGAAAAGTCGCAACGCAACCTACTTTTTTTATACCCTATACCATTTGTGCTGATGTTTGTAACTGCTACAAATAAAAGACCCATTTAAATATAGACCCATCTTTTATTATACCGATCGACTCAGAATCACTTTCTGAGTCAATTTAGCGATGTCCGTCCGTCTGTCCATCTGTGTGTCATGTAAACCTTGTAATCAAATTGCAGTTCGCAAATATGAGACCAAGTCCCCTTACGAATGAGTCGAGTTAAACAATTTTGGAAATAAAATGGTTGAAAAAATCTTAACATGGGTTAAACCTTGTAGTAAGTTGTAGTGTATATCAACAGTTATGTTCAATACATTTTGTTGTAAATTATTAAGTTGGTGTCATTTTTTCACTTTTCAATCAAACCTATAATTAAAGTCTTAAATAGGAAATAAACTGCCTATTTAATATCATAAAATTGCTAATTCGAATTGCATATTATTTGGGTTAACTTTGGAGTGCTGTTCATAGCAAATCCAAAATATTTAAAAATTTTTTTTTTCAATACCAGTACTTACTGACTTTCTAAACGACAACGAAATGTTTTTTTCGGAATCAAAATTAAATTTGCAATATTTATCAGTACAACGCCAAACTCTCTTACGAATGGGCATTGACGTAAAATCCAAGAAGGGCAAGGATTTATTGAAACATTACTGGAAATTTGTATTACTTATAAGTGCTACGATCTATCTGCAATATGGTTTAATAAAATTAGTTATACACAATGTTTTAAATATTGATGTGGCTACCGGACCATTGTCTATCTTCAATCAGTGTTGTTTCATTTTATTTAAAATATTGTCATTCCTCTATTATGGTGATGATTTTTTGAAGCTTATATGGCAAATGGCTGGTTGTGATACATTTTCGTTACCCTTCAAAATTTAGGAAAACAAAAAAAAAAAATTAATATATAAAAATCTGTAATATTAATAGGCTAGGCGACTTCTTGTGATTGATGTCACAAGGTATTACTTTTTAGCCGTTTTGCAGATTTACAAATTTTAAAATTTTTTCCTTTATTTTGAGTAAATTGCATTTAAAGTTGCTACTAACACATACATAAAATTACATATGCTATGTGTGTTTTATTAAATTTGTTAATGTGTTTCTTAATGAGTTTATCTTGATTCACAATAATAATAACCATAAAAGTTATAGTGTAAGTGGTGGGAGTGTCGCCATATAGTGTAGGTGGGACGCCAGATAGGATCACCAAATAATATAAAAATCGCTGGACCGTTATATAATGTATGCCTTGTAGCAATCTACGTACATAGTGGCATATAAATTGAATATAGTGTATGTATGGTGTATAAAAGGACACTAAGATTGGGTGAGAACCGGACCAATCTCAGGAGGAATTTTGTCTAGTTCTTTTATCAAAGCAGTTCCCGCGTGCACGCTAGATGCACTTTTTAATGTTTTACAGAGATAGCACGTAGGCAGATTATGCCAATGTTTAAACCCTTTGGCAGAATATGCCAGTAAAAAAAAGGAAAATCTCTGTTTGGTTTTAATTATAACCCTTTCGAATCAGAATTATAATTGATTATTTATTTGAAAATGCTGGTCTTTTATATCATTATAATTTAATATTTTTACTTAATTTAAATAACAGTCTTCTCTTTTCTTTACATTCGCGTATTACAAATTCATTGATTTTTGAACGTTGGGCTTAATAGCCAATCAGAAAACGTTCAATAATCAATTTAAATTTTTCCCCTCAAAATTTGAGTGACATTCCTATTTGTCATGGGTTATTGACACAATTTGAATTTTCACAAATTTGTCACTTTGCATTCCAGTGATATTTAATTACATAATTTGTGGTATGCGTTGAATGAAAAGAAAAGATATGCAAAAAAATAAATAAATGTAAACAAATAAATACAAATAAATATGTGCATGTGCATGTAGTAAACTAAAATAAACAAAAAAATATAAACAAATAAAGATGAATAAATGAAATACATATATAAAGATAAATGAAGATGTGTGTAACATCATCACAAAGTGTTGATTTGTGAATTGGCTAAAAAAAGCTTCCTAGAAATTGCACTCGAATTTCGAGCGCTGGAATCTGCTAGTTAGAAGTAAAAAAATTTAATTTTCAGTTAGAAAAGCAAATAAATAAAATAAAAAAATTATTCATATAAAAAATTTTCGTTTCTTTGCAAATTATTGGGAATTTTTATTATTTATAAAATTTACGATCTACTTGCGATTTGAACAGAGAAGGTAAAAAGATATAAACCAATAAACCAAAAAGAAAAAAAAAATTTTTTTGAAAGACGCAACTCAAAATTTGCGGAGATTAAAACCAAAAACAACACTTTAATATGAAGTCTAGATATTGAAAATGGGCAATTTCGGTCGACTGGTTTTGAACTTATAAATAAAAATAAAGAATGTTACATTCGGCTGTGTCGTATCTTTGATACCCTCCACATGCATCTTAAATTCAATATTATAACCAATGTTGGGTACGGTTTCCACTTTAATACAGTTGCCAATACTTAACCTTTAAATTCTAATATCATTTCATTTCATTTATCAATTTTTTTATTTTTTTGATCAGTATCTTCTTAAATATATTTACGCTGATCCCTGACTCACTGACTGACTGACTGAAATAATACACACACATAGCACTCCATACAAAGCTATGCGAAATACACAAACAAAATTTAATCTTTCTCATTTGATACAAACCCACACACAATTTTCTCTCTTCTTTGTTACCGACCAGTGCTGCTAATAAAAGCTTCTGAAAATCGACAATTTTTGAAACTAAATCGCCAAAATCGTCATTTTTAAAACAAGAAATTGCCAAGAAAATTTTACCGCTTATAAAATTCGAAAAAATATTACAAAAGGAAACAATAAAATTTATTTATATCATTCATATTACGAATATTATTACAGTATTGGTTATTTCTATATATAAAAATGTATAAGTGATGAAATTTCAACGAAAAAAATTTAACACAGCAATCAACTAAATAATTTTATTGATATGTATCTATAGCTGAAACATATAATATAGGTTTGAAGTATCACCGTAATTTAAACTTAAATCTTAAATGGAGATGCTATTCAAGGTATTTCCGTTTTGAAACGACTTGACCCAGAATTAAATCTATACATATTGTGTAATTTACATTTACACTGAAAAACTATCAATTTTCGATAAACAACCCATTAATTGTTAACCCTTGAAATTGTAATTTTTATACTACTGAAAATCTTAAATCTTCAATCATCATTTTACCAAATTTAACAAATCATTTTAACAAATTGAAAAATCGTCGAATTACAATAAGTTGCCAAAATTGTCAGCACTGCTAACGACAATAGCACTACATATGCAGATTTCGTGTTACATATGGAATAATTTGAACGCAAAAAATGCATAAAAAAAATTAATATCTATTCAAATTCTTCTTTTTTTCTGTTTTAATTTTCATCTCAAAATTGTTTTGTATTGTTATGAGTGCTTTCGCTCAGGTTCTCTGATGGCCAGCACTTACCAAAGAGTATGATTTTTTGATAAATATTTGAGAAAAAAGAGATCTTCAATGTGGATTTTGTTGTTGTCCAACGTATGATTTCGTTTATAGCTCTGTATTGAAAAGCCCTTGAATAAATAGTCCAATATTAAGTTTAAAATTTTAATTATTGTAACTTTGCATAATTCAATTACATTGTAATTACTCATAATAGTAATTTTTGCATAATTTGCTTTCAAAAAATTTAGACAAACATAAATTACGTAAATAGTTATATTAAAGATTTTAATTTGAATAATTTATTGAAATTATCATGGAAGAATTAAAGGCGATTTAGAATAATAAGTTTTTTTTTTTAGTAAAACTAATACGCCCTTATTTTTTATTTTTTAGATTTATAAATAACTTTACTAAATATGTAGTTCTCTTTTTTCAGTTTACATGTATGACGAAATAAAAAATTTTTTTTTTGTCTTTTGTGTAGGTGTATTGGTGTTTGCACTTCCATAAGGGGTGGTAGGTTCTAAAACCTTTGAAATAAATGTTCAAATGTTATGCTATAACGTACATATATATGAAATAAATAATCGAACATTATTCATATCTTCAAAAAATAATTATGAAAATACGACTTTTTTCAACTTTTAAAACCTTGCTCTAAAACGTTTTTTTTTTCTATGCTATTCTATTCTTTTTACAGTAAAATGGAGTTCGGTTATAACGGACTTAATTTGGCCGGTCCCGACGAGTATTTCTTTGCTTTGTCCGAAAGGTTTAAAAACTTTTTTTAGTTGAATAAGTTTATTTATTTTGATGCATTTTAAAAAGTTATAAAACATACATTAAATTATTAAAAATATATATATTAATAGTTTGCCTTAATAAGACTAAAATTACCGAGTTTTTATCAAAATAAAATATTTTTTTAAAATCTATAACATTAAAAAGTCGTTATGTATAGAAGCAGAAAGTACAAAGCAAAGGTTGGCTACTGGCAAACTTTTGCGAAAAAATACATAAAAGACTTTTTACAAAGCTTCATTTGAAAATCGAAGTTTTTGTTTTGTATTAAAATTAAATTAAATTAAAATTAATTTTTTAAAAATATATATAATATAGGAAAATTCTGAAATGGAAAAAAAAATTGTTTGTTAAAGTCAAAAGTTTGATATAACCACTGTTCGCTTTAAGAGAAGCAATTTGTATGAAAAATGTAATTAAAACTCTTGGGACCGAAGAAATTCTTCGCTATAAACAAAATTTTTTTTCAACCAGGGTTCGTTATAAGCGCACTCAATTGTATTAAATTTTAATAATTTTGGGAATCTCCAATCTCCTCACCTTACCCGGCCTTCCTACGTTCAAGTCAAATTGATCACACATACAATAGTCAAAAAATTGTTAAGCAACTGTCCCATTGAAAAATTGAAGGAGAGAACTGAAACGTATGATTGTTTAGTAAAAAAGAGTAAAAAAGTATGAGTGCATTACAACCTGAAAGCCAAAAATTTAACGTGTGAAGGCCGGGTAATATCTTAAATATATTTACGCTGATCCCTGACTCCCTGACTGACTGAGAGACTGACTGATTCTGTAACGCTGACCAAAATGATACGGTTCTAATTCCTAGGATTGATCTGGCCCTAACCGACACCACATTACCTTTCATATTAAAACGCCGCCAGTTTCCAGTAATTCCTGTAATTTTTGCCAAATATTTCTTATATGTTTTGATGCTTATGTATAGAATTTCTACAAACACAATCTTTTTTCATATGTACATATTTAACAATATAATATTCAATTTACTACTATATTAAAAGAAATTTAATTTATTATAAATTTTTCGTGTATTTAAATTTAAACTGTTTGTTTTATTTATAATTTTTAAACGGGCGCCTAGGCGCCACACAATCAACTAGTTTATTATAGTTTCTTATAAACAACAATCGTCTCTTTTAGATAAAGCATTAACTTATATCGGAAAAATTGCATTAGTTTTCTATTATTAGAGTAAAAAAACTATTAAAATCCCTTCATAATACACCAAAGAAAAACACTTTTTTAATTCAGCTAGCGTTAGAAAACCCAAAGTCAAAGTAAGTGAACATTTTGAGAACTTAAAAATTATACGATGTTTAAAAAAAACAAGTAAGAGTATTAAATTTGATACCCTCCACCCGTATTCTAAACACCAAGGTTGTTAACACTAACAAACAAAATATGCTGGATTTCATATTATCATGGCTAGATTTTTGCAAATGATGTTTCAAATTAATCAGATAATTACACACATTTTAGGTATTTTCGTGCTTCTTTAATTGAAAGCAGTTATTAAATTCAGTCAGCATAAAAGTAAACACATACAATTAAATTTATGTTTTGCTCGTTTATTAGCGATGCATACACATTTTTTTTGCTTGCAATAAAAAATGTGTATTCATTGTTTATACATTCGATATGCACATATTCTGTTACGTATAAGCATTTTTCACAATTTCTAGTTTTATATATGAAATTTTGTCCGAGTATCTTTCGTACATCATTCCCCGGCTATTAGGCATAGAGGCTCCAAATGCAATACCAAACTGCTGCAGATTATGACGAACATTTTAAGCCTAACTAGTATGACCAAGGACCATATATAATATTGTATATACATAGTCCTTGCCTGGACACTTCTGAGTTACCTCAGCCGTCGATTAAAATCCCGTTACAAACATAAGTCACAGAAGAAAGAGCATAGTGTTTCTAGTTAAAAAGCGAGTTAGAGATAGTCGATGCAATACATTTTGCAGCACCTGGTTGGTCAACTATTTCGACTGTAATTTTAAGCTGATTAAAAGTTAGAACCAACGTTATTTTAAAACAAAGAAAACTTAATAATAAAATGCACATATTTTACATTTAGTTATGATTAATAATACTTATTTCCTTAAGAGTTTGAAGAATGTATTATGGTAGTAATGATGTAATTTTAACTAATCATTTATCCTTTGAACTAAACCAATTCATTGCTAATACCTATTGTTCACTGATTACATACAGGACATGTTATTAAAAAAAAAAATAACATAAATATTAAATATTAATTGATTCGCACACTTTTCAGAAAACGAAAGTCATTTGATTAAAAAAAATATCATTTCCATATGTTTAAACCGAAGAACGCCTTGCAGTTAATTGTAAAATGATACACAGTTGGTATGTTTGTATCATAATTGGGAATTTGTAATTTTCCATAACCATTTAACGGTAATTATTTTTATACGCTCCACATCACTGCGCATAAGGGTATATACCAGTTTGTCATTCCGTTTGTAACGCATTCAAACCCAGGAAGTGTGTATATAAATTATTGATCCTTCACAACTTGATACGATATTGCTCAGTCCCAAAACGAACCAATTATCTGGGTATAATTAGGAAAATATTGTTTGCATTATTTCGAGCAGGATTTTTGAATTTGGAGCCTCTACGCCCTGTAATGTAACACGATGCAAACAATGGTAGCATAAAACATATTCGCAGGTCAGTTAAGCAATCCGCGCCATCTATTCTGCACTACAGGCAAAGGCTCTTAATAATTTTAATGCTTCCCGCAACCATTTCTGGACCATTCATGGTGGAGGTGCCGGTAATGGGAATGGACGGGATAATGGAACCGGCGACGATATTTATAATTTATAAATGTGACAATAGGGGTCGACGTGCACACAGTGCCAGACCGAATATTATGGACGAAACTAATTCGGAATATTCTAACGTTCCCCTAAGACTAGGTACATAAACGGGAAAAGACAATTATGTAGCCGACGCACAGTGGCGCCATTTGAGTTTTTTCGTTGCAAAAATCATATCTGTTGAACCGAATAACATAATTGAACAGTTTAAACAGCATATGATAGATAACTGTTCAGCCTATGAAATGAGCGTTTAGGAAGGGTGCTGCGCTTTTTAGGGGCCTAGTTATAGGTTATCAAAGTTAAAATTTGTAGAAAAATCAATTTTATGGTAACTAAAAAAAAATTATTTTTAAATTTTTAGATTGTTTTTATTTTTCTTCTTTAGGGTTTTATGTTTTAAATTATTACCCAACAAATTAAAAAAAAATTACTTCTTTTTTAAATTTATTTTTTAAATTTTCTGTAAAATATTCATCACAATTCGTAAGAGAAGGTATATCTAAAAGACTAATCATTTCTAAACTATAATTATTTTCTAACTCTATTCGTGACTTCACATGCCGCAGGGAAGAAATAAGTGGATCGGAAGATGGTGCCAACATGTTGAAGAGGTCCTCATTTTGCCTTACCCTTGATGCTTTGAATGTGTTCGGCAATCTATATTTTTTATAAAATTTGTTAAGAGACTCCTGTGCTTCTTCAGAAAGCTCTCCAATTGGCAAAGACTGGTACTCAATTATATCTTTGCCATGCGCCAATATTTAATGGACGGTCGGGGTCAACTTCTTCTGTGGATACATTTCTGCTAAAAGAGATGCAGTTTTCGATGCATATTCTCCATATTTTGTAGAATTGACATTTTCTTTGCAGTTTAAAACATTCAAGATCGTTCCCAATCTTTTCACGATTTGATTGTCAATTCCAGTGATTCTAGTTACTGCCTCATCATTTTCAAAAAATCTCCTAGAAGTGTTTCCATCGTTTGAGTTACCGTATCCGTGCTTGGGCCAGTCTACTTTTAGTCCAACTTGTTCAAAAAAAGCATCCTGTATTTGCTTCTTTCTGATCTTTTCCTTATCCTTTATTGATGTATTTTCATCGAAGTTTTCCTCCTCTTGTGGTAGGGTATACGCCAGTTTTAGCAAAAACTCCACACACCTTATCCTTGCGCGCAATGGTGACATTCCATATTCGTAATTCTCCTCGTTTGTAGAATCGTTTAAATTACCAAAGTTCTTCTGACTCTTTTTGCAAATCGGGCATGACAATGTTGAGGTTGTTCCTGTCATTTCGTTTACGACTTTTTCGTCAACCATGGTCAGGTGGAACTCGTAATTGCATTCAATATATTTTCCTTCTCCAATTTGCAGCTTTGTAGGCTTAATCTTGCTTATTTGTTCTTCAATGTCCTTCACCGTGGTCCTTATGAGTTCTGCCGATTCCCTTGCATACTGAAACATTATTGGTCGGCAATAATGCACTGATGACGGACGTGGATTTCTCCAGTGTAGGGAAACATCAGATTTTAGCCGCAAAGGAACAACAGATGCCATAAACATATTTCCGTCCGATATTGTAGCGTCATCGGAAGATATCCTTTGCTTATAAACGCTTTGTCCGGATGATCCATCGCAGCGCCATTTGCTGATCAATGTCAGTTTCTCAGGAAGAATTTTCACCTCATTTTCAGGAAGACTCTCCAACAACCGTTTTGCTGTATGGCCCATGAGATCCTGCAGATTGGCTTTGACAGAGACTTCCGTAAACTCCGTATGCAGTGGTCGTGAATTTATTTTGGGTTGCGTAATATGCTTGTATCCTGGTAAAACGTCAGCCCCGTGTCGCATCAAGGATGCCCGTAGTATCTCATATTTTTCTTTGGAAAGTTGTAAGTCCATAAACAAGGCCAAGGCTTCTTCGGAACCATACTTTTTAATGTGTACGTTTGTGGGCGTGGGAATGCTTTCCTTAATCTTTTTTAGTCGCAGTGGGCTTGCATCAGCAACAGATTTTGTAATCTGCGACCTAACTCTTTCACTATCCTTTGTATATTTAATAGACAGCGCGTCCGATAAATGCTTCGTGGTCAAGTCATTGGTGGCATCGGCAAGTTTCCTCTTTCTTGTGAAAATTGAACACTCCTCAATACTTTTTTTTGGCCTTCCTTTTGCTCCTCTGGTTGATGTGGTGGGTTTATCTACTGCCAATATATCCAGGATGGTGTCTTCATTAAGCCAGTCCTCGTATTTGGAGTTGAAGTTCTGAATGGTTCGATTAGATTTCACCCATTTTGCCTTAATATTTGCATATATCAGATAAAAATTATTTTTTTATAATTTCGCTGCTCTCAATATTTCCGTATAAGATATCAAGTTCTTCTAAAGCAGCTTCCGTGAAAAACTTTGGTGTGGTTGACCTTCTAAACAGTTCAAATAATTTTAAATTGTTCAACGCCATGTTTTCAGTACTTAAATTGTTTAACGCCATGGTTTCAGTACTTGTTGCGCCAACTCTCAGTCATAGACTAATCCTGGCATTATGCTTATTTTGTAATATATAGGCTTATGCTACCATGCCTAAAAATTTACCTGTTCCCTGCATACATATGGATTTAGCTGAATTATGAAATTTTGATATTATGCTCGTGTTTAAATAAGATTTGTGACTACCTGGAGGGACCATAAGTCATTATGCTTATTTTGCAATATATAGGCTTATGCTACCATGCCTAAAAATTTACCTCTTCCCTGCATACATATGGATTTAGGCTGAATTATGCAATTTTGATATTATGCTCGTGTCTAAATAAGATTTGTGCCTACTTGGAGGGACCATAAGTCAATATTGTTCTTGACCATTTGTACTCCAAAGTAATTTTTAAGTGAGGTGCGTACCTGCGAATTTCAATGAGTAGTTCTTTGTGCATCCTGTGTCTGTAGCAGAATATTGGGAGTAGACTTTTGCAGAGGCTCACAGGTAGACAACCGACTTAAAATGCAATTTTCAAACTATTAGATCAAACTACTGTCAGTCAAAACATGTAAGGGATGCACGCCATACAATTTCTGCAACCATTTCTTTTTAACCTTTTTTACCTCTAGAAGCCAAACGGGCACGTACGGGCAGATAAAACCTTTTGAATTATGTAAAGAAATAATCAAAGAACATGTTTTGCAAATATGGCAAATATAGAAAAATATAGCTTTTTTTTATTTTCCGTCAAAATTGAAAAATAGTGAAAAAACGGATAGTTTTTAAATAGTGATTTACGAGGAGAAACACAAAGCAAACAGTTAATTTTTTTTTATCATTATACATTTAATAAATACATCAATCAATATAAACAAAAAATAAGGCGATTCGTTACCTATTTTTTGTGATATTACACCTGAAATCTCAACAAATTGACTAAAAATTGTGTGTTTTTTTGAAAACCGAAAGTCGGTCAACTTTGAATGGTTATATCTTCTAAACTAAAAACGTGATATTATTAAGAGTAGCATATTTGAAATCGTTGAAAAGTTTCCTATAACATGGGTTTATTCAAAACTTCGTCGGCGCACATGAAAATTTTGATTTTTGCAACCTCGTTTGCTCTACGGGCGCCACTGTGCGACGTCTGTCGCGTATAACCATAGATGGCTTAAAACCAAGGTTCAGAAAATACACACACGAAACACACAATGTTCTGTTCAAAAGCAGCCAACACATATCTTTATTTTCATATCAATTATGTGCGTTTCAAAATTTTCTACGGTACCCAACACAACCATGACTGTGTTCGTTTTAATATTTCGTTATTTACACGAACATTTTTGTATCACATACTTTTTGCTTCAATCACACATAAAGCACACATTTTTGAGTGTTGCTTTATTTGAAGTTGATGTTCTGGTACGTGTAGTGAAAAAAAACACAGAACATGTAAAATAAACAGGTTCGAGTTCAGTTATATTTTAAGTCGTGTTGTGGCTCGTGTAGTAAGAAACAACAGAACATGTACAGTAAACAGGTTCGAGTTCAGTTATATTTTAAGTCGTGTTTAAAATATAACTGAACTCGAACCTGTTTATTGTACATGTTGTGTTTTTTCTTACTACACGAGCCACAACACGACTTAAAATATAACTGAACTCGAACCTGTTTATTTTACATGTTCTGTGTTTTTTTTCACTACACGTACCAGAACATCAACTTCAAATAAAGCAACACTCAAAAATGTGTGCTTTATGTGTGATTGAAAAAAAAAGTACGTGATAGAAAAATGTTCGTGTAAATAACGAAATATTAAAACGAACACAGTCGTGGTTGTGTTGGGCACCGAAGAAAATTTAAAAACAAACATAATTGATATGAAAATAAAAATATGTGTGTGTTGGTCTAAGTTATGTTTGTTTACATATATGTACGAGTTTTTTATTCAGTGTGTGTTTTTTTCTGAACTCTGCTTAAAACAAATGAATGTGAGCACAAAAAAAGTACTGAAAGTCTCGACAAGATCGATGACGAACAAAAGAACAAGTACTTCGAATAAGCAGCACGAAATGTATGAATATAAAAAGCCCAGTGTATTATTTGAAAATTTCGTTCTTACCTACGGTCCAATGAAGACGTTCATTTCGGACATGGGTACTGAATATAAAAATACAATATTGACAGAGTTATGCAATCTCCTCAAAATTGAAAAATGGACTTCAACAGCCTACAATCACCAGACGCTTGGACAATCGAAAGAAGCCATAGAACGTTCAATGAATACATAAGATCTTTTATATCGGTTGACAAAAGCGATTGGGATGAATGGCTTAAGTACTCCACATACTGTCTTAATAACACGCCATCGACAGCTCATAATTACTGTCCCTATGAATTAGTTTTTTCAAAGCTTTCGAACAGGTTTCCACAGTTTGACGAGGTAGATAGGATAACTCCATTATTAATATAGAAGATTATGCCAAAGGAGCAAAATTCGGTTAGAAGTAGCCATATGAGGGCCCAACTATTATCAGATAAATTAAACTAAGACAAAAAATTATTTAAGATAGAAATACAATTGATTATGATTTTAATATAGGAGACTTAGTGTTGCTTATTAAGGAAACAGATCATAAATTACATGAGAAATATGAAGGACCGTTTTAAATTAAGGAAATATTGTTAACAAGTAATGTTAAGATAATTGATATAAGAACAAATAGAGAACAATTAGTTCATAAGAATGGTCTTATATATAAGTATATGTAAATATCATTAAGAAATTCTAAAATAATAAGAACTGTTAATGTGTGATCATTCTTCCGTAAAAGGGAGGTATCTATGACATATTCGCTATTAGCAACAAGAATATTTGTGGTTATTAAAGTATAAAAATATCACTTTCTGAGTCGATTTAGCGATGTCCGTCCGTCCGTCTGTCCGTCTGTGTGTCCATGCAAATCTTGTAATCAAACTACAGGAATATATTTTGATGAAATTTGGTATTTAAGCTTTTCTCGGCTTTTCTCGGATAAACGCTATTAAACTTGGTGAAACTCGGTCCGTGTTCAGACCTAGTCCCCATACAAATGACCCCTATGAACTCGACATATATTGCCATAAGATCCAAATTATCATATAGATCTCAGTCAAATTGGGTTCGTATGTGTTTATTATATCCATTAATTAGTAGTCCAAAAATAAGCTCTATAGGACAATTCTTAGTCATAGGCCCCATATATAGCTGCTTCTCGATCTTCACTTAAATCTATGAAATGCAAAAATATTGCACAGATTTTTCGCAAATTTGGTTTGTATTTATTTTTTCAAAATATAAGTGACTTAACCAAATATGGTCATGATCGGTCCATATTTCGACTTAGTCCCCATATAAAAATAACATCCGATATGAACTTTTTGATATATGCGCCAAAAAAATCGATAACAATGCCACTCAAATTTGGTTTATGTTTATTTTCTATATCAAATTAGTTGGACCGAAGAGATAGGGACCAAGGTGTAGGGTATCGTGTAGTCGGTCTAGACCGACTATAATTTCTTACTTGTTTTTTTTTATTAGTTTTTGTGTTTAGGGGTGTATTTAAAAAAACTTATAAACACGAACTAAAGCAATATTAAAACTATAAACGTAAAATAAAGTTATTATAAATTGTAGCCGTACTTTTAAAAATTTACATTAAAATTAAAATGAAAGACATTATAAATTGATTGTGGCATGTGAACATCATTTGTGATTGTTACCTAATATGGTGTTCACACTACGATATTTTGAGGTGTTTTAGCTCATGTTTTGCAAAACAAAACACAGTCGTTCACACTTGATTTAGTGTGTTTAAGTTAAACATTTCAGCAAATTGAACAGCTGTTTCCAAAATAAAAAATGATTGAAAAGTTATAAAATTTTGAAAATTGATAAAAAATAATATTAAATTGGCGGCCAACTACTTAAATTATATTAATGATGAAATTATCAATATAGATGCGTTATTTTCATTTTTGTATTGTATTTTGTATTGTATTTTTTTGATTGTAATGCCACTTTAATAGTAATGTTAAAAAAACAAGGATGCCAACTTGGCAAACATGAGTAATATTGCACTGAACATGCGCAAAGTTAAATACAACTCTGTCATATTTTCGTTTTTTGAGGTGTTTAAGATTTAAACATCTCAATTGAGATGTTTAGCCAACGAAAAAATGTATGGGAAAACATCTCAATTTGACTTGTTTATCACATAAACACTAAACACTTCGCTAAACACTTAAGTGTGAACGCCATATAAGCTTCAATTATGAATCCCCGATGTTTTTCATGGAATACTGGTCAGTAGAATAGACTGAGCCTAGTTGCTGTTGTGATCGACAGCATTAACTTTCTGAAAAATTATAATTTTTTATGATTTTGTTCTAAAAAGAGTTTGAGATTTGTCTGGAGAAGTGTTGTGTATTCTGTCGAATTCATTTTGGTACTCGAAAAAGCTAACTCTAGCATACCATCGATACAGAATGCCATCTTTTGAAAAAATATCGTGGTTCCTTACCTAAAGCTCTCTAGTATGAGACCGTATAAGTTAAACTTTTACTCATCGGAAAAAATTATCAGTAAATTTTTTTCTTCTAAAATATGTTGACTACAGATTGCAAAAACCTTCTTACTTCTTCCACTCCGTACTCGTAATATTTTTGTCGAGCCAGTAAGCGGGGTGCATTCTTCAGTTTTTGACGGCGAATTTCTGAAGGGGAGTTTTCATTTGGGAGGCTGGCGCTTGTGACATTCTTTCGTTCACTTCGTAATTGATTTTGTCCGTAATTAAAGACACTTCAAAAAGCTCAAATTATCATTTGTGTGTTTATTACATCTATTTATCATTTATCGAAAAATAAGCCCCTTATGGTAATTCTTTGTCATAGCCCCCGTATAAAGCTGCTTCCCGATTTTAACTTAAATCTATCAAAAAACAAAAATATTGCACAAATTTTTCTCAAACTTGGTTTGTATATATTTTTTCAAAATATAAGTGACTTTACCAACCATGGTCCGGATCGGTCCATTTTTGGACCTTGTCCCCATATAGGCATTGCATCCGATATGAATTTTTTCATATCTGCAGCCAAAAAAATAATAAAAATGATACTCAAATTTGGTTTATGCTTATTTTCTATATCCAATTAGTTGGGCCTCAGAGATAGGGTATCTAAACGCATTGTATAGGGTATCGTATAGTCGGTCTAGACCGACTATAATTTTCTTACTTGTTCTCTAATATATACAAAATTTGAAAAAAATACAAAATAAATATGGTGAACATTATGAGGATTGTGTTTGGTCAGATGAAAGAATTACATGTGGGCCAGACACTTGTTCGTGTATGGATAGAGAAAGGAAAGAAAAAGAAGCAAAAAACTAATGTATTTCTACTATAATATATCTAAATGTAAACATTGTAATTTCAAATAAAACTCAACTTAAATCTCCAAAAAAAAATTAATTAATTTTTCACCACTTAATTCTATATTTTATAAAATTTTTTTAGCTCGCTTGAAATAATGTCTTATACTTCTTCTTCAAACTTAAAAAAATATTTAAAAAAGCTCGTTTTTGTGCTGTTATTTAAGAATGATGCAATCGTGTATCTTACGTTTTTAAGCAATTTTTAGGTACAGAAAACTCGTATCTCAAAAAAGGGGCAAAAAAATGGTGGAATATTTAAAATATTACAGTTGTCCTGAAAATCTACTGAAAGTTTCATTACTTTTTAGATTGAAAAAAATTGATTATTATAAAACGTTTTTTGTCTCTCCGCTTTAGTTAACCATCGATATATGATTATTTTAATCCCGCAGAAGAGTCGGAAAAGACTCGAATACGATCATTAGTTTCATAAAATGCTGACTGGGTAGTCGTGGAAAATGTTTGGTTTACATTTTCTCACGACAGAGTTGCTGCAGTGTGGATAAATGCTTTGTCATTTTTAAAGAAGTTAATTAAATGTTTGATTGAAAGCTGAAAAACATATGTTACCAATATAACAATTTGCAAAATATGAATCGAACATATAAAGCTGTTGGTATATTTCCACCCTACAACTTAGTGCAAGTTAACATAAGAATTTGTTCAAGTATTAGATCCTAATATGTTTAATAGTTTACAAAAACCGATTTTACCGGCTCCTGATATATTGAAATGACGTTACCTTAATACCATTTGTATATGGTGTCGTATAGTACACCTTAGAAAGAATATAAATTTATCTATGAATTAGGATTTTTCTTAATTTTTAACCTACACCTCTGCGTGGCCAGTTTATACTAATTTTGGGCTGAAGTTTGCCTATTCTAAAAATTACACAGACCCACATACACTTTCTTAAAGTACAGAAAATAAGATTGTCCGCTATTTTCTCACCTTAAACCTCCCGTTGGTTGTTCGATATATAACCATATCCTTTATGATTTAGTATAAAAATATAAATGTTTAATTTAAATCTTGCGAGAATTTTTAGAGTCCCTTTAGTACTATCATGCGATTTATTAAATTATATATGATGTCCTTTCATATGATGTCCAATTTGTGTATGTTTTCATGAGATCGAATGTAAAAAAAAACTGCAAAAAAAAAATCGAAAACCGGCTGTACGGGTTATTTATTTGTTCGTGCCCTGTGACATGTTCAAGTTTCATTGCGCTCTGCGGGGGCCCCTTTGAGATCTTACTTGTAAGTAAAAAACTTAAATAAAACAAGTAAGAGTGTTAAATTCGGCAGTGCCGAATCTTTGATACCCTCCACCTCGATTTGAGTATTGCTAATAAATGTGAACAAAATATTGGAAAAAGTAAACAATTTGTTAAACTTAATACCAAATTATTTCAGCAAATTCTTTGGGTTGGTTTTCGTCTTTTCTATTATTTCGGATTTATTTCGGTGTTTGCTTTTTGGTCATCGTGGTTGCTGATCGGCATGCATTTAAGTTATATACCTATATGCATGCGTTTCCGGTTATATGACATAACTTCTCGTTTAATTTAGTTCTTGCTAATTAAATAGCTCGCCCTAACCTCCATTGCAAAGTTAATGGTTGTGTACGGTGGCTATATGCATCAAATCGTGCTAATTGGAGGTGGCTGTATAGTTTCTTTTAACTGGCCGAATATTTCTTCATTGCGGCCATATAGGTCGGATGGAGTAACAAAATAATAACCAAAAAAAAGCTCTCTCAACTTTTTTTATTAAAATATTGCCATATTTGGAAAACCTAGAGAATAAATTTATAATAATAAATAATTAAATTAGGGATGCCAAACGCAAAAAACCAAATGTCCCAAACCGTTTAAATAAAATAATTTGTTATCTTTATTTTCTAAAAACTTCAAATTTTCATCCAAAAAAAAATTATGAAAATTTATATATAAATAACATTCTCATCAAATTGCGTTTATTTATGTAACAATTTTTATGTTCGCAATTCTTAAGTATCATTTGAGGTTTTATAAAATTCATTGAATTTAAATTAATGTTTTCTGTAGTCCGATTCTGTAAATTTCAACGATCCGACAATCTCAAAGTGATTCACTAAGTACCTACATACATCTTAACGACAGTCGACCAATCTATTTTTCTATTTATTTAAATTGTAAATGAGTGGCATCTCTGTCAAAATAAGCGAAAAACACAAAGAAGAAAAAAAAAAACAAATTACTTGGTCTTTGACAGGATGATTTTATGTTTATGTTTAATATCTTTATTTTTTTTTACTAATATTTCTGTTTATTTATTTGAAAATGAAATAATGAATTGAATATGCTATTTAATTTTTTTATTTATATAAAAAAGTTTTTTAATTAAAGCAAAATATTTTCACTATTTTATGATTTTTATTTACATATGTATGACGACATTCCAACCTAAAAATTTAAGTTTTTATCGATTGAATAAACAACACAAAAATGGTTGTCGTTTAGATAACAACAACAGCTGACTTTAACAATAGCGAATATCGTTTAAAAATTTTACTGATAATTTTGCCATTTTCTTTTTTTAATGATTCGACTATCGTTAAAAGAAGTTACTGTATCGCGGTACTGAAATGCTATTAATTTCTCCAGAATGTCAATATTTTTTAAAATGTAAACATTTGTTAAATGTAAACATATTTATTGTTTTTTTTTTTTGGAATTTCAATTTGTGTTTAACGAATAAAATTTATAAATTAAAGATGTAATTGATGTCTTTTAAATTTAAAATTATTATTTCCGACGTTTTGATATGATTTTCTGAAATTCAATTAATATTTTCTAATTTATAATTTGAATTTTAATTCCAGTTTTTAGAATTGATATTTTCTAAAATTTGAACGGAAAATTTAAAAAGTGTAATATTGTATTTATGTGAATAATAATGCTTTAGTAATTATAAACAATTTTTAAAAATCAGATATTTTGTAGGTAAAGCAGAATAATCCTTATTAATATTATAAAAATG
This sequence comes from Cordilura impudica, assembly GCA_963682025.1. Taxonomy (NCBI): domain Eukaryota; kingdom Metazoa; phylum Arthropoda; class Insecta; order Diptera; family Scathophagidae; genus Cordilura; species Cordilura impudica. The sequence continues at coordinate 288,288,307 of OY821518.1, forward strand.
TTTGTTTGTGTGAGCATCACGCCTAAACGACTAAACCGATTTTATTGAAATTTAGTACATATATAGAGTGAGCTCCGGAAGGAACTATAGGCTATAAAAAATTCGATATGGTGGGCGTGGCCCTTTTACGCCCACTTTTTCTGTAACTTATAAACGGCTAAACTGATTTTATTCAAATTTGGCACATATGTATATAGTGGAAGCTCCGGAAGGAACTATAAACTATAAAAATTTTGATATGGTGGGCGTGGCATTTTTATGCCCACTTTTTCTGTTTCTTATAAACAGCTAAACCGATTTCATTATTCTGATACGAACTAATGAACAAAATTTATTAAAAAAAAATTTTTAATAAATGGTCAAACAAATTATTAACGAAATAACTACAGCTTAATCTTGATAATCAAGACCATTATCTGGATTAATCTATAATCCGGCCAGCATTTCTCAACTCTTTCCCTATTAGTCAGTTAGGGTTGATACCAACTATATAATTTGTATATAATGCAAACAGTTATTTTTATTGATTTCGATAGAATAAAATAATAGGCATCAAACAATCCTTTACGATTTCTTTTCCTAGCGAAATTTTTACTGTTTTACGATTACTTCTTATTTTTTTCATTATTTTATTGAACATTATAATAAAACCGAAAAGACGGATTGAGTTCTGCAATCAATTATTCAGATTAACGAGTTCCTACTGTACATAGTATTTTCACTTTTAATCTATAATTTTTGTATATTATTCATGCATTTTCAAGTTGCCACTTCACTCATCGTTTTTGTAACAACATATGATTTCTAATAGCTTCCACAATAATACAAAAATGAACATACCAAATAATTAATGATTAAAAATTAAGGGTGCATACTTCCAGATGTATTCAGTATCGAATGTGGGTCACATTACATTAACCTTTTTCTATCGTGACTAATCTAAGCTAATTAACCATGATTTTATTAGCTTTTAACTTTCTTATTATTAAAGTTTTTAATTGTTCTTCCATTTAAGTAAAATTTGAACCTTCCCTATATTAAAAAATATGTTCATTTCACTTATATTTAGTTATCCCTAAAAGTATGCTTATAATAATTATATTTAAAACGACTTAATTTTTGGAATGTATTTAAATCATATGTTTAACAATATCATTTATGGAATGTATTTAAATCATATGTTTAACAATATAATTCATCAAAACTTAAAAAAGTAAAGAAAGTTTCTTCGTTTTTTAAAAATGCCACAAAGAAAAAAATCAAATCTCAGTAAAGTTTTAAAAAACGTACTAAAAATGCCAGAAATATTGAATCTGTAAGCCAACATTTGCAACGCCTGACCACACAGTCCCAACGTCAAACTTTGCTGCGAGCATTGGAAACAGACGTTTTTCTCAACCAGACGTTTTTCTCAAGCCCAACGCCAGACTGTGGTAAGGGCAGCAGAAACTGAGGAGCAAACACAATCCCGACGCACTTCTCAAGCCCAACGTCAAATTGCGCTAAGGTCTTCTGAAACTGAGGAGCAAACACAATCTCGGCGTACTTCTCAAGCCCAACGCCAGACGGAGTTAAGGACAGTTGAAACAGAAGAGCAAACAACATCCAGGCTATATACTCAAGCCCAACGTCAAACTGCGCTAAGGTCTTCTGAAACTGAGGAGCAAACACAATCTCGGCGTACTTCTCAAGCCCAACGCCAGACGGGGTTAAGGACAGCTGAAACAGAAGAGCAAACAACATCCAGGCTACATACTCAAGCCCAACGCCTGATTACGCATAGATCAACAGAAACAGAGGAACAGGCAAATGTATGTTGCTCTACTCAATCGCAACTTCAGTTGCATTAAAGGTTACACAAACAGAGGAACAAGCGCTTTCTCGGCGGTCGACTGAAACTCTACGTATGGCAACACGGCGAAATAACTTTAGGAAAGCAAGTTGGTTAATATTTAACGAAGCTGCTTTTGAATATGATCCCACGCTTGATTATAGTGGGCAAAATCAACTCAAAGTTGGACGAATGGACAACGAATGCAGTTATTGTAGAGCATTAAAATGGAAAACGGAAACAAGTGGAATGTGCTGCAGCTCAGGTACTATAACTATAAAAAACTCTTTCACTTTCTGATATAACATATATATTTTCAAAATATAAGTCTGTAAAGAAGTTTATTCATTATAAATATAGATTCCGATCAATTTTAGTCTGAACTCATTTTAATATCTGCTTTTCCAAAAACATTCATAAGTAAAACATATCCTACAAAAAATATTATTTTATTGCATCAATATAACATACTACTTTTCAAAAACAAAAATAATATAACTACCCGGCTAAAAATCAATATGTGGCCACAACATGTGCGTGTTTGAATGCGTAGATCATGTATAGGTACATGTCGATAATTTGGATGCAATAAAATTATAATGATTTACGAGCTTAAATTACCAAAAAAGATTACACCGTAGCACTAATAGATATCTATTCGTTGAAATTATGGGTATTTATATGACAAGTTTTATAAGTTAACTTACTTCATAATTCTAAAATTTTTAGGTAAAGTTCATATGCCATTTCTTCAAGAGCCCCCAGAGCCTTTAAAACAACTTTTACTAAACGAGACCCATGAATCTAAACACTTTTTAAGTCATATTCGAAAATACAACTCGGCATTTCAAATGACATCTTTTGGAGCATATAAAGAAGTTTCTTTACCGGGTTTTCGCCAACATTTAGCATACAAGGATAAGTTTATCACACAATTGGTACAATATTTCCACCGGCCAATCAACAAGCTAAATTTATGCAAATATATTTCATGGGTGATGAAAACGCGCAAACTGAAAAAAGATGCGAAGTCATACCCGGTGTTCAAAGTAGTATCATAAATGATCTTCAACGGCTATTCTAGGAGCATAATCAGTTGGTAAGATCATTTAGAACGGCTGTTGAAAATATGCCCAACGAAAGCTATAAAATCGTTATTCATTCAGATCGCACTCCATATGGTGAACACGAACGACGATATAACGCTCCCGTTGTCAATGAAATTGCAGCGTTAATAGTTGGAAATCACGATTCGCCACGTGATATTGTCCTTCACGCGAGAAATGGACCATTGAAAAGAGTTTCCGACACGCACCGCTTTTATGATGCTCTTCAGTATCCCGTAATATTTTGGGGCTGACAGGAGGGTTACAACTTTCATATACCGCAAGTAAATCCAACTACGAAGGCTCCCGTACCAAATAAAAAAGTTTCGTCCATGAACTTTTATGCTTTCCACATAATGGTGCGACCCAACAATTTCAATTTATTATGTAGGTTCAAACAACTTTTCCACCAATTCTTAGTTGACATGTACGTTAAAGTTGAAAGTGAAAGACTAAGATATATAACTCTCAACCAACGAAAGTTAAGATCGGAATCATACGTGCATTTACAGGATGCTATTAACAACGACGCAAATGTAAATCCAAATGATTTGGGTAAAATGATAATTCTGCCTTCTTCATTTATTAATAGCCCGCGATATTTACATGAATATACGCAAGATGCTTTTGCATATGTACGTGCTTATGGTAGACCTGATCTTTTTATTACCTTTACATGCAACCCGACTTGGAAAGAAATAATAGACGAACTAATGCCAGGACAAAAATCAACACACCGTCACGATTTGGTAGCACGCGTCTTTCATCAAAAAGTTCAAAAATTAATTGGACTTTTAACGAAAGGAAAAATTTTTCGAGAACATAGATGCTCTATAGAGTGGCAAAAAAGAGGTCTACCTCATTTACATTTGTTGCTTTCGATGGAGACTAAAATACAGCCAAATCAAATTGATCTGATAATCTCAGCTGAAATACCTGATCCTCAAACAGATAAAGATCTTCATGATGTTGTGGTTAAAAACATGATGCATGGTCCGTGCGGAAGCCTCAATCCAACTTCTCCATGTATGCAAAATGGAAAATGTAGCAAAAAATTTCCAAAGCAACTACTACTACATACGCAACAAAATGATAAAGGATATCCACTATATAGACGTAGAGCACAAAATTATGGCGGTCACATTGCTAAAATAAAAATTCGTGGGTTGCAACAGGAAGTGGACATTGACAATACATGGATTGTGCCATATTCTCCTTTGTTGTCAAAAGCGTTTAAAGCACACATAAATGTTGAATTTTGTAGTTCGGTCAAAGCAATAAAATACATATGCAAATATGTAAACAAAGGCAGCGATCTAGCAATTTTTGATATACAACGGCAAGATAATAACGTGAATATGAGAAATGAAGTCGAGGTTTATCAAACTGGACGTTATGTTAGCAGCAATGAAGCAGTTTGGCGTTTGCTAAGTTTCCCCTTACATGAAAGATATCCCAGTGTAACACACTTGGCAATTCACTTAGAAAATGGAGAACGTGTCTACTTCAATGAGGTTAATTTCCAGCAAAGAATTTCCTCTCATCCGAAAACAACTTTAACGGCATTTTTTGAACTGTGCAGAAGTGATTGCTTTACTAAAACTCTATTTTATGTTGAAGTTCCACGCTATTATACATGGAATGCAACACAACAAAAATGGAAAAGACGTAAAATTGGTTCCTTGGTAAGCAACTGGCCTGGAGTTAAAGAAGGAGACACTCTTGGTCGTGTGTATACTGTACATGTCACTAACCAGGAATGTTATTGTTTGCGAATGCTACTGCACAATATAAAAGAACTAACATGTTTTGTGGATTTAAAAACTATAAATGGACGTGAATGTGAAACTTTTCGAGAAACCTGTGAGGTATTAGGGCTAATGGAAAATGACGAACAGTGGGATCTAGCCATGCAAGAGGCCGTATTATGCTCATTTCCGCATAAGCTAAGGCAGTTATTTGCAATATTACTTGCTATGTGTGGGCTTTCTAAGCCTCTGGAACTGTGGGAGCGTTATAAAAATGATTTATCGGAAGATATTCTGAGAAGAAGTCAAGCGACTAATCCTGAAATTTCTTTCGATAATCACATTTATAATGAGACTCTAACACTTATTGAAGACAAATTAATTTCAATGGTAGGCAAAACCTTAGATACATTTGGTTTTCCTAGACCACATCGAGTGGAAAACGTATCCGAAGATTTGTCGAGAGAATTGAGCTACGATATGACTAATTTAAATGCTGAAGTTGCGGAGAAGACGGAAAAACTGCTTCCCGAACAAAAAATTATATTTGACAAAGTGATAGAGAAAATAAATAAAGAAGCTCTTTTTTTCCTAGATGCTCCTGGGGGGACAGGCAAAACATTCCTTCTAAATCTTTTGTTAGCTTCTGTCCGCAGAGATCAAAAAGTCGCAATAGCAGTAGCTTCATCAGGCATAGCGGCAACTCTTCTTAATGGTGGTCGAACCGCGCACTCTGTTTTAAAGTTGCCACTAAATTTAGCTCAAACTGAAGCTCCAACATGCAATATAAGTAAAAACAGCAGCCGTTGAATTTTATTACAGAAGTGTAAATTATTGGTTTGGGATGAGTGCACCATGTCACACAAGAATGCAGTTGAAGCATTAAACCGCAGTTTACGAGACATAAGAAATGCGATGCACTTGTGGGTGGAATGGTAGTACTTCTTGCTGGTGATTTTCGCCAAACTCTTCCTGTTATGCCAAGAGGGACTGCAGCTGATGAAATTAATGCTTGCATAAAAGCTTCTCATTTATGGAATCATGTGTCTAAAATGAGCCTGACCACCAATATGAGAGTTTTTGTAAACAATGATCCTGAAGCTGCATCACATGCTAACAAATTACTAAAAATAGGAAATGGTCTAATTGCAACAGACATACATGGTAAAATATCATTTGAAAAACAGTTTTGCAACTTAGTTTCTTCAGAGGAAGAACTTATTTCGAAAGTTTATCCAGACATCAACCAAAACATGTGTAGTGAAAACTGGTTATGTGAAAGAGCATTGTTAGCTGCAAAAAACAGTATTGTGGCCAACATCAATCACCAAATTCTACACAAAGTTTCTGGTCAGTCCACAATTTATAAATCAATTGATAGTGTACTGGATGAAGAGCATTGTACTACATACCCGCCAGAATTCCTTAATTCGTTGGGGGTTTCAGGAGTTCCACCACATAAATTGGAGCTTAAGATTGGGGTGCCTATTATACTTATGCGAAATTTGAATGCACCAAAACTTTGTAATGAGACGAGATTACGAGTAGCACATTTAAGCCGCAATATTATCGGAGCAACAATATTGACAGGTTCTGCGAAAGGGGAATACGTTTTTATTCCCCGAATACCCCTCATTCCGACAGATTTACCGTTTCAATTTAAACGTTTGCAATTTCCTATAAAACTGGCATTTGCAATAACAATAAACAAATCACAAGGACAGACACACAAAAATGCAGGCATATATTTAGAGACACCTTGCTTTTCTCACGGTCAGCTATCTGTTGCTTGCTCAAGAGTTCCAAGTGGAAGAAATTTATACGTTTTGGCTCCAGATGGAAAAACATTAAACGTCGTTTATAGAAGTGTATTATAAACCTGAAATTTTTATTTGTTAGATCTCTCAAGAAAAATAGCCAAAAACTGTTAACTTCTTTAAAATTTTATTTAAATTAAAAAAAAAAACATAATGTTAAAACATGTCATACATTTAATACATAAAAAACAATACATTAAAAGGTATATTTTACATTTTACATAAAAATTTTAAAAAACCTTTAAACGTTTTACTTATGAAATTATAATACTTTATTTGTTAATTTTAATACTTTACTTTAATACTTTATTCGTTAATTTTTTAAATTAATAATTAATTATTTAGAAATAATCAGCAGTGAAATAATGTAAATATATAAAAATGCTTAATATTTTTTTACATTAAGTAAATAGTGCTAAATTTAAAATAACACTAATGATAACTCATTTCTTTCAATATATTTTATAATCCAAACTTATAATCTGCTTTTGTAAAATAATTGAGTTTGTTTGTATGCTATGAAGATGACCAACTCCATACAATTTATTTAAATAATTGCAATTCTTTTAAAGATTTTAAAATAAATTTGTAACAATTTTCCAAATACTTTGTGTATCAATTTATTCCAGTAATACGAAGGAAACCCAGGCAACGCCGGGTACACACAGCTAGTAATTCTATATAAGTATGTAGAACTGTTTTGAAAACAAAAAACTCATTGATGAACTCGGTAACTCCATTTTGTGAAGACAACAAAATGTTAATTTGCCAAACTTATGTTCATATTTGTAAAAGAATAATGAAAAAACGTATGAAATAAAAGACCAGCACGTGTATACTCTTAACATTGTTCTGTATGATATCTAGTCAAAAATATTGACATTCATGTTAAAATAGAAATAACGATTGCAAAGCTAATTAGAACAAAAATTGTGGCGCCATCTACTGTGGCATAGTCACGCTGAGCAAAATGAAGTGACACTCTGTTAATGCAAAAGAACTGTATTTTCCCCCACAACAAAATATTGCAGAGTTTTATGTAAATAAAATAATATACCGATTTATTCTAACATGTAGTTATTATGGATATACATACATATATAGAATATATGTATATTATTTGTAATATTTAATATGTCTATATATGTATATGTAAATATTACACACAAAAAATACAACATCAAACGTTATTTTTGTGTTTTTCTCTTTAAATAAATTAATACATAAAATTTTTTTTTGCCAAATTTACATTGTTTTTTTTTTAATAACAACTACTTATTTTGCTTTAGATGCTGGTGAATTTTTACTCCCTTTATATTAACTCTTAGTGTCTGTCGAAAAAATTTTGGGTAGATTTTAACCCTTTTTCCGTGACCCAATCGATCTGAAACTTTGCAGGCAGGCTCGTGACAATGACAGAAATGATCCAATAAATTTTTTTAGTGATGCCAAAACAATGGAAACTTTTAAATTTTTCTACCAGAGTTGATAAAAAAAATGTACAAAGGGTTAGTTTTTATTATATTATTACCACAACGACCAAAAAACAACAAGTCCAGCTATGACAACAATAAAACATTTGGAATAACAAGAAGAACAATATAGAAATATCATATTTTTAATTTTTTTTTCACTTTTTCAGAGATTTCCCTGGACCTGTTCCATCAATTTTAATGATTTTTGAAACAGAAATCTTCCCATGAATTCGATGAATCATTCTCACTAAAAACAATGACCCTAGCTATCCTATTGAGGGCGTGATCGTGACAAGAACAACATAGAAAATTAATTTTTTATATCAACGAGCACCCTATCTGCTTGATTAATGCCGTCATCGTGATTTCCACAGACGGACAGACGGACATCGCTATATCAACTCCGGTTGTTATAAGGATCACAAATATATATATTTTATGGGGTCCAAAATTTTTTTTCTAATTATTACAAACGGAGTGACAAACTTATATATACCCTCTGCACACTGGAGTGGAGGGTATAAAAATTGTTTAGGAAACCATCGTAATAACTCATATCGCATATTTAGTTTTTCGACTTGCATAGTGTTTATCAGTTATTTAATTTTTTACTTTTTCAAAACAATTTTTAAATGTAAATTAAAGTTAATTTTGGTTGTATGAAATTGACGCAAAATTATACTAAAAATTAAAATGTCAAAAATGTTTTAAATTACTTAAATATAAATGTTTATCAACATCAGCGCAAAAGTGGTGTAACCCGAAAGCAGATGGAGCTGAGGAAATCGTTTTTGCATAGAGCATAATATAAAAAAAATAATAGTGCAAAAGTGGTGTAAGATGAATATAACACTTTTACATTATGGCAACACCATATTTGTTTGTAGCTTTTGTCAAAATACCGTGCTGTCACTGTCGAAGAGCATAAGAATTGAGAGGTTAAATTCGAAATTTCATTGAAAATCTTGTTTGCTTTATTTCTTTAAAACTTTGAGACTAAAAAATAGTCATGTATTCTAATACATATGTTTTATATAAAAGCAAAATGATTTTAATTTATTGAAAACAAAATGTTATCATGATTTCAAATTATAAATAATGAGCACAGTAAAACACTTTGATAAAACATATCATTTCCTCCTTGCCAATTTTGTTTTAATTAATGGAGAACTTCCAAAACTTCGTATAGATCTACATAACTGAGGTGGAGTTGTAGGTAAGTCATCTCTAGTTGTACGAAGGGGTGGAGCTTGCTGTGAAGGTAAAGGCATTTCATCAAAATTATCCAATCTATTGCGTGACGTAGTCGTTGATTCTTCTGATGGTGACGGTAGTGTTGAGAGCGGTGAAGTAACTGGAAAAGATTGCATTTTGGAAAATAAATTAGACAATTCATAACGTGAATTAGAACAATTTTCTTATAAATATTGTGCAGTTTTATGAACGTCAACATATTCTGAATTCATTTTTGAAATCTGAAGTTGATTCGCATGTCTTCTTATAGTTTTGTCACCAATTTTTGCGAGATACATTACATTCCCAAGACATTTCACATTTCTCCCGTTCCAAAATTCTTGCATATGACAATATCATTAATCTTAAAATATTTCTGGACTGGCGATGCATTACAATCGTTACTTGACAGAGTAACTGAAGGACCTAACAGTGATAATAAAGTACGAGGTTGGCGTCCATACATAATTTCAGCCGGAGATTTACCATCTTTATTAGGACTCGATCTGTAAGTAGTGAGATACGCTAAAACTGAAGTTTCCAAATCATTGCCGCCAGCTAATTGTTTATTTAAACAGGTTTTAAATGAACAAACAAATCTATCAGCTTGCCCATTAGATGCTGGATGTAATGGAGCAGTGGTTAAATGTTTAATTCCATTGATTTCACAGAATTAGTTAAATTCTTTTAACGTGAATGCTGTTTCGTTGTCCGTGACAATCGATTCAGGCAAACCTTCAATAGCAAATATGCTTTGTGAGGATTTAATTGTAGAAGCGGATGTGGAATATCTAGTTTTTATTAACTGCGGAAACTGCGAATATGAAACGACCACTATTAACCATAAAAAAATCTTTAGAAAGACTTGCATAATTCAAATATATTCGCATATTCGCTGCCAAGGGGATGAAGATACTGGACAAGAAGAAAATTGTTTTGGTGGATCAGAACTGCCATGACACCATGAGGCTATTTTAACAATATCATCGTCAATATTTGGCCACCAACAATAACGTCTACTAAATTGTTTCATAATAACAATTCGCTAATAAGCTTGATGTACAAGTTGTAAAACCTTAACTTTTAGCGATTTTGGAATTACGATACGGTTATAACCTGTTTGTAAAATTCAAACGCCATATCTGATTATGCAGTTACTCAGAGAGAAGAAAATTGAATCTTATTCATTCACATCTTCATGATGATTTGAATATATTGGTCCCTGATTCTGTTCATTCTGTATCAAAATTTCAGACGCTCTTTTCTAAAAAGAATAATTTAGAGACTGGTTTATTTTTAGTTACGCTTAAAGAGGGTAAACGTTGGAACGAGTTGTCTAATATTCGCTTTATTTTAAATCAGGTTACATGTCTAAGTATTGCAATCGTTCTTTCGCGTGTGTTAAATGTTTTTTAAATCATGGTCCTGGAGAATGTTCCTTTACTCCCACTGATAACTGTCTTCCATATTGTTTCAATTGCCAGAAATCTGGACACCCAGCTAGTTGGCGAGATTTTCGTGCTTTTAAGAACTATTTAGATCTGAAACGGAAAATTTCAGATAGAGCTAAAGAGAAAAGAACTCAGATATCAAATAACGTTTCTAATGCTAATAATTTTAGTTTTATAGACCCTAGTAAAATTTTTTCAAGTCATTTTAATAAAGATTGCAATTCTTCAAATAAACCTAGTTTTGTAATTGACTTTTTCAAAATAGCTAAAATTTTATGTGAGCCAGATTCGTTGAAAGTAAGAATCAAAAATTTTATAAAAAATTGTTCATCAATGTCCAAATCACAGCCGAAAGCCGAATGCAAAAGTCTATTTCAGGAAGTTTTAACTACTTATGGTCCATAATGTATTAAAAATGATTTCATATAATGTTAGATCTCTTGTGGAGACAAGTCGGAGAATAGATTTACTAAGTTTGCTTGAACACAATAATATTGATTTAGCTTTTATTCAGGAAACGCATTTAAAACAACGAAGAATTTCTTTGAATGATTACAGCTTTATCAGAGATAATAGCTCCCAAGGTTTAGGTATTGTTATTAAACAAAATTATCAGTTTTCCAAAATTGAGATATCTGGTGTGGCTTTTCCTAATTTATTTATTGAAATTCGCACTTCAGTACATAATATAATTCAAAAATTTTTATTAGGGTCAATTCACTTCCCATATAGGTTTAGTGTAAACTTAATTTTCGATGCCATTTCAAATATAGCCACTTTTTCGCAAAACTTTGGTGGGGATTTCAACGCCAAGAATATTTTTTGGGGTACTACTCTAAATAACACGAATGGTAATGCATTTTATAGTTGGCTTCAGCTTAATTCACATTCATTTATAAGACTTTGCAATTCCTTTCCATCTTAGAACATTTTCTTCTGAGCTCTAATCTAATTGACTTATTTAGTCCAAATTATCTTAAATCTATTTACGTTGATCCCTGACTCATTCTGACTGATTCTGTAACGCTGAAATAATACACACACATAGCACTCCCTACAAAGCTATGCGAAATACACAAACAAAATTTAATCTTTCTCATTTTATACAAACCCACACACAATTTTCTCTCTTCTATGTTACCGACCAGTGCTGCTAATAAAATCTTCTGAAAATCGACAATTTTGGAAACTAAATCGCCAAAATCGTCATTTTTAAAACAAGAAATTGTCAAGAAAACAAAAATAAAACTCTACAAAATATTACAAAAAGAAATAAGTAAGAAAATTATAGTCGGTCTCGACCGACTATACGATACCCTATACCATGCGTTTAGAGACCCTATCCCTCAGGCCCAACTAACTGGATATAGAAAATAAGCATAAACCGAGTTTGAGTGGAATTTTTATTAATTTATTTGGCTGCAGATATGAAAAAGTTCATATCGGATGCTATATCCATATGGGGACTAGGCCCAAAAATGGATTGATCCTGACTATGTTTGGTAAAGTCTCTTGTAGTTTGCAAAAATATATACAAACAAAATTTGAGAAGAGTCAGTGCAATATTTTTGTTTTTTGATAGATTTAAGTGAAGATCGGGAAGCAGCTCTATATGGGGCCTATGACTAAGAGTTGTCCCATAGGGATCCTTTTCGGACTACTCATTAATGGATGTAATAAACGCATACAAACCCAATTTGAGTAAGATCTATATGACAATTTGGATCTTATGGCAATTTATGTCGATTTCAGAGGGGTCATTTGTATGGGGGCTAGGTCTTAACATGGACAGATTCTCACCAATTTAAATAGCGTTCATCCTATAAAAGCTTATATACCAAATTTCATCAAAATATATTCATATTTGCGACCTGCAGTTTGATTACAAGGTTTACATGGACACACAGACGGACGGACGGACATCATTAAATCGAATCAGTTAGTGATTCTGATTCGATCGGTATAATAAAAGATAGGTCTAGGTCAAATATTTTTGGTAGTTACAAACAGCAGCACAAAGTCATTATACCCAAACCACATAGTGGTATAGGGTATAACAATAACATTTATTTATATCATTCATATTACGAATATTATTACAGCATTGGTTAATTCTATATATAAAAATGTATTAGTGGTGAAATTTCAACGAAAAAAAATTAACACAGCAATCAACTAAATAATTTTATTGACGTGAATCTATAGCTGAAACATATAATATAGGTTTAAAGTATCGCCGTAATTAAATCCGTAAACTTAAATCTTAAATGGAGTTGCTGTTCAAGGTATTTCCGTTTTGTAATTTCCATTTACACTGAACAAAAACTATCAATTTTCGATAAACAACCCATTAATTGTTAACCCTTGAAATCGAAATTTTTATACTACTGAAAATTTTAAATCTTCAATCATCATTTTGACAAATTTAACAAATCATTTTAACAAATTAAAAAATAGTCGAAATTGCAATAAGTTGTCAAAATTGGCAACACTGCTAACGACAATAGCACTACATATGCAGATTTCGTGTTACATATGGAGTAAGTTGAACGCAAAAAATGCATCAAAAAAAACTAATATCTATTCAAAATCTTCTTTAAATTCCCATTGTTGGTCAATGAAAAAATTCTGCAAAAAAGTAATGAATGAAATTTTAAACATTTTTATTTTTCTCATTTAACGTTGTCCAAAGTATGATTTCGTTTTTAGCTCTGTATTGAAAAGCCCTTGAAAAAATAGTGCAACATTAAGTTTAAAATTTAAATTATTGTAACTTTGCATAATTAAATTACATTGTAATTTTAGAAGAGAGGTGAGAAAATAATTTTTTTTTCACTCATAATAGGTATTAATTTTTGCATAATTTGCTTTTAAAAAATTTAGACAAACATAAATTACGTAAATAGGTATATTTAAGGATTTTAATTTGAATAATTTATTGAAATTATCATGGAAAAAGGCGATTTTTTTTTAAGTAAAACTAATACGCGCTTATTTTTTATTTTTTGGATTTATAGATAACTTTGCAAAAAATGTAGTTCTCTTTTTTCGGTTTACATGTACATATGATGAAATATGAAATATTTTTTTCTTTTTGTGTAGGTGTATTGGTGTTTGCATTTCCTTAAGGGGTGGTAGGTTTTTTGCATTTCACTTGCTGAATGCACAACATTCGAGACTGTTGTATCAAAATTTTAAGTGAATCAGAGCAAAACTTAAGAAGTTACAGCGTTTCCAGCGACCGGAGTTCGGCTATAACGAACTCGGCGGGACCAACCAAATTAGTTCGTTGTAGACTAAGTTCGTTATAACCGTAGTATTTTTTTGTTTTGTTCGAAAGGTTAAAAAACTTTTTTTAGTTGAATATGTTCATTTATTTTGATGCATTTTAAAAAGTTATAAAACATAAATTAAATTATTAATAAGACTAAAATTACCGAGTTTCTATCAAAATAAAATATTTTTTTAAAATCATATAATATTAAAAACTCCTTCTGTATAGAAGCAGAAAGTATAAAGCAAAGGTTGGCTACTGGCAAACTTATGCGAAAATATACATAAAAGGACCTTTTACAAAACTTCATTTGAAAATCGAAGTTTTTGGTTTGTATTTTTTACAACTGTTTTTCGGGGTTTTTTTTTTTGAAATTTTAAAAACATTAAAATTAATTTTTTTGAATATATAAAATATAGGAAAATTCTGAAATGGAAAAAAAATTTGTTTGTTAAAGTCAAAATAAACGGGTGCCGAGGCGCCACACAATCCACTAGTATAAACATAACCTCAAATTTAAAGTGTTTAAAAACTATATGACAATTTAACAACTTTTGTTCAAATTAAAGTGTTCAAAAAAAAAAAGTTTTTTTTATAATACACAAATATAACATCCAAGAACAGTGTTAAAAATGACGTGATGGAAAAAATTGCAGCTTTAATCCCGGTACTCATTGCAGGGTATGAAGTGGGAAAAGCCGCGGAGGACAGTGACAATAACGCATTGGTGGAAGTACTACGCCACAATACAAAAGTTAACAGTGAATACTCTATAACTACACGTGAAAAAATTAACTACATTGAAATTATTTCAATAATCATAGTGGCTACAATAGCCATAAAATATCTAATAAAATCGATCTACAAAGCATTCAGACGAAGAAATGGCAACATAGCTCAACAACAACCGATATAAAAAGAGAACAACAACAACAACAACATCTGTCAGCATCAACAGATAGGCATCATCATCAAACAACGGCATCAACAAGAGATAGTCATCATCATCAAACAACAGAATGGTCATCATCATCAATAACAGAATAAGATTATAATGCAATGGGAAAATATTTTGGAAAGTTCGGAATCCTTGCAAATTAAATTCAAACAATCATATTAGTGTATTAATCAAAATAGTCCAATAAGGTCATATACATTGGATAAACATATCCAAATTTTGATAGAAGCCTTTGGTACTATTAGGGCAACACTACACAGAAAATACGATAGGTACTCCACACCTGACAAGGAAGAAGCTAATGAAATTTTCCACATATTTAGGAATAGATTAATAAGAATTTTTCATAAATACAATATTAATATTAAAGTCCCACTAAGATTAACCTGTACGATAAATAAGGAAATCACCAAGATTGAAGACAGCGATAGGGAAGATTTACAATAAGAAATGGACGAGCAAATAGAAACGATCATCATGCCTCATGACATCGTTACAATAGAAGTAATAACAAGTAAGAGTGTTAAATTCGGCTGTGCCGAATTTTTTGATACCCTCCACCTGAGTCTTAAACTCTATATTACACCCAATGTTGAGTACGGCTACTACTTTTAAGCTTTTGCCGATACTGAAACATTAATGTCGAATACCAAAATTCGAATGATTCTTGGCTAAAAAGTATTAGTATTAAGAATATGCTAATTTCAAAATATTTTTATCTGAATTATTTTTTATTTTTATCTGCATTACATTTAATACAAAAAATAATACATAATAATAACAGGTAAGAAACTAAATAATTAAACTTTTAATATTTAATTTTTAGTTTTTAATATTTAATTTTTAATTCTTAATTTTTAATTTCTAATTTCAAATTATTAATTTTTAATTTTTAATTTATAATTTTTAATTTTAAATTTTTAATTTCTAATTTTTATTTTTAATTTTTAATTTTTAATTTTTAATTTTTCATTTTTCATTTTTAATTTTTAAATATTCATTTTCCATTTTACATTTTTCATTTTTAATTTTTAATTTTTAATTTTTAATTTTTAATTTTTAATTTTTAATTTTTAATTTTTAATTTTTAATTTTTAATTTTTAATTTTTAATTTTTAATTTTTAATTTTTAATTTTTAATTTTTAATTTTTAATTTTTAATTTTTAATTTTTAATTTTTAATTTTTAATTTTTAATTTTTAATTTTTAATTTTTAATTTTTAATTTTTAATTTTTAATTTTTAATTTTTAATTTTTAATTTTTAATTTTTAATTTTTAATTTTTAATTTTTAATTTTTAATTTTTAATTTTTAATTTTTAATTTTTAATTTTTAATTTTTAGTTTTTAATTTTTAATTTTTAATTTTTAATTTTTAATTTTTAATTTTTAATTTTTGATTTTTAATTTTTAATTTTTAATTTTTAATTTTTAATTTTAATTTTTAATTTTTAATTTTTAATTTTTAATTTATAATTTTTAATTTTTAATTTTTAATTTTTAATTTTTAATTTTTCATTTACCATACATAATAATAAATAATACATAATAATAACAGTTGAGAAACTAAATATTTTAACTTTTAATATTTAATTTTTAGTTTTTAATATTTAATTTTTAATTCTTAATTTTTAATTTCTAATTTCTAATTTCAAATTATTAATTTTTAATTTTTAATTTTTAATTTTTAATTTTTAATTTTTAATTTTTAATTTTTCATTTTTCATTTACCATACATAATAATAAATAATACATAATAATAACAGTTGAGAAACTAAATATTTTAACTTTTAATATTTAATTTTTAGTTTTTAATATTTAATTTTTAATTCTTAATTTTTAATTTCTAATTTCTAAATTCAAATTATTAATTTTTAATTTTTAATTTATAATTTTTAATTTTTAATTTTAAATTTTTAGTTTCTAATTTTTATTTTTAATTTTTAATTTTTAATTTTTAATTTTTAAATTTTAATTTTTCATTTTTAATTTTTAAATTTTCATTTTCCATTTTACATTTTTCATTTTTAATTTTTAATTTTTAATTTTTAATTTTTAATTTTTAATTTTTAATTTTTAATTTTTAATTTTTAATTTTTAATTTTTAATTTTTAATTTTTAATTTTTAATTTTTAATTTTTAATTTTTAATTTTTAATTTTTAATTTTTAATTTTTAATTTTTAATTTTTAGTTTTTAATTTTTAATTTTTAAATTTTTAATTTTTAATTTTTAGTTTTTAATTTTTAATTTTTAATTTTTAATTTTTAATTTTTAATTTTTAATTTTTAATTTTTAATTTTTAATTTTTAATTTTTAATTTTTATTTTTTAATTTTTAATTTTTAATTTTTAATTTTTAATTTTTAATTTTTAATTTTTAATTTTTAATTTTTAATTTTTAATTTTAATTTTTAATTTTTAATTTTTAATTTATAATTTTTAATTTTTAATTTTTAATTTTTAATTTTTAATTTTTCATTTACCATACATAATAATAAATAATACATAATAATAACAGTTGAGAAACTAAATATTTTAACTTTTAATATTTAATTTTTAGTTTTTAATATTTAATTTTTAATTCTTAATTTTTAATTTCTAATTTCTAATTTCAAATTATTAATTTTTAATTTTTAATTTTTAATTTTTAATTTTTAATTTTTAATTTTTAATTTTTAATTTTTAATTTTTAATTTTTAATTTTTAATTTTTAATTTTTAATTTTTAATTTTTAATTTTTAATTTTTAATTTTTAATTTTTAATTTTTAATTTTTAATTTTTAATTTTTAATTTTTAATTTTTAATTTTTAATTTTTAATTTTTAATTTTTAATTTTTAATTTTTAATTTTTAATTTTTAATTTTTAATTTTTAATTTTTATTTTTTATTTTTAATTTTTAATTTTTAATTTTTAATTTTTAATTTTTAATTTTTAATTTTTAATTTTTAATTTTTAATTTTTAATTTTTAATTTTTAATTTTTGATTTTTAATTTTTAATTTTTAATTTTTAATTTTTAATTTTTAATTTTTAATTTTTAATTTTTAATTTTTAATTTTTAATTTTTAATTTCTAATTTTTAGTTTTTAATTTTTAATTTTTAGTTTTTAATTTTTATTTTTTAAGTTTTAATTTTTAATTTTTAATTTTTAATTTTTAATTTTTAATTTTTAATTTTTAATTTTTAATTTTTAATTTTTAATTTTTAATTTTTAATTTTTAATTTTTAATTTTTAATTTTTAATTTTTAATTTTTAATTTTTAATTTTTAATTTTTAATTTTTAATTTTTAATTTTTAATTTTTAATTTTTAATTTTTAATTTTTAATTTTTAATTTTTAATTTTTAATTTTTAATTTTTAATTTTTAATTTTTAATTTTTAATTTTTAATTTTTAATTTTTAATTTTTAATTTTTAATTTTTAATTTTTAATTTTTAATTTTTAATTTTTAATTTTTAATTTTTAATTTTTAATTTTTAATTTTTAATTTTTAATTTTTAATTTTTAATTTTTAATTTTTAATTTTTAATTTTTAATTTTTAATTTTTAATTTTTAATTTTTAATTTTTAATTCTTAATTTTTAATTTTTAATTTTTAATTTAAAATTTTTAATTTTTAATTTTTAATATTTAATTTTTAATTTTTAATTTTTTATTTTTAATTTTTAATTTTTAATTTTTAATTTTTAATTTTTAATTTTTAATTTTTAATTTTTAATTTTTAATTTTTATACCCTATACCACTATGTGGTTTGGGTATAATGACTTTGTGCTGCTGTTTGTAACAACCAAAAATATTTGACCTACACACATCTTTAATTATACCGATCGAATCAGAATCACTATCTGATTCGATTTAACGATGTCCGTCCGTCCGTCCGTCCGTCCGTCCGTCCGTCCGTCTGTGTGTCCATGTAAAGCTTGTAATCAAACTGCAGGTCGCAAATATGAATATATTTTCATGAAATTTGGTATTTGGTATTTGATCTTTTATCGGCCATGGGATGAACGCTATTGAAATTGGTGAGAATCGGTCCATGTTCAGACCTAGCCCCCATACAAACGACCCCTATGAAATCAACATATATTGCCATAAGATCCAAATTATCACACAAATCTTAGTCGAATTGGGTTTGTATGTATATATTACATCCATTAATCAGTAGTCCAAAAATGATCCTTACTGGACAACTCTTAGTCATATGCATCCCGATCTTCACTTAAATCTATCAAAAAACAAAAATATTGCACAGATTTTTCTCAAATTTGGTTTGTATATATTTTTTCAAAGTATAAGTGACTTTGCCAAATATGGTCTGGATCGGTCCATTTTTCGACCAGGTCCCCATTTAAATATAGTATCCGATATGAACTTTTTCATATCTGCATCGAAAAAAATTAATAAAAATGCCACTCAAATTTGGTTTATGCATATTTGCTATATCCAATTAGTTGGACTGAAGATATAGGGTCTCTTAACCATGGTATAGGGCATCGTATAGTCGGGCTAGACCGACTATAATTTTCTTACTTGTTAATTTTTAATTTTAATTTTTAATTTTTAATTTTTAATTTTTAATTTTTAATTTTTAATTTTTAATTTTTAATTTTTAATTTTTAATTTTTAATTTTTAATTTTTAATTTTTAATTTTTAATTCTTAATTTTTAATTTTTAATTTTTAATTTTTAATTTTTAATTTTTAATTTTTAATTTTTAATTTTTAATTTTTAATTTTTAATTTTTAATTTTTAATTTTTAATTTTTAATTTTTAATTTTTAATTTTTATACCCTATACCACTATGTGGTTTGGGTATAATGACTTTGTGCTGCTGTTTGTAACAACCAAAAATATTTGACCTAGACCCATCTTTTATTATACCGATCGAATCAGAATCACTTTCTGAGTTGATTTAACAATGTCCGTCCGTCCGTCCGTCCGTCCGTCCGTCCGTCCGTCCGTCTGTGTGTCCATGTAAAGCTTGTAATCAAACTGCAGGTCGCAAATATGAATATATTTTGATGAAATTTGGTATATAAGCTTTTATCGGCCATGGGATGAACGCTATTGAAATTGGTGAGAATCGGTCCATGTTCAGACCTAGCCCCCATACAAATTACCCATATGAAATCGACATAAATTTCCATAAGATCCAAATTGTCATATAGATCTTACTAAAATTGGGTTTGTATGCGTTCATTACATCCACTAATGAGTAGTCCAAAAATGATCCCTTTGACCCCATATAGAGCTGCTTCCCGATCTTCACTTAAATCTATTAAAATACAAAAATATTGCACTGATTCTTCTCAAATTTTGTTTGTATATATTTTTGCAAAATACAAGAGACTTTACCAAACATGATCAGGATCGGTCCATTTTTGGACCTAGTCCCTTTATAGATATAGCATCCGATATGAACTTTTTCATATCTGCAGCCAAAAAAATTAATAAAAATCCCACTCAAATCTGGTTTTTGTTTATTTTCAATGTCCAGTTAGTTGGGCCTAAGAGATAGGGTTTCTAAACGCATGGTATAGGGTATCGTATAGTCGGTCTAGACCGACTATAATTTTCTTACTTGTTAATTTTTAATTTTTAATTTTTAATTTTTAATTTTTAATTTTTAATTTTTAATTTTTAATTTTTAATTTTTAATTTTTAATTTTTAATTTTTAATTTTTAATTTTAATTTTTAATTTTTAATTTTTAATTTTTAATTTTTAATTTTTAATTTTTAATTTTTAATTTTTAATTTTTAATTTTTAATTTTTAATTTTTACTTTTTAATTTTTAATTTTTAATTTTTAATTTTAATTTTTAATTTTTAATTTTTAATTTTTAATTTTAATTTTTAATTTTTAATTTTTAATTTTTAATTTTTAATTTTTAATTTTTAATTTTTAATTTTTAATTTTTAATTTTTAATTTTTAATTTTTAATTTTTAATTTTTACTTTTTATTTTTTAATTTTTAATTTTTAATTTTAATTTTTAATTTTTAATTTTTTTATTTAAATATATTCACTTCTCACTTTTAATTTCTTTCACTTATTATTTAAAAAACTAAGCACGTAAGCTCGAATCATTTCCAAGTCATTTTTAATCGCGTATGTCACTAATCAGTTTTTGGTCATCAAAAGTACTCGAAGAAGACATAGTAAGGTGATTCTTATTAAAACAATCTTTCAAATGCTAACTGGGGTAGTTAGTTATAATAATGTGTGACTGTGTGTTGCTGTGTAATTATAGAGTAGCTTTAAGTTTTGAATTTTTAAATAAAAACAATATTGTGTTTCTATTGAAGTGAACAATATAAGTATATTTGAGATATTACACTATCCACTAACTTTAAGAAAAATAATATTATAGGCAGAACTTAGGTTTGCTGTTTAAAGCAAATTCAAACCACATTCATTACCAGTACTTACTCACTTGCTAAACGGCAATAAAATGCCTTTTTCGGAATCTAAACAGAATTTGCAATATTTATCATTACAACGCCGAACTGTCTTACGAGTAGGCATTGATTTAAATGCCAAGAAGGGCAAGGAATTATTGATACATTATTATAAATTTTTTTTAAATATGACTGTTACGATCTATGTGCAATGCGGCTTAATAAGCTTTGTGGTAGATAGTGCAACAAAAATTGATGCAATGACCGCGCCATTGTCCACCATCAATGGGTGTTGTTTGATTTATGTCAAAATATCGGCATTTCTCTATAAGGGTGATGAGTTTTTAAATCTTATATGGCATATGAATCAACTGGCAGATAATGGTAAGTACGAGTACTAAAAATTAAAAATATATGTACCCATAATTATAAAAATAGTCTGAGTCATACATATATTTCATGTTTCGAATATATTAAGTAAAAATTTGTATTTAAGTAATTAAAAAATATTTTTGTTGTTATGGTGCATTTAAATTTTTAGTTTTATAAGTGAAATGTGTAATGTTGTCTGTATCTTAAAATTAACTTTAATTTATATTTCTAAATTGCTTTGAAAAATTAAAAAATTGAAAATGACATTAAATTAATTTTGTTTGAAATGATTTTAAGTGCAATAACTTTCATAACACTGTGCAAGTCGAAAAGAATAGGCGCGGAATCAATGGTTTCACTCTTTTTCGAGTCATAGGAATCGAACTTCGTCATTAGTTTTTTGAGGTATTACCATGGTGCATATAAAATTTTTTAGTTAAGCTCTTCACTTACAAGCACCCGCAGATAGCGATTAAAATTGGAGGTGTTTTAGAACAGGTGTGCCCAACACGTCGATCGAAATCTGCTGATGGATCGGCAAGAAATTTTAAGTTGATCCCGAGATAATTTAAATTTTAAATTTATATTGCCTTATTGATTTTTTGAATACAAGTTGGAAAGTTGCTAATGTAGTTTAAAAGTATAAATAGAAAAAGTGTAAATAATCAAAGTTTCTGAAAAGTTAATTTTCTTCTACATATTTTCTTATTTATAAACCAAACAGAATAAAAAGATTTTTTTCCTAGTTCATTTAAGTAGGCTGGTAGTTTTTAAGTTTTGATTTTTTAATTACTGATTTACCAAACCGAATAAAAAAGCGATATATTTTAAATATTTCATTTAACTAGGCTGGTTAGTATTTACGCTTTGATTTTTCAAATATTCAAATATTTATATTAGTAGTATTTTTCTATTGTGAGAAGAAGTTCTATGTTCTGCAAATAAAATAAATAATTTAAATTTTGCCCATAATGAGTGTTAATAAAAAATCAATGAAGATTCAGAAGAAGAGGTAATCTAAACGGGCATTTAACTGTACATGCTAAATTTGACAAAGAATTTCCTCCGAAACCTATTAAAAAAAAAACGGAAGTACAAAGATTGAAATAATCTCTTAATTTACAACAATCTTTGTTAAAAAAAGCTGTAGAAAATCAACAATGGCAACAGTTGCATCTCTACGTGTTGGCCGAATTTTTATCCAGCACAAAGAGCCTTTTATTGACGGAGACATATTCAAAGAGGCCTTTTTGGCAGCAGCAAATAGTTTAATTCACAATTTTAAAAATAAAATGGGGATTGTTGATGCAATCAAAGACATGCAACTTTCAAGTCAAACAGTAACGAGATGATGTGAAACCATGGCAATTGACTTGCGATCACAACTTAAACAGGATTTTAAAAAGTGTGTATGGTTTTCACTACTCGTACAATTTAATGAATCAAGTGACAATTGCGATATTCCCAGCTTAGTATATTTGTACGTTTCGTTTTTGCTGATTCTGCCTTTGAAAGAACGAATCAGAGCAGAGGACGTGTACAATTTTTAAAATTTTTCATATCAATTGAAAATGTTCCTCTTGAGGAGCTCTCGTTTCCATTACTACCGATAGTGCACTTTCTATGACTGGTTGCAAAAATGGATTTTTATCATTTTGTAAAAGAGGTATTGATTTTCCTAAATTTATTATCGTACATACCACTGTATAATTCATCAATAATCATTATGTGATATAATCTTAAACCTTGATGATGTTATTATATGTTACGACTATTCCAGTCACTTTTAGGAAGCATTGATGCAGAATACGGTGATCTACTTCCCCATAATTCAGTAAGATGGCTGAGCAAAGGTAAAGTTTTAGAAAGATTCCCCAAGCTGTTACCAAATATAAAGGAATTTTTAGATGAAAAAGGAAACGATTCTCTTGGCGTTTTATTTCATGACAAGTTTTGGCTGCAAAATTTAGCATTTTTAACGGATTTAACAATAAAATTAAATGAACTAAATCTGGATTTGCGAGGAAACAAAAAAATATAAACGACATGATTACTAGCATCGATACATTTAAAATTAAACTGGAATTGTGCATATCTCAAATTAATAAAAAAAGATCTGAAACATTTCTCAAATTTAAAAAACGAAATGAGTTAAAATATAGAATCATGTTAATACAAGGAATTTGGTAATATTTTACAAAAAATTTTTGTGCAATTTTAACAGAGATTTGTGGACTTAGAAAAACTTCGTCCAATCACTTCATGTTTAAAATAACTATAACATATATAGCTGCACTTATCGGAGTAGAATTTAGTATTTAGATTGGAAATGGAATTAATTGAACTACAAAACGATGTTGCTTGAAATCGTTTGATCAATTCCAAATATGGAAGTTTATTACAACTGAGAAATGTCTTATACTACTCTAACCACAATTAATACGTACGCTAACATATATTTTTTATTAACGAACTCTGAAGCATAATTATTCAATCAAAATCAAACCTATTTAATAAAAATAAATGAATTTGAAATGTTTTTTTATACTTTATTAAAAATGAAAACTTAAAACATATTTCTCAGAAAAACATTATGTTTACAAATTAAAAACTTCAAGCACTTTTTAAGAGTATTATTTCATTTTGACCATTATTAATAAGTACGCTATAAAAAATTTTAGTTAATATTGCGTAACGTCACCTTTTGCAGCAATCACGGCTTTGATTCTGTTATTCATTGAATTTATTAATGATTGACATTCATCAGGTGTAATAGAGTCCCATATTTCCTTAATTTTTACCTTTAAATCACCTATTGTTCTTTGGGGCTAATTTCTAAGCCGTCTTTTCATTATGGCCCACACTGACTCAATCGGATTGAGGTCTGGGCTAGATGATGGCCACTCTAAAACATTAACACAGTTTTCCAATAACCATTTTTTGGTTATTTTTGCAGTGTGGGCCGGTGCACCATCTTGCTGAAAGGCGTATTCGCCGAACGAACTTATGTTTTCTAGTGAAGCCATCAAGTGCCCTTCCAGTATTTTTATATATTTGACTGCATTAACTGTACTTTCAATAAAACAAAGTTGCCCTACACCCTTAGCAGACATGCAACCCCAAATCATTACACTGGCTGGAAACTTAAGAGTACGCTTTAAACAGTTTCTATGATATGCTTCATTTTTTTGCGTACAACCTTAGTCCGGATATCACTTACTTGCAATTCAATTTTGGATTCATCACTAAATATTATTGAATTCCATTGTCTTTGTGTCCAGAGTTGTCGTTCCTTTGCCCACAACAATCGTTTTTGCTTTTGGACTTTAGTAAGCAAGGGTTTTGATTTGGCCTACAAATTGTTAACATTTCATTGATAAATATTAAGTTATTTATACCTTCCTAACTAACTTTGTAAAATCCATATTCGAGCTTTTTTAAATGCTTTCGGTTGTTTCCCGTCCAATATGTTTTCCCATCGATGCTGACCACTCTGGAGCCAAGTTTCTAAGTGTTTCTCTTCTATTTTTCATAACTATCATATTTAAAGACCGGATGTCACGTTGGGTAATAGATGAAATATTTCCACGTTTTTTAGTGTTAGGCTCAATAGAATTATTTTTTTTGAAAAATCCAACAACAGATTGCACACTCGATTTTGAAAAGCCCAATTGTGTAGCAATATCTTGAAAACTTTTTCCACTTTTTACTTTTTTCATTATTAAATTTCGAACATCGGACGATATTGGCTTTCCACGCACCATTTTTTGTTAGATTTTTTTATTTCACAGCTCTTTTATAATCAAACCGACGCGTGACTTATTTTCAATTACAAAAACAAGAAATTTATGAAAAATAACGGAACTTTCTATACCATACGAATTAATAATGGTCATATTGGATATGTTGCATTTTTAGGGCCTTTCCTAAATCAGGGTTGCATTAAAAGAAAATAATTTCCAACAGTGTTTCTTCGTTGCATATTTAAGAACTGCTTTAAAAAAAATGTTTAATTCAAAAAAACATTAACAACTACGTTCTGCAATTCACGAAACTTAAATAAATTTTATTATTATCAAAAAATATCACCGTACGTATTAATAATGGTTAGAGTAGTATATTAAAAGAATTTATGAATAAACTTTGCATTCAAGATTTTTTTCAATATTTTTCTTCTCTCAAACCTCTATAACTAGAGTTCTAATTAACGTAGGCTGTTGACATAGGTCTAAGAACACTCAGTGGATCAAGCTCCTCCTTTTGAGCTATTAACTGCTTAAATTCGTTGGGTTTGAGGAAAGTTATGCGTGGAGAATCCACTTTACTTTTACTGTACGTTAACTTATATTGGCATATTTTGGCATTACTGTACGTTAACTTCTCTTGGCAAATTCGTTGGGTTTGAGGAAAGTTATGCGTGGATAATCAACTTTACTTTTACTGTACGTTAACTTCTCTTGACATATTTTGGCATTACTGTACGTTAACATCTCTTGGCAAATTTTGGTATTATATTATAAAAATTAATATAATATAATATAAGCTGCGGAGCAGCAGGGGTCCTCTAGTTCGTTATTAAAAGATACCTATCTTAGAGTTCGTTCATGCTTTGCGTCTACATATTTATGCGAATCGTCATTTTCTCATATGAATTATATTAAATGTAAATATCGTACACGTACACTCAAAATCATCTTGATGACTTCTTATGTTTAGCTGTTAGTAATTACGAATTTAATTTAATCTCATTAAAGATAAAATAAATGTTTATTTTCAAAATTTGAACTATTTGTTTATTTCATATATTAAATTTTACTAAAACTCAAATTTTTCTCATATGGTCGATCGCCATTCCTTCGGAAAATATTATTAGCTCTTTAGGTCGAAAAGTTAGGGCACACCTGTTTTAGAACATGTAAAAATTAGTGATTTGTATTTTCTTAGCTAAATTTTTTTTTGCAGATTTTTCACATTTGATTCAAATAAATTGAAACAAATTGGACATCATATGAAAGGTATCCAATTGTGTCAGGACATATTGAAGCCTGGAATTGGTTTTCCGTTGATTCCGTGCACGGTGTTTTTAAACTTGCATTTTACTTGCTTTTATTTAAGTAACTAGTATAGTTCATAGTTTAGTATTTATTTAAATTTTTATAACTTTTGCTCTAACTCTGGAATCTCTAAAGCCAAATCTAAAGAATATAAAAAATGGTTGTCAGAAAATCAGCGATCTCAGTTGATTACAAAAATCTATCATTATGCTTGCTGGATTGCCCTTGGATGTGCTTGCTCTATACCGCTATTTTCTATGGCCCATGACTATTATAATGATATGGAAGTTGTTAAAAAACTGCCCTTTGGAGGAAAGTAAGTGTTTTATGTGATTATTAAAATAAACTTAAAATATCATAGTATTTTTATATATGCAGATTCCCTTTCGATAATGGTAGCATCTTATACTTCTTTATAAACTATATGTTATCTGTGGTTTACGTCTCTTGCCTAGTCAATATGACTGTGTCCATAGATGGTTTATTTGGTTGGTACATTCATAGTATTTCAGCTCATTTTCAAATTTTACGAATTAAAATTGAGCATGTGGCTTCGAAAATCGAAAATGATAATCATGGAGATTTCAGTAAGGATGTCGGTCGTTTAGTTTCGTATCATAATAAAATTTTACAGTTTGTTGAAGATTTGAATAATATTTTCGGTGAGATTATTTTGGTGGAGGTCTTGCTAAGTTGTTTGCAAATGTGTTTTGTTATTTTTACACTAAATAATGATGATGATATATCAAATTTGCCTTTCAATTTTTTTTTCATTGTGGCCGTGGTCATACAACTGATGATTTATTGCTTTGGTGGTGAAAAACTTAAAAATGAGGTAAAGATTCATTTCATTTTATGCTAAGTTATGAATTTAAATTAAATTTTGTTACGTGTTAGAGCGACTTGCTGTGTGATGATATTTATTTACAATTTCCGTGGCATAAAATGTCGCCGCAAGAGAAAAAGTTAATGCTATTACCATTGATGCGCTCTCAAAGACAATCGTCGCTAAGAGGTTTGGTTTTTGAAGCTGACTGCAATCTATTTGTTTATGTAAGTTATCAGGATGTTTTGCTATATTTAATTTATATTAATTAAATTTTTTTAAATTTATTTTTAGATTCTAAAAACTGCGTTTTCTTTTAAAGCTCTACTATCTGCTATAAAAGAAAAGTAAATCTAACATATTATTAAATATAAAATTATAAAAATACTTTCTTAAAATGTTGGTTGTTAATTAAAGCACAATTAGAAATATTTTTTCCGCAGTTTCAATTATTTGCACAATGGCTTTGTTTTAATGGATAGAAAAATAAAATTGAATTTAATAGTTTAGAAAAAAGGAGTGTTTTTTATTTATCCTAATTAGTTTTACCAATAATCGATATAAAAAAAATTTTTAAGGTAAGATTATTTTTTGAGGTCACACTAATTTTTAGGAGCAAACACCATTTTGAACTTAAACCAAATAAGCAAATTGTAACTCGTACCATGAATTTCTATAAATGGTATAAGGGTAAAGTCGTTTAAATATATCGTTTTTTTAAAACTATTAAACAATTTAGGATCAAATACTTGAACAAAATCTAATGTTCACTAGCACTGTTGTATAGTTGTAAGGGTAGAAATATACCAACAGTTTTGTTCGATTCATATTTTGCAAATTGTCTTGCATTCAATCAAGCCTTTAAATTGTTCAAAAATGACAATAAACTGCCTATTTCATACAATAATAAATATAGGGTTTTTCAACAGGGACGCTACAAAAGTAGAAAGATAGGGACAGCAAATGACGCCATATTTCTTGCCGCTCTTTTGACATTTCTCGTCAGTAAGGTTTGCCATTTCATGATGGAAAGATATCGAGACCCTATATTCAATAAATGCTATCTTAAAAAATTCAATTTCTCAGGAGAGCTTAAAAACTAGTTATTTCGCTTATTATTGAAAAAATTAACAATGTGCCTTCCATAAGTTTGTTTAAATATTGCGGCAAATTTATACCTGTGAAAAAAATTTGAAATTTTGCACTTGATTGCGTATTATTTTGAGATAGCATATTTTATTATATCAAAAAACAAATATTTTTTAAGAGATAGCATATTTTGTCGGAAAATAAAAATACGATTTTTTGAACAATATTTATTAATTACCCATTTAATAAGATGTTTTATTGAATATTAGGTATAACAAAGGAAAAAACATAACAAAAAATGCTAAAAAAAAAGATAATACATAATAAAAACTGATGTTATAATGATGTTTATTTATACTATTTCTGGCATAAGTTATCGTAAAAGTAATGATATTCTTGCGGAATAACTTTTTTTAATTCTTGTAAATGTTTAAACTTATTTCGTTGTATTGGAAGTGGTCCAGAATGCAAAGGATTTGGTTCCTGCTTGCCTCCATATTTTTTTATTCGACACGGTATATCAGTGTATTCATCGTCGAAATTAATTTTAAATTTGACGTTGCCGTTTGGAAGATAAATAAGCGAACGTAATTGTGATACTGTTGGATCATTTTTGCCTTTGCCAGGTCTTATACTATTAAAACGAAGTAGTTGGCTGTCATTATAATCTTTAAAAAAGTCGTGGTTTAAATAAACTGAATCGAAAGGTTTTTTTATGATCTTGTCATTAATTTTAACGGTTTTTCGAGCTTCTTTAGTATAATGTACATAATCAATAGGCAAATAAACCGAGTTGTTTTTCAATTTTTTCTCTATTTTGGCATGAGCGCTATCGCACTCCATCTGGGTATGGCCCTTTTCTAGATACTTTTGCTCTATAATTTTATTATTTTCTATTGAAAAATTGGACAGCGCGTTAGATAAGAAGTTATTTCGGTTTTGATAACCGCAACCATCTGAAAAAATTATAATTGGCAGCTCATCAGATAAACAGTGCGTCTCAAGATGACTTATTATACAAGAAATAAATGACGAAGCAGTTAAGTCGCCATTTATTTCGCTCCACCAATAGTTTGTACACTGAAGGCTTCCAATATTGTACATGGTGAAATTGTGCACTTGTAAGCGTTGTTTATAGTATATAGCTGACGCATTAATATCAGGACAAAGTTTAACTGCTTCAGCATCCATTGTGAAAACATGGCATAATCCATTTTGGGCATCAAGCTTATCTT
Source organism: Cordilura impudica (assembly GCA_963682025.1). Taxonomy (NCBI): domain Eukaryota; kingdom Metazoa; phylum Arthropoda; class Insecta; order Diptera; family Scathophagidae; genus Cordilura; species Cordilura impudica. Next base: position 288,318,179 of record OY821518.1, read on the forward strand.
GTTTTTTCTCAGTTTGAGCACGATCTTTTTTTACCAGATGTTCATTGTATACCTCTGAAGATATTTGTTTCGTTTTATAGCCCACACATGTGTCGCATTCGTCATTGCGAGGTCTAAATATAGCTAAATTTTCTGCATCGAAGCATTTGGAAAATGTAAAATATGACATTGGCTTAACTTTGTTCGTTGAGCAATCAGTAAGGTAATCATTATATACATCAGCTTTTGATGTAAAAGTTGCAGCGAGATACCTTTTGCTGGTTTTCTTACGACAATAATGACTTTCAACTCGGTCCAAATTATCCAAGTAATTTATTAGAAACGTCTTGGAAACAATGTTTTTAGAATCATTAATACCTTGTTTGTCGAGTATTTCAGGAGATGAAACTGGATTAATCAACCATCCTCTTAACATACCGCGATTTATGGATAGGGTTGACAGGAACATAAACTTACATACCTAAAGAGATTCACATTTGTAGGGAAGTTTAAAAAAAATTTAAATTTACATACCTGCACTAATTCATTTTTGAGAGGAAGTTTGTAGAAAAATGAATTTTGTTTTTTTGAGTTTTCTGTTGTATTACATTTTTTAGCCGATTGCGAAACATGATCTTTTACAAACACCTTCTTAGCTTCCCAGGAATGCTTCCAAAAATCCTCAAAAATTTTGATTCTGTCCTCTTCCTCAAATTGATGACACTTTCTCAATTTACTATTTAAACAAAATGTTGAAGAACATTTGGGTCCTTGTTTTCTTTGAGGTTTTGGTATGTCTTGATGGATTTTTGTGTCTGATGTGGAAAATCCCAAATATTGTTTGCCTTTCATGCGTTTGATAGAATTAGTTTTACGCATCTTTGAACGAGAGTCGTGTTCTCTTTTAGATCTTTTGGAAACTATGTTTTCTTCATCCGATGAGGACTCATAATCCCTAGCAATAAGTTGTAGAGCATTGCCGTTCCAAGTATCTTCATCCATCATACTAAACCATATTGGGTATTTTATATATTTATGTGTAAATACATTAAGAGGATAACTTACCCAATTTGTAGTTATAAATTTCACGTAAATTGATAATAATTATGAATTATTGTTTAAGCCACCAATTTTTGATTTTTATTACATTTCACATTTGACATTAACCGACATTGACGTCTAGTACTTCATTTACCTCTCTGATACACACCACACTCAAAAAAATCGGTTGGAAAATGTAGCTACTACAACAAAAACTAAAATTAGGAAATATATCTATCATTCGTCGCCAAAGGATTAAAAACTGCAATATCTAAAAAATTAGCTATTGGATAAAAAAAATTTCACCAGATTCGTGTTCAGCATGTCAATTACAATGAGATATGATGTAGATTTGTAATAAATAAATTTATTTCAAAAATATTGTATTTTTAATATGAGAGATAGCATTTATTTCCAACAAAAAAAAATGTATTTTGAGATAGCATATTAATAAAAATTGAGATAAAACGAGAACAAATTATGTTTTTGAGCTGAAATTTATATCACAGATGGGTATTACATAGGGAAGTTATTTCCCATCAAAAACTCATAGCGCCAAAAATTTAAGATGACATATTTTGAATATAGGCTCTCGATATATAAGCCAACAACGAGTCGAAATTATTAAAATTTACTACCGAAATTTGGAGTCAGTGGCCTCAACGTTAAGAGCGCTACGTCCAATTTATGGTCGTCAAAATCGTCCTAGCAGATCAACAATTAAGCGTCTAGTGGAAAAATTTGAATCCACAGGCACAGTACAAAATGTTCCCGTGCCAGTGAGATAAAGAAGTGCCCGTAGTGTCGAAAATATTGCTGCCGCTGAGGTTTCAGTTGAAGAAAGCCCAAATGTGCCTCTCACACGTCGTTATCAAGCGTTGGGCATCTCTGTGACGTCGTTGTGGCGAATTTTGCGAAAAGATCTTGGCCTACATCCTTACAAGATCAAATTGACGTAAGAATTGAAGCCGCTTGACCACCAGAAGCATCGTATGTTCGTGAATTGGGCTGAGCAACAACTTGAAAATGATTCGGATTTTCATCGAAAAATCATCTTCAGCGATGAGGCTCATTTCTGGCTGAATGGCTTCGTCAATAAACAAAATATTCATTATTGGTCAGACAGCAATCCACACGTACTCCATGAGTCATCATTGCATCCCGAAAAAATTACGGTTTGGTGCGGTTTATGGGCCGGCGACGTCATTGGGCCGTACTTCTTCCGTGATGATCAAGATCGGCACGTTACTGTCCATGGGAATCGCTACCGTTCAATGATAACTGAATATTTTCGGCCCCAATTGGATGATATGGACTTGGAGGACATGTATTTTCAACAGGACGGCGCCACAAGCCACACAGCGAATGTCACAATCAATTTATTGGAAACCAAGTTTGGAGAACGTGTTATCTCACGAAATGGTCCAGTCGATTGGCCGCCTCGGTCGTGCGATTTGACGCCGTTGGACTATTTCCTGTGGGGCTACGTCAAGTCTATGCCAACAAGCCAGCGACGATTGATTAACTTCGTACGAATGTCGAACGTGAAATTGCAGCAGTATCGGCCGATTTATGCTTGAAAACCGTCGAAAATTGGGTTCAGCGTCTGGACTTCTGCAAGCGTGCCATGGTGGTGGCCATGCAAAAGAGATCGATTTCCATACATAATGGCATCGAACGTACTTTCACAGGAATAAAGAATTTCATTGATATCCGAAACCATTTTTGTTTTATTTAAAAAAACTTTTGTAGCGCTCTTATTGAAAAGCCCTGTACTAGCAGATTCCAGCCTTCGAAATTCGAGCGCAAAGTCTAGGAAATTTTATTTTTTTGATTAAATAAAGACCCTAAAGTTATGCTAATCAAATATAGCCAATTCACAAATCAACACAAAAAACAAACTCATTTTTATTACAAACACACACATAGCATTGTATAATTTTATGTATATGTTAGTAGCAACTTTAAATGCAATTTACTCAAAATAAAGGAAAAAATTTAAAAATCTGTGAATCTGCGAAATGGCTAAAAAGAAATACCTTTCAAATAATATACGTTTGGTCAAAAACGGGATAAAACGGTAGAATAAAACATCAGTCACAAGAAATCGCCTAGCCTATTAATATGATAGATATAACCATCTACTACATTTAAGAAAACTAATTATTATTATAGGCGGAACTTATGTTTGCTGTTCAAAAGAAAATCCAATATAATTTCAAATTTTTACCAACTATTTACATTCATTACCAGTTCTTACTTGCTTGCTAAACGGCAGTAAAATGTCTTTTTCGGAATCTAAACAAATTTTGCAATATTTATAAAATTTTTCTAAATTCTAACTGTTACGATCTATTTGCAATGTTATATTTAAGTAATTTAAAACTTTTTTGGGATTTTAATTTAATTAAAACCATTTTCAAAATTAGCTTTTATTTACATGTATAAATTGTTTTGAAAAAGTAAGAAATGAAAATGACATTAACTTAATTTTGTTTCAGATAATTTTAAGTGAAATAACTGATGAACACTATGCAAATCGAAAAACAAAATATGTGCGCAGTCAATGGTTTCACCCTGTTTCGTGTGCTAGCAATCGAACTGCATCGTTAGTTTTTTGGAGTTATTGCGATGGTTTCCTAAACAAATTTTTATTTAAGTTTTTGAAAGGAACATCCCCGCAGACCGCGATGAAGCTTGAATATGTCATATAAAACGAACAACTAAATGACCCGTAGAGCCGTTTTTCGTTTTTTATTCTTTCAGATTTTTCATTTGACAAATAGAAACCTTAAAAGGCATTTACAAGCCCTACCCTAGACTATAAAAAATGCACGATCATGCTTAAATTCGCATGTAATTTAATAAATCCCTCAATTTAAAAGGGTCTTACATGGTAGTACTATAGAGTGTCTCAAAATTCACGCAAGATTTTAATTAAACATTTACATTTTTTTTTTACTAGATCATAAAGTACAAAGAATAGGGTTATATTGGACCAACACATCTTCCACGACTTTGCTGGCACATACACACTCTTTTGTCGAAATTGTGCATGAACATTTTGCATAAATGTGGTTGAAATTCGATGATTAAGCTTTGCATTTCCTCCTTCCGTGCACGGTTGTTCTCTTGAGGGCACTTCTGATCCCGAAACCAGTTATTACACTACCAGGAAATGTCTCACACAGTAGTCATTCAATTGTATCACTGACCGTATGGCATTGTGGTTGTTGAAACCACATGTCATCCACATTAGTATCATCCAATTTAGGCAGAAAGAATTCTGTTATCATATCGCGATATCTAGCAGTCATTGCTTGAGCAGTCTCATTTTCGATAAATTATGGTCCAATGATGCGCTAGTATGTGAGTTCTGATTAAGTAATTTATTCAAGTTATAATATTTTACCTTTTTTTGTATTTGTTATTGAAAATGTATTAAGGTATGATAGTTTAAGCTAGTTTTTAATTTTTTACTCCCTTTATATTAACTCGTAGTGTCTGCTTGTCGACAAAACTTTGGATCGATTTTTAACCCTTTTCCCGAGATCCAATCGAGCTGCAATTTTGAAAGAAAAAATTCTTGGTTTTTGGCATAGATATTTTTCTAGACGTGTTTCATTTTCAATCATGATGGCACATTAATTTACAAATAAAGGGATTATAATAATGACTTGGCTTTTATGGGTTGGTTTTTATTTCATTTATTATACTAATTTGAGGGGCCTAAAGTTGCGTAAGTTCAGAAAACAAAATTTTGCTAATTTATTTGGTCATTTTGAAATGATTATATATCCGAATGTATAAAATACATATATGTATATGTTCAGCGAAATATTTTTTGGAAAGATAATATTATGTAACATAAAACTCTTTACTTATTTTATTGATACAGACAACTATTATTTTTAAACATTTGCCATAGCCAAAAAAAAAAGTTGATACATATGATATCCACATATTTCGAAAATTAGCTGCTAATACCTTTTAACGTACTATTGGTGACCATTTTTGCGAATTAACCCAATATTAAAAGTAAAAAAAAATAATATTTTTTTGCATGTATTTATTTATTTAATTTTATTATAATTTTTTTAATATTATTAAGATCAATAAAACGACGATGGATGTTTTTAAGCGAAAAAAAGTGACTTACGAATGATTTATATCGATAGCTATAAATTGACCATAAATGGTCATAAATTTGACAACAAGGACCTCAATAATTCATATACAATCACTACAGCACTCTTGACTTAGAACGTCTATTTACCAGTTCAAGACAATCAACACCGACCGTAGATCCATTCGTGATGTATTACCTCCCAATGTCAATATACTTAGAATTAGTTTGGGGCATACCAGGTTAACCCAAAGAAATACAACACTTAATAAAGAGAATGGAAAAGGCGCAAAAGAAGAGAATAAATAATAAAACAAGTAAGAAAATTATAGTCGGTCTAGACCGACTATACGATACCCTATACCATGCGTTTAGAAACCCTATCTCTTAGGTCCAACTAACTGGACATAGAAAATAAGCAAAATCCAAATTTGAGTGGGATTTTTATTATTTGTTTTGGCTGCAGATATGAAAAAGTTCATATCGGATGCTATATCTGTATGGGGACTAGGTCCTAAAATGGACCGATCCTGATCATGTTTGGTAAAGTCTCTTGTAGTTTGCAGAAATATATACAAACTAAATTTGAGAAGAATCAGTGCACTATTTTTGTTTTTTAATAGATTTAAGTGAAGATCGGGAAGCAGCTCTATATGGGGCCAAAGGGATCATTTTTGGACTACTCATTAATGGATGTAATGAATGCATATAATCCCAATTTGAGTAGGATCTATATGACAATTTGGATCTTATGACAATTTATGTCGATTTCATAGGGGTAATTTGTATGGGGGCTAGGTCTGAACATGGACCGATTCTCACCAATTTCAATAGCGTTCATTCCATGGCCGATAAAAGCTTATATACCAAATATATTCATATTTGCGACCTGCAGTTTGATTAAAAGCTTTACATGGACACACAGACGGACGGACGGACGGACGGACGGACGGACGGACGGACATTGTTAAATCAACTCAGAAAGTGATTCTGATTCGATCGGTATAATTAAAGATGGGTCTAGGTCAAATATTTTTGGTTGTTACAAACAGCAGCACAAAGTCATTATACCCAAACCACATAGTGGTATAGGGTATAATTAGCGCCAAAAGTGAGGGATATAAGAAGAAGCATGACATATTTTTCACACGCTTACCACTCGGACATTAAAATGTACACACCGTACAACTGATTGTAATTTAAGTAAAATTTTAAAGTTTTGTAATAAAATAAATTAATAAACTTGCAAATAAAATACAATTCCGTAACATTGGTGTCAGGTGTGGGGTCTATTTGACCAAATCTCCAAAAAGATTTTTACCATGCCTAAATCAAAACGAGAAAAACACCTAATTGTTTCCTTATCCAAAACCTTAACTAAATTTATGGAACAACGGTTAAGAAAATTAAAGAAACAGTTAATGCAGAAGATAGATGCTCGTTTGATTGAATCCAGGATCATCGCTTTATCCAAAACAACAATAAGTGATGCAGCAATTGAATTGAATTTGATTGATTTAAATAAAACTTTATGTAGTTCTCACAAAAGAGTACATACATCTCCTACAAATGCGGAAGGTTGCAATTTGGCATCCCACGATCCTCAAAATTTATCCGTTGTGGATAGAATGGAAAATGAACATTCAAGTATATCTTTTCCTTCATATTCGGCGCTCTTAACAGCGTTTGGCCTTCCAGAAAAGCGAAACAACAACAGCGTTCATGTAATTTCAAATTATATATCCACTGTCACCCAGACCAAACAGCATGGCATAAACAACTCATTAAAAGTTCTTCGAGAAGTATCTTTATCACCTGAAGGTACTTGTAATGATTTGAATAAATCATTATTTATAAATTTAAATTCGCAAAACACTATCCATAACACACGTGCACTATTTAGCCAACATCTCATTTCTGTGTTGGATGGTACTACACCCTAGGTTGAATACGGACATTTTCTAAATGAAACATCCACAATTTATTGCTGTATTAAAGCTGAGAAATGGATGGCTTTGGTTTCAAATTTGAAGAGATCAGCTTTTCCACTTTTCGTTACTATGAACATTATTCCACCACCTACTACATACTTGCATAAATTTATGATTTCTGCAGTTTGTGTTCCACAAGAGCTGAAAAATTGGAAAAGGATCAACCGAATGATGCACAAGGCCTAAAGAATCAAACTTTGGATACGGGTAACCATGCTCTAATGAAATAATTACGACAACAAGACCAACACCATCTGTATCTGCAGAAAAAAATTAGCTACAGCAACGGTAAAAATTAAATAAAAGCTTAATCACCAACAATCTTCTCGCTTTAACACCATGTAACATTGTTTTACCAACACTCTGTCAGTAGATTTTTAATTCCAAATTTTCGTCTGCGGCGCTCATTTTTTCTTTATTTAAATGAAAAAAAATAATTTTAACTTCTTTCTTAAAAGGAAAATTTGGAATAGAAAATCGTGCGATTTTTTCATTCTACACTCTTTGTTTTTATTTTCTTTTCATTTGTGCATTCTCATTTAGTTAATCACGAAATTGTTTACTTATTTCAAAATTTTACAGTAATTTACTATTTTTTTCATATATTTTGTATTTATAACGATACCTTCAGAACTATGTATATACGACTGTTAATTTTTTTCCACTTTACTTCTTTTTTGATATTTCAGAATTCATATTTTGCTAATTTTATTCAATGAAACCATTGAAATCAACATAATTTTTTTATTTTTAATCTTTGAAAAAAAAAAAAAATTCGGCAGGCGTTATTGCACTTTCAGAAGTGGTATAAAGTCTACAAAAAGTGCAATAAAATCCTCCAGGCGTAGTCACACTTTTGGGAGTGCAATAACGCCCAGTGCAATAACGCCCATTTTAAACCTCTCCCAAATAATATCAAAATTCCTTACAAAAATCTTACACAACGTACGGTTATTTAGAAATTATAATAACATACATAATTATAATATACATTGGACTGTCAAAATTCGTTCCACAACAAATTCGGTTGCAACCACGAATAATTTTAAGGTGTGTTAAAATAATATTTTGCCTGGCATTCGTCGTCTTCAACGGTAAAATATACCTCGTCATCCACAACAAATTTAAACTCAGAGGTAGTGTAGAAGTAATTTTGGGAAAGACGCAACCTACATTTTTATACCCTATAACACTATGTGGTCAGGGTATAATAACTTTGTGCCGATAAACCTTGTGATCAAACTGAAGGTCGCAAAGTTCCCTTACAAATGAAATGATGAGGTCGAATTAAATCGCCATAATAATAATTTTAAAATATAAACAATTTTGGAAATAAAATGGTTGAAAAAATCTTACGAGTAACATGAGTTAAGCCTTGTAGCAAGTTGTAGGGTAGTGTATATCAACAGTTTTGTTCAATACATGTTTTTGTAAATTATTAAATTGGTGTCATTTTTTCACTTTTCAATCAAACCTATAATTAAAGTCTTAAAAAAAAAAGGAAATAAACTGCCCATTTAATATCATAAAATTGCTAATTCATATTATTGCATAATATTTAGGAATATAAATAATAATTTAGGTTAACTTTGGAGTGCTGTTCATAGCAAATCCAAAATATTTTAAAATTCTTTTTCATTACCAGTACTTACTGACTTTCTAAACGCCAACACAATGTCTTTTTCGGAATCAAAGCTAAATTTGCAATATTTATCAATACAATGCCAAACTCTCTTACGAATTGACGTAAAAGCCAAGAAAGGCAAGGATTTATTGAAACATTACTGGAAATTTGTATTACTTATAAGTGCTACTTTTTATTTGCAATATGGTTTAATGAAATTTGTCTATGTGGCAAATAAATGAACTGGCAGAAAATGGTAAGTAAAATAAAAAAAATAAAACAATAAAAAAGGTGCTGGCTGTGATAAATTTCCGTTACCTTTCAAAATTTAGGAAAACAAAAAAAAATTATATAATAATCTAACCTATAAAAACAAAGTTTTTATTAAAACTCTTTCTTTCCTTATGCATATGAGTTTTGAATCTCTCCGTGGCTGTGCGTAACTTTGCGTGACTGTGTGTGACTATCTTATAATTCATCTTTGACCACAACAAGTCTATGGACAAAGTTTCAGATCGATCGGATGAGGGGAAATGCGGTTCAAATCACTCCGTGACTGTGCGTGACTGTGTGTGACTATTTTAAAATTAAACTTTAGCTACAACAAGTCTATGGACAAAGTTTCAGGTCGATCGGATGAGGGGAAGTGAGGTTTTAATCTTTCCGTGACTATGTGTGACTATGTCAAAGTTAATCTTTTTTCACATCCAGTCTATCCACCAAGTTTCAGATCGATCGGATAAGGGGAAATTGGTTTTAAATCACTCCGTGACTGTGCATGACTATGCGTGACTGTGCGTGCCTATGTCGAAGTTAATCTTTCTTTACAGTAAGTATATCGACCAAGTTTCAGATTGATTGCATGATAAGAAATCCGTTTTAAATTTCTCCGTAACTGTGCATGACCATGCGTGACTGTGCGTGATTAAGTCAAGTTTCAGATCGGTCGAATGAGGGGAAGTGATATTAAGATCACTACGTGACTGTGCGTGACTACCCCAAAATTAATCTGTAGTTACAAGAAGACTATGGGCCAAGTTTCAGATCAATTGGATAAGGGGGAATGGGGTTGACCCACGACAGACAGACAGACAGACAGTGCTACTTTTCGAAATGAAGAAAGAAACAGTATCATCGATATAACATTTGGTACCGTGGATCTTGAAGCCGAGTGTATGGCCTGGAAGGTACTTGAAGATCTTACACTTAGTGACCACCAGTACATAACGTTCAATATACCAGGTTAACCCAAAGACATAACGATCAATATAGATAGAAATAGAGTGTTGGAGCCTGTGGAGCTCAATCTCGCTAGATGCAACGTAAGGAAGTTAGATGTCGAAAAAATTTCTGGGGCTCTGCAAAGAGTCAAACAGGGAAATATGGTACATTCACAAACTTGGAGAACTCTGTAAGGTTTACAACTGACACGATCAAGAAATGCTGTGATGCCAGTATGAAAAGGGTACAGGAATACAATCGAGGTAAAATACCAGTGTTTTGGTGGACTACGGAGATTGGGGAACTTAGAAAGAAATGTATATCTGCACGAAGAACCGCGACAAGAAATCACTCTGACACTTCGCTCGCAGAGGAATATAGAAAGGCGAGGAAATTATTAAGAAGGGCTATCAAACATAGCAAACGCAAGAAGTAGATCGAACTTTGTGACGAGATTGACTCAGATCCATGAGGAAATCGCTATAAAATAGTTATGAAGAAAACTGGTGCAAGAAAACCCATACCGGGGATCAGAGAACCATCTTGGGCAGCTGAAATTGTGGAAACGCTGTTCTCATTAGATGAACAACGACTAAATCATGGAGATAAACTCCCAAATGATGATAGTTTTTTACCATTTAACAAAGACGAATTGGATATGGCGTGTCGTAAACTTAAGACAGGTAAAAGCCCTGGACCAGACGGAATCCCAAATGAAGTGCTAATTTTAACAGCAAAGCTATGGCCAGAATTACTACAATTTATCTTTCGAAGAAAGTTTCTTTCCCAGAGGCTGGAAAAAACAAAATCTAGTGCTATTGCGATGAGGAGATAACCCCTTAAACGAACCTAGTTCATATAGGCCACGTTGTATGTTGAACACATTGGGTAAACTATTTGAGAGCCTTTTACTACTTAGACTACAGGACGAGATTGAAAGATTAGGAGGACTTTCTCCTAGACAATATGGCTTCCGAAAGGGAATAAGCACCTTACATGCCATTCAGGAAGTTGTGGACATTGCAATAACCGCTAAGGAATAACATCGTAAACTTCAGTCGCAGTTTGCGATACTTGGGTATACAATTGGATTACAAACTGAAAGAGCACGGGAATATAGTACGTGATAGGGCGCTGAGAACTGCATCTATATTGGCTAGGATAATGCCCAACATAAGAGGACCCAAGGATTCCACTAGAAGACTTATAAATAGTATATATATAAATACATTCGCAAATACTGTACGCTGCTCCAACACTAGTTACAAATCGAAAATATACAACTGAGCAACTATTAAAGCCACAACGAATAAGTTCTTTAAAGATTATATCAGCATATCGCACTGTTTCTCCAGGTGCTCTTCTTTTGCTGGCTGGTATTCCTCCGGTAGATCAACTACTTAAGGAAAGAGCTGAAATCTGGCACAAATCGCAAATGCTTCCATGAGATACTAGTGTGCGTAATAATGTTAAAAGAGAAGCACGACAAACGTTATTGAGACAATGGGAACGCTGGAAAAGAGACGATAAAGGTTGATGGACCTACAGACTAATACCGACCATTACCAAATGGGTGGAAAGAAGACACGGGAACATGCACTACTATCTTACACATCTTAAGACAGGACATGGTTGCTTAATAGTTACCTAAAACCATTTAGGATTAAGGAAGTAGGCAACTGCTACGCGTGCGGAGTAGAAGAAGATGATGCAGAACATATTATTTTTAACTGCAAAGAATGGCGTGCTCTGCGCACTAATTTAAATAATAAAACCGGAGTTATTAACACCCGAAAATATTGTGATGAGATGTTGAAGTCGAAGGAAAACTGGAAGAGGTGTGACACATTTATATGTCGCATCATGAAGGAAAGATGCCACAGAACACCGAACCCCTAATCTACTTGTAGGATGGGGGATTAGGATACATACAAAGCTAATGACAACACTGTTAGATAACCATCCACCCTGATGAAATGCTAACGCGGTACCGGGGTTGCAAGGGGAAGATATCGTGGGGCCACTAGCGCGCTATCTCTACGTCCATTGAAAAAAAAAAAACAAAAAGACAGAGAGTACGAGTTAAAAGAAAGAATTTAAAAACTAGATCTTAAAAACTTTAATTTTCAGTTAAAAAAAATAAATAACTAAAATAAAAAATTATTCATATAAAAAATTTTCGATTCAAATTATGGAACAAACGAGGTAAAATGAAGACAGGAACCAAAAACGTCGCTGAGTGAATTGTTGAGAAAAAAAAAATGTTTCTTAAAGACGTAACCCAAACTTTGCGGAGATTAAAACCAAAAAGAACACTTAATATGAAGTCTAGATATTGAATTTTTTTTTTTTTTTTTTTTTTTTTTTTTTTTTTTTAAGCCTAGTTCCGCGAAGCCGAGTGGCTTGTCTGCCGATTTTAATTTTGGCTTGTTTTTTTTTTTTTTTTTTTTTTTTTGCAGCGACACACCAAAGCCTCTGGTGGGAATCGAACCCACGACCCCCGCATGATAGGCGAGCACGCTACCTACTTGGACACCCTCGGTCGACTGATTTTGATTAACAAGGGAGAGTGCTAAATTCGGCTGTGCCGAATCTTTGATCCCCTCCACATGTGTCTTAAATTCAATATTATAACCAATGTTGGGTAGGGTTTCCAATTTAATGCAGTTACCATACTTAACCTTTAAATTCTAATATCATTTCAATTTATAGTTAATTGTTTATTTTTTTGACCAGTATTTATTATAGTTTCTTATAAAAAACAATGGTTCCTTTTATATAAAACATTACCTTCTATCGGAAAAGAGACCATAAGAGACCAAAGAAAAATACTTTTTTAATTCAGCTGGCGTTAAAATAGCTAAAGTCAAAGTAAGGGATCATAATTTGAAATATTTTGAGAACTTGAAAATTATACGATGTTTCAAAAAAACAAAAAACAAATAAGAGTATTAAAGTTGATACCCTGCACCCGTGTGGAGAGCTGGATTTCATATTGTCATGGCTAGAAATTTTGCATTGATGTTTAAAACTAATAAGATAATTACAAGCATTTTATGTATTTTCGTGCTTTTTTAATTGAAAGCAGTTATTAAATTCAATCAGCATATATGTGAACACATACAATTAAATTTTTATTTTGTTCATTTATAAGCGATGCATACACATTTTTTTTGCTTATCGTTGTTCACATGTACAATAAACAACATAAACAACAAGCAATCTAAAATGTGTATCCCTTATTTATACACTCGATAAACACATTGGGTTTATAACTTTTTAAAATTTTTGTAAATACGAAAAATGGCGTAACGTAGTCGAATTGAGCATTAAAAATGTACGAAGACGTCTTGGTTTTTTTTCTGCGAAATTGCAAGAAAGTTTCCGCACCAAACTCAACTACCTTTTTTATCAGGACTGCTTAAAAACGAAATTTTGTACATGTTTTTCTTCATATAACTAGGTATTTATACAACTAATAATCATCCTAGTGTTCCAAAACATTTTGATGGAGCTAAGGGATGTACCTCACCCACCCCAAAAACCAATTTTCTTCAGAAAATATTGCTTCAATATTTAATACAATTTTATTCAAAATTTAATAGCAAATTACGATGATCTAAAAAAAATATGAACAAAATAAAGGGTGTATTAAGGTAAAAAGCACTAAATGGCGAATTTACATGCAATATATATATGAACTGGTCCAAGCTTTTAAATACTTCGAGAACAATTAATGTTTTCCCTACATAACACTTAAAGCAATATCAGCACTCAGTAATGCCCGTTGGAATTCTAGAGCTATTCTGGCACTTTTGTCCTTTATACTTATTCCTGAATATCGATTGCAACTAAATCCTATTTGTAAGTTTGTATGTGGCGATTTTCTGATCATACTTTCAACAAAAGCAATTTCGCGATACTACAAAATTCATTGGCCGGCTTCACAAAAGCAAATGAATGTTTTATCAGACATTGCGTCAAAATACCATCAGCTATTGAGGAAGCTCAGCGGAGCAACATCTGCGCAGAGCGTGCAATTAAAATTGTGCAAGACATTTTGCCATTATGTAAATCATCACATACTTTAAACTTAAAATTTATTTCACATAACAATTGAAAAAAAATTAAAACAAAAATATTAAAAAAAATGTTAACTTTTTTTAGAAATCGCGTTTGGTGCGGTACATTTTTGAATTCAAATCACCTTAAGAAGGTATATTTATTATTTGTACAATATTTTCCACCACGTGGTGGCGAAGTATCCGTACATTTGCGTACGTCTGCCTCGGATATTGGGCATAGAGGCTCCAAATGCAATATCAAACTGCTGCAGGTTATGACGAACATGTTAAGCCTAACTAGTATGACCTACTCGACCTATTGCAAACAGGAAAATGCTTTCAACAGACAGACAGACAGACAGATAGTTAAGCTGTTCAAGGATCAAGAACATATAAAGTTTATGGGTCCCGGAGTTTATTTTGATGAGTTACAAACATATTGACAAACTGTCATATACCCTCTGCATGGTGGTGTGGAGGGTATAAAAAACGTTTCACATTAGTCGACTAAAAATCATGGCAATTTTCGCTTTACCTTGTATCAATACAATGAACATTTAAAAAAAAAAAATAATAAATCTGTGGCAGAAATAAATATCAAAATCATTAAAGGAAAATAGTGATGCCCATACATTAGGGCGGGTCGATTTGTAGGGAGGCAAAAAATCGCTCAAGTGACAAGGAAAATCTTATTCTAGGGATCAAAATAAGAAACTTTGCCCAAGAAACCATATCTCTAAAACGAATTCTAATGTCCTGACTTTTGACCTGTCTGTCTGTCTGCCATGGGGCAATCCCATTGCCCCTCATGCAATTGATCTGAAACTTGGCCCATAGTCTTGTTGTGACTACAGATTAATTTTGGGGTAGTCACGCAGTCACGCATAGTCACGGAGTGATCTAAAAGTTATTTACCCTCATCCGATCGATCTGAGACTTGGTCCATGCACTTGCTGTGAAAAAAAGATTAACTTTGACATAGTCACGCACAGTCACGGAGAGATGAAAAACCAACTTCCCTGAAGAACATGTTGTTGATTACACAGGTGGTTATTTATATATTTTTAAAAATATCGTTGGAAAGTTTTTCAATAAATTTATTGCTGCATCAGGCACATTTTGAAAAAATTAAAAGGATGTTTATTTGGTACAGTAACCAAATGCGGTTTAATTTACATTGAACCTATTGAATAATTTAGCAAGTGAAATAGTTCAGGTATATTTGATATATTTTTTCAACGATTAAAATATATCACGGCATGCATTAATTGGCATACGCACTGACGGTGAGCCAACAAACACTGGCCCACACGGTGGAATTATAAGACGATTCGAATTGCTGTTAAAAAGACCATTGCATTGATTCGTTTGCCTTCTGTACTTCAACGAACTTCCGTTTCGGCATTTGTTTGAAGCTTTGGATAAATCAACCAACACTGGATGGACCAAGATCGGCAACCGGAAAACTGAGCCGTCAAATCGAAACTTGTGAAACTCTTCCGGTAAGTTATTGCTATCACTCATATAATTGTCAACCGTTTTGAATTGTTTTATTATTATATTTTTTCAGGTGGTGGACGGCTTTCAGAAAATTGAGTTGAAAAATATGCCGCCTGCTCCAGAAAAAATTGAATTTTCCACCGATTCGAAGTACTTATACGACATGGCCCATGCAATTTCTAGCGGTGTGGTTTCAGTGGATCTGGCTAACATCAAACCAGGGAAAATTGTACATTCTCGGTGGCTCACCAAGACCGCTTGATTATTACGATTATATGTGACAACGGAAAATCTAGATGAGAATTTAAGAATTCTGGTTGAATTTATAATTAAATGTTATGTGCCAATGTACTTCAATATCAAGTATTAAAGCTCTGTCGTGTACGGTAGTGCAATATTTTTCAAGTTCATTAGTTGGTCACGATTTCTAGAATCTCGTTTACGCAGAATTGTATACCAAGTAATTACAGATAATTCATATTATGCGCATTCGGAAAATATCTTGTTATCAATGTTGTTGTTGCTATAAAGAAAATTCTACGCTATCGAACCGATGTTGACGACCCAACGGAACTTAGAGTTCATAAAAACGCAGATATAAACTTTAATTGCACAAGTTACACGGAAATGATCAATTTGATCATTCCGTACGATACATTGAAAGAATATTTAAATCAAGATGATCCACCGTTTAATGATCCAAAAATTCCATCACACATACTAGGAACGGAATAACATGTTCAATTGCTAGCTAGCGTTTCCAAACAAGTTATACCGGAAAATGTAGAGGCTGTTATGGCGACGATATTAGAGAGCCGTGCGAAATTGCCCAGACTTGAAAGCAAAAACAAGTAAGGAAATTATAGTCGGTCTAGACCGACTATACGATAGCCTATACCATGCGTTTAGAAACCCTATCTCTTAGGCCCAACTAACTGGACATAGAAAATAAGCAAAAACCTAATTTGAGTGGGATTTTTATTAATTTTTTTGGCTGCAGATATGAAAAAGTTCATATCGGATGCTATATCTATATAGGGACTAGGTCCAAAAATGGACCGATCCTGATCATGATTGGTAAAGTCTCTTGTATTTTGCAAAAATATATACAAACAAAATTTGAGAAGAATCAGTGCAATATTTTTGTTTTTTAATAGATTTAAGTGAAGATCGGGAAGCAGCTCTGTATGGGGTCAAAGGGATCATTTTTGGACTACTCATTAATGGATGTAATGAACGCATACAAACCCAATTTGAGTAAGATCTATATGACAATTTGGATCTTATGGCAATTTATGTCGATTTCATATGGGTAATTTGTATGGGGGCTAGGTCTGAACATGGACCGATTCTCACCAATTTCAATAGCGTTCATCCCATGACCGATAAAAGCTTATGTACCAAATTTCATCAAAATATATTCATATTTGCAACCTGCAGTTTGATTCCAAGCTTTACATGGACACACAGACGGACGGACATTGTTAAATCAACTCAGAAAGTGATTCTGATTCGATCAGTATAATTAAAGATGGGTCTAGGTCAAATATTTTTGGTTGTTACAAACAGCAGCACAAAGTCATTATACCCAAACCACATAGTGGTATAGGGTATAAAGACTTCAAACAATAATTATTTTTACTAAGTTGAATTCATTCATTTGCTGCTGTTTGTAACAACCAAAAATATTCGTCGTAGACCCATCTTTAATTATACCGATCGACTCAGAATCACTTTTTGCGTCGAAATAGCAATGTCCGTCCGTCCGTCTGTGTGTCCATATTAACCTTGTAATCAAACTACAGGTCGCAAATATGAATGTATTTTGATGGAAATTGGCATATGAGCTTTAATCGGCCATGGGATGAACGCTATTGAAATTGGTGAGAATCGGTCAATGGTCAGACCTAGTCCCCATACAAATGACCCCTATGAAATCGACATAAATTGCCATAAGTTCCAAATTATCATATAGATCTCAGTCAAATTGGGTTTGTATGTGTTTATTACATCCATTAATTAGTAGTTCAAAAATAATCCCTATAGGACAATTCTTAGTCATAGGCCCCATATAGAGCTGCTTCCAGACTTCACTTAAATCTATCAAAAAACAAAAATATTTCACAGATTTTTCTCAATTTTGGTTTGTATATATTTTTTCAAAGTGTAAGTGACCTTACCAAATATGGTCAGGATCGGTCCATTTTTCGACCTAGTTTCCATATAAATGTAGTATCCGGTATGAACTTTTTCATATCTGCAGCGAAAAAATTAATAAAAATGCCACTCAAATTTGGTTTATGCTTATTTTCTATATCCAATTAGTTGGACCGAAGAGATAGGGTCTCTAAACAATGGTATAGGGTATCGTTTAGTCGGGCTAGACCGACTATAATTTTCTTACTTGTTTCATTTACATATGTTCTGACTAAATAAATTTCTAAAGAGAAAAATAAACTCCAAAAAGAAAAAAACATACCCATTTCGCTGATTTTTTCATGTAAAGTGCCAAAAACCCCCCAGGGGGTTCCAGGGGGTGTGCCACTGGCAATGGGTGGGTTGGGCGTCCAAAGTAAGTGGGGGTCGATCATACATTTGGACTCGATTGGGGCACTCTAAATGTGTCAAAGTGAGACAGACAGACAGACAGGTCAAAAGTCGGAACATCAGAATTCGTTTTCGGGGTATGGTTCCTCGGGCAAAGTTTCTTATTTTGGACCCTAGAATACGATTTTCTTCGTCACTTGGGCGATTTTTAAATCGATCCGCCCTACCATACATACATACATACATATATAAAATTTAAATAAACTGGGTGTTCGATTATTTTCAAAACCGAATACTATAAAAGCTAGCCAACAAAATTTTAAATCAATTTTATTATTATTTCCAGGCTTTATACGATTAATATATCTCTTTCTGAAAAAGTACCATTTTTTTTAAACCAAAACTAAGAATCAAATGATAAAATCCGATTCACAAGTTCTCCGTCAAATAATTGAATGTGTCACTGACAAAAACATGAGATTAAGTGAAAATAGTGCTTCAAATTAGGTAACGAAAAATAACTATAAACGTTTATTTTCCGATTTCCGAGTATAACTTACAATAATTTATATTTTATTTTTTATTTAAGCAGTAGATATTATTTTCTTTATATGGATGTGGCATAACGTACATGTTGTTAACCAGATTGGCAGATTGCTGCTATTATTGATAAAAATCTTTTTTCTTTTTCTTAATTTAAAAATTTAAGTTATTGGAATTAAAAAAAGATTACACAACAAATTAATTTATTATTAATTTTCTAGAATTTGGCAAATTTCTAAATATTTATATAAATTGTAGAAATTAGTGAAATTTAGAATATTAATTACATTATTTATCGCAAGTTGAGTTTTGTCAAAATTTTGCAGTCTAAATCCGTTATATATTCGACATACGCCTAAAAAGTGGATCGCAATTTCAGCTATGGCTAGATTACATGTTGTGAATGTATAAACTAGATTGTTTCAGTAGGAGCTGGCGTTTAAGTCGAGCATTCCTCCTCTCGCAATTACGCTAGTGACAAGGGATGAATAATTTATAGCAAGAAGTAGTGTTACACTATAATTTAATTGCGAATAAAGATTGTGATGTTGTGAGTTTGTTGCCTTAAGTATCTTCACATTATTTTACAATTAACAAATGAACTAATTGGTAGGTTTGGATTAAAAGGTGTAAAATTAAGCAGTTGTTGTAGATTAGTCCAATCTTTTCCCAGAACTCGTTTTTGGCTAGGATTGCTTCAAATAAAATACACGACAGTCGGTGTTGGTTCATAATGAGTACTTTGTTAATGTAACGAAAGAGTTGTGTTATAGCATGTACAGACGGCAAAATGAACCACTTGATTCGCTCTCTGAATCATGATTGTGAACCTTGGTGTTCAGACGGGTGTTCCTGTTTCATTTTGACGTTTATATTTTTTGTGCAAATATGTCTTCAAATACTTTACGTTTCACTATTTAATTTTTTCCATTTTTATTTGAATATATATATGTATGTATGTAAATATATTCTTTTTATTTGTTAAATGTTTCTATTTATTTTATTGCACACATTAATTTGTTGTTTTTTCTTTGTTTATATTTTTGACAGCTAGTTCAGATAAACTAGCGATAATTTTTTATCAAAATTGGAGATGACAGTCAATTTTTCTAGGTTCACAACTAGGTTCAAAATAAATAAAAAATTTATAGAGCTTCGCCATATTTTTGATAACCTCAAACTTGAACAGAGTACTTACTACATGAATGATATAGAATCAGCATGAAATATTTTAAGCTTATTTTCTATTGAAATTTTTGGATGATCAATGTATTTTGACCAAGTTTTGAAACAGCTAATTTATTATTAAGATGTTTTTTAAATGACAAATTATAAGTATTATCAACACTTAGATATCTGTAGCTGTTACCGATCTCGATGACTCGGTTAATCACCTTTTTTGAAAAGCGGTATCAAAATTGATTTTCTAAAATTAGAAGGTATTTTTTCTTCCAAAAATATTTTGTTGAAATATTTTTATATTTTATAAAAAATATAAGCCATAGAAAAAAGAGAACAGTGTTTCTAGTTAAAAGGCCATTTAGATAAAGTCGATGTAATACATTTTGTTGCACTCGGTTGGTACAAAATTTTGACTGAAATTTTAAGCTGATTAAAAGGTAGAGCCAACTATATCCAAATTACAATACGTTATTTTAAAACAAAGAAAAATATTACTTTTTAAAGTACATATTTTACTTTCAATTATGATTAATAATACTTATTTCCTTAAGAGTTTGAAGAATGTATTATGGTAATAAGGATGTAATTTAAACCGAATCAATAATCCTTTGACCTAAATTAATTCATTGCTAAGAATTATTGTTAACTGATTACATACAGAAAATTTTATTAAAAAAAAATAACATAAATATACAATATAAATTTACATTTATATATGCAGACTTTTCACCAATCGAAAGTCATTTGATTTAAAATAATAACATTTTCATAAGTTTCATTAAAAAAAAAATGAAAAGACAACGCCTAGTAGTTAACTGTAAAATGATATAGCTTACATCACAGTTGGTTTGTTTATATCATCATACTTGAGAATTTTTAATATTTCATTACCTTTTAATGGTAATTATTTTTATACCCTCCACACCATTGTAGATGAGGGTATATATAAGTTTGTGATCCCATTTGTAACACATCCTTATATCCTTATAACAACTTCCGTCTGTTGAAATCAAAATAAACAATTTACCTAATTAAAATTAGGGTAATATAATTTTTAATTATTTGGAGCAGGATGGTAATTAAATTTGTAGCTGCTACGCCTAATATCTGAGGAATGACTTACGAAAATTTAACGATACTTCCGATAAGATTTCATATACAAAAATTAAAAATAGTGACAACTGTTTATACTCGTACGTAAGTGAAGATGTGCATATAAATATGCATCAGCGATGCATATACTATTTATATACGTTTGTTTGCTTGTTGTTGTTTGTTTTATGTAAATGTGAACGAATGGTTTATCGATGACAGTAAGAGAATAACAAGATAGTTATACTCTTTCTCTCTTTAAACAAAAAAAGTGTAATTGTATGTAATTATATTTATTTTGATTGTATTTTATTACGCTTTCAATTAAAAAAATCATCAAAGTACCTAAAATTTTTGATAATTATTTTATTAATTTTAAACATCACTGTACGAAATCTAGTAATTATAATGTGAAATATAGCCTTTTTGCATCTTATTGTTGACAACCTTGGTTACAAAATTGTGTTCGAAACAGCCGAACATAATACTCTTACTTGTTTTAATGGGCATTGTTTAAACTAATTGTAATGAAATGGAAGAAATTTGAAGTACAAAGTATACTTTTCAAAAGAAGTTAAAAGAAATAATAATATAAAAATTTAAAACGCTCTTTTGAAGCGAAAATGTTATGGATACTCCTGATACTATTGTCACCATAACTAAGGCGCATAACTTTGCTCGTCGATTCTTTCATACGCTATATCTATAATATTAATAGGCTAGGCGATTTCTTGTTACCGATGTTTTGTTCTACCGTTTTATCCAAACGTATATTATTTGAAAGGTATTTCTTTTAAGCTGTTCACCAGATTCACCGAAAATAAATCCTACTTCCCGATCTTCACTTAAATCTATCAAAAAAACAAAAATATTGCACAAATTTTTCTCAAATATGGTTCGCATATGTTTTTGCAAAAAATAAGTGACCTTACCAAATATGGTCAGGATCGGTTAATATTTCAATCTAGTCCCCATATAAATATAGCATCCGGTATGAAATTTTTCATATTCGAAGGAAAAAAAATTAATAACAACTAGCAGATTCCAGCGCTCGAAATTCGAGTGCATTTTCTAGACAGCTTTATTTTCCAACTTAGCCAATTCACAAACCAACACTTTTATGGTTTATTATTATTGTGAATAGAGATAACAAACTCATTAAAAAATTTAATAAAACACACATAGAACATGTATAGTTTTATGTATGTGTTAGTAGCAACTTTCAAAATAAAGGAAAAATTTTAAAAATCTGTAAATCTTCAAAATGGCTAAAGAGAAATGCCTATACGGTTGGTCAAAATCGGAATAAAACAGTAGAACAAAACTTCGGTCACAAGTAATCGTCTAGCGTATTAATATTAAAGATGCCACTCAAATTTCGTTTAGTTGGACCTAAGAGAAAGGGTCTCTAAACGCATGGTACCGTATACCGCATGGCACCATAACTTTCTCCTTTGCTTTGTACTAACTTATTATTTTTAACAAATTTTGCTAATTTTTAGAGAAACTTGCTATGTTATGATATTTATTTACAATTTCCGCCAGAGAAAAAGTAAATATTGTAACCATTGGTGCGCTCCCAAAAACAATCGTCGCTAAGGGGTAGGGTTTTTGAGGCTGACTGCAATCTATATGTTTTTGTAGGTTTTCATGATGATGTACTATATTTAATTTAAATTAATTAAGTTTTCTAAATTATTTTTAGATTCTAAAAACTGCACTTTTTTCAATGCTCTGCTATCAGCTATAGAAGAAAAATAAATCAAAATTATCTTTAAATATAAAATATTAAAATACTTCTTTAAATTTTAGTTGTTAATTGAAGCACAATTAGAAATATTTTTTGCTCAGTTATTGAAAACTTTGTTTCAATGAATAAAAAAAATAAAATTTAATATAACTGTTTAGAAAAAAAGAGTGTTAAATTTAGTTGTATTAAATATTTGTCGTAATTAGTTTTTACCAATAATCTTCGAATCTTTGATACCCTCCACCTCGGTTTGAGTATTGATAATAAATGTAAACAAAATATTGGAAAAATATGCATGCGTTTCCTATGTGCATGCGTTTCCGGTTATATGACATAACTTCTCGTTTAATTTAGTTTTTGCTAATTAAATAGCTCGCCTTAACCTCCATTGCAAAGGTAATGGTTTTGTGTAGGGTGGCTATATGCATTAAATCGTGCTAATTCGAGATGGCTGTATAGTTTCTTTTAACTGGCGAAATATTTTTTCACTGCGGCCATATAGGTCGGGTGGAGTAACAAAATAATAACCAAAAAAAAAGATCTCTCAACTTTTTTATTAAAATATTGTCATATTTGGAAAACATAGAGAATAAATTATAATAATAAATAATCAAATTAGGGATGCCAAACGCAAAAAACCAAATGTCCCAAACATTTTAAATAAAATAATTTGTTATCTTTATTTTCTGAAAAACTTCAAATATTCATCCAAAAAAAAATTGTGAAAAATAATATATGTATAAATAACATTCTCATCACATTGCGTTTATTTATGTAACAATTTTTATGTTCGCAATTCTTAAATATCATTTCTTAAATGTTTTCTGTAGTGCGAATTCAACGATCTGACAGAATTTCAACGATCCGACAATCGCAAAATATATCGACAGCTATTGTTGTTTGCACTGAGGATTAAGTGATTAACTAAGTACACACATCTTAACGACAGTCGACAAATCTATTTTTCTATTTATTTAAATTGTAAACGAGTGGCATCTCTGCTAAAATAAGCGAAAAACACAAAGAAGAATAGAAAAAAAAAACAAATTACTTCGTGTTTGACAGGATGATTTTATGTTTATGTTTAATATCTCTATGTTTTTACTAATATTTCTGTTTATTTATTTGAAAATTAAATAATGAAATGAATATGCTATTTAATTTTTTTATTTATATAAAAAAGTTTTTTAATAGAAGCAAAATATTTTCACTATTTTATGATTTTTATTTATGTATGACGACATTTCAACCTAAAAATTTAAGTTTTTATCGATTGAATAAACAACACAAAAATGGTTGTCGTTTAGCTGATTTTAAAAATTTTATTGATAATTTTGCTTTTCTTTTTTAACGCTTCGACAATCGTTAAAAGAAGTTACTGAAAAGCTATTAATTTCTCCTAAATGCCAATATTTTTTTTAATGTAAACATTTTTTAAATGTAAACATATTTGTTGTTTTTTTGGAATTTCAATTTGTGTTTAACGCATAAAATTTATATGTATATTAAAGATGCAATTGATGTCTTCTAAATTTAAAATTATTATTTCCGACGTTTTGATATGATTTTCTGAAATTCAATTAATATTTTCTAATTTATAATTAGAAATTTTAATTCCAGTTTTTAGAATTGATATTTTCTTAAATTTGAATGGAAAATTTAAAAAGTGCAATTTTGTATTTATGTGAATATTAATGCTTTAGTAATTATAAACAATTTTAAAAATTAGATGTAATCGCAATCAGATATTTTGTAGGTAAAGCAGAATAATAATTCTATATAACTATGTAGAACTGTTTTTAAAGCAAAAAACTCATTGATGAACTCGGTACCTCTATTTTGTAAAGACAACAAAAAGTTAATATGCCAAACTTATGTTCATAATAAGAATAATGAAAAAACGTATGAAATAAAAGACCAGCCCGTGTATACTCTTAACATTGTTCTGTATGATATGTAGTTGAAAATATTGACATTCATGTTAAAATAGAAATAACTATTGCAAAGCTAATTAGAAAAAAAATTGTGGCGCCATCTATTGTGGCATAGTCACGCTGAGCAAAATGAAGTGACACTCTGTTAATGCAAAAGAAATGTATTTTCCCCACAACAAAATATTGCAGAATTTTATGTAAATAAAATAATATACCGATTTATTTCTAACATGCAGTTATTATGGTACATATATGTAAATATTAAACACAAAAAATACGACATCAAACGTTATTTTTGAGTTTTTCTCTTTAAATAAATTAATACATAAAATTTTTTTTTGCTAAATTTACATTGTTTTCTTTTTATTAACAACTTGGTATTTTAGCATTATTTGCTTTAGATGCTGGTGAATTTTTACTCCCTTTATATTAACTCGTAGTGTCTGCTTGTCGAAAAAATTTTGGATTCATTTGAACCCCTTTCCCGTGACCCAATCGATCTGAAACTTTGCAGGCAGGCTCGTGGCAATGATAGAAATGATCTAGTAAAATTTTTTTAGTGATGCCAAAACAATGGAAACTTTTAAATTTTTCTACCAGAGTTGATAAAAAAAATGTACAAAGGGTTAGTTTTTATTATATTATTACCACAACGACCACAAAAACAACAAGTCCAGCTATGACAACAATATAACATTTAGAATAACAACAAGAACACTATAGAAACTTTTTCAGAGATTTCCCTGGACATGTTCCATCGATTTTAATGGTTTTTGAAATAAATATCTTCCCACGAATTTGGAGAATCATTCTCACTAAAAATGACCACCTTAGCTATCCTATTGAGGGCGTGATCGTGACAAGAGCAACATAGAAAATTATATTTTTTCAAGACTTTTTTTAGTTCTTCATTCAAATCTCGGGCCCTAATCGACCGATTTGGACGATTTTCAATAGCAAACTTTTCAGGATGTTAGTGAATCATTTTTTATGTCAGCGAGCACCCTATCTGCCCGATTGATGCCGCCATCGTGATTTCCACAGACGGACAGACGGACATCGCTATATCAACTCCGGTTGTTATAAGGATCACAAATATATATATTTTATGGGGTCCAAAATTTTTTTTTTAATTATTACAAACGGAATGACAAACTTATATATACCCTCCGCACACTCGAGTGGGGGGTATACAAAATTGGGGGTAAGAATATATTGGTTGTAAGAAAATTCAGGTTTTGCTGAGCCGACTATGAGTAAAGATATAGAATGTTATCAACTACCAAATTTTTGTGAGTCTTTGATTTAAGTTTTAATTTTTATGGTCAAAAATAAAAAAATTATTTGATTGTGACCATATTTTGTGGGGTCACCACAAATCTATGCTGTTTCAAGTCCCAAATATACAGTTTCAGGGTAACTTGATATTCGGCTTTCTCGTAGACTTTTTAACAAATGTAGTGTTATAAGTCGAAATTCATGCCAATTCGCGTAGCAATGAAAATGATTGTGTAATGGGATATAGATCCATCATCCATCAATTTTTCGTCGGCAGTCTTGCTGTTCTCAAAGCCTGCGAATCGAGGACACTGAATTTGACAACGCATCTTGAGGCTGATGTGGATTCCAGCTCATAGTGCAGTTGTTGGGAACGAGTTGGTTATACCGAATGGCTTCAAATCGGTAGAGTGGAGAATTGAGACTGATATTTTAATCCCCTTATCTGCACTGCAGCTGTCATGAAATGTTTTATTGGATCGACACAGTAGACTTCTTGCAGAATACCCCAGTTCTTTTGGCCCTTGCTTAATCCAAAGAGAACTGAAAATCACCCTACTTATAGGAGAACTCACAGGAGACAGTGTAATAGGGCGGCTGACTGAATGCATAGGTAGCCTAGGAGTTGACTTCTGTATGTAGTTGTTTGGATGTGAACGAGGAGGAGTCAGTGCAACATCTACTGTGTGAGTGCCCAAGACTGAAGGAACAGATTTTTATATCCTATACCACTATGTGGTTAGGGTGTAATAACTTTGTGCTGATGTTTGTAACCATCAAAAATATTTGACCTAGACACATCTTTAATTATACTGATCGACGCAGAATCGATTTAGCGATGTCCG